>JAVJIX010000102.1:3115000-3267500 GCA_036785185.1 Paratrypauchen microcephalus | reverse complement strand
TCCCATTTTGTTTCCTGTTTTGTTTGCGTTACTTCCTGTTTTGTTTCTTGTTTTGTTCGCATTACTTCCTGTTTTGTTTACATTACTTCCTGTTTTGTTTTCTGTTTTGTTTGTATTATTTCCCATTTTGTTTCCCATTTTGTTCGCATTACTTCCTGTTTTCTTTGCATTACTTCCTATTTTGTTCGCATTGCTTCCTGTTTTGTTTGCATTATTTCCTGTTTTATTTCTTGTTTTGTTTGCATTACTTCCTGTTTTGTTTGCATTACTTCTTGTTTTGTTCGCATTATTTCCTGTTTTGTTTGCATTACTTCCTGTTTTGTTTGCATTATTTCCTGTTTTATTTCTTGTTTTGTTTGCATTACTTCCTGTTTTGTTTGCTTTACTTCCTGTTGTGTGGCACCTCATCCCTCCACCTGCTAGAGGTGACTGCGGGGCCTGGACAGCCCCGCCTGGTGGTCATCTCATGTAAATGTCTCATTTCATTTCCCCTCTCCTCCTCTTGATTTCAGTCTTTGCTTTGACTCCAACAACTTGGTGTATTTCAGTCTAATTTCTTTCTAATCACAGCTCCTTTTAAACTCCAAGCACTTTGTTTTGTTAAATAGATGAGAGCAGGTAAAAAAGATTGGCTCATTTAACACTTAAAGAGCATATTGTTGCGTTTCTGTGCCATTTAACACTGTGTTTTTTCAGTCTCAGTGTTTCTTCATTGTTTTAGTCTCGGTACACCGCCACAAAACCAAAAAACTACAAATATTGTGACCATGCTGCTGTGTCTGCTGCTTTTATTTGGCAAAGCTGTTTGATTAATTAATTAATCTGTTGCTTTAGCAATTAACAATTCAAAAATATATATCTTTTGTATGTCAGAAGTCTCCATTAAAAAGGAAGCAGAAACCCATGAATATCAGATTACAGAAGAATTTGTTGATAGCTACATGATAACTAAAATAACTAAACTTTTAACTAAAATACATATCACTCTGTTATTCAAATCCTGGTCCCTGGTCTCTGGTGTTTCTCTGGTCTCTGGTCTGGTCTCTCGTCTGGTCCTTCTCTGGTCTGGTCTCTGGTCTGTCTCTAGTCTCTTGCCCCTTGTCTCGTCGGTCTCTGGTCTGGTCTCTGGTCTCTGGTCTGGTCTCTGGTCTCTAGTCTCTTGCCTCTTGTCTCTGGTCTGGTGTCTGGTCTCTGATCTGGTCTCTGGTCTGGTCTCTAGTCTCTTGCCCCTTGTCTCTGGTCTGGTCTCTGGTCTGGTGTCTGGTCTGGTCTCTTGCCTCTGGTCTCTGGTCTGGTCTGGTCTCTGGTCTCTAGTCTCTTGCCCCTTGTCTCTGGTCTGGTCTCTGGTCTCTGGTCTGGTCTCTGGTCTTTCTCTGGTCTCTAGTCTCTTGCCCCTTGTCTCTGGTCTGGTGTCTGGTCTGGTATCTGGTCTGGTCTCTTGCCTCTGGTCTCTGGTCTGGTCTGGTCTTTGGTCTGGTCTCTGGTCTGGTCTCTGGTCTTTCTCTGGTCTCTAGTCTCTTGCCCCTTATCTCTGGTCTGGTTTCTGGTCTGGTCTCTGGTCTTTCTCTGGTCTCTAGTCTCTTGCCCCTTATCTCTGGTCTGGTTTCTGGTCTGGTCTCTGGTCTGGTCTCTGGTCTGGTCTCTGGTCTGGTCTGGTCTTTGGTAGGTCTCTGGTCTGGTCTGTGGTCTGGTTTCTGATCTCTGATCTCTGGTCTCTGGTCTGGTCTCTGGTCTCTGGTCTCTGGTCTCTTGTCTCTTGTCTCTGGTCTCAAACAGGCTCTGATCCATCTGGACGTAGATTAAACAAGGAGGAAGTCTCCTCTTAATCCTCTCTTGATTGGATACTCGCCCAGATTGACATTCAGCTCAGCCAATCAATGATGAGAAATCAGTGTTGCCCAGTGAGGATTTGCCCCAAAATAAGTCAGTCAATAAAACATTTAAAAGAACGCATTTTTTTCAAGTTCTGAACGCACAATTTCCTTTAAAAGTAACACAAAAGTAGTTCTACCTGATTTTTCCTGTCTAGAAATGTGAAAACCAGAAATAATTCTTTTTAAACAGTTTGCAGCGGTCCAAAGTTATTCCTCACTTACCTTATGCATTCAGAGCGTCCTAATTATTCATGTGACGAGTTTATATGGCAAAGCTCTCGATTTACCGTCAGTCTACGTTCCTGCCCTCACCTGTGGTCATGAGCTCTGGGTAATGACCGAAAGGACGAGATCGCGGATACAAGCGGCCGAAATGAGTTTCCTCCGCAGAGTGGCTGGGCGCTCCCTTAGAGATAGGGTGAGGAGCTCAGTCACACGGGAGGAGCTTGGAGTAGAGCCGCTGCTCCTCCACGTCGAGAGGAGCAGCTGAGGTGGTTCGGGGCATCTGTTCCGGATGCCTTCTGGACGCCTCCCTCGGAAGACCCAGGACACACTGGAGTGACTATATATCCCGGTTGGCCTGGAAACGCCTTGGGGTCCCCCCGGAGGAGCTGGAGGAAGTGTCCGCGGTGAAGGAAGTCCCTGTTGCCCCCACGACCCAGCCCCGAAGTGGGAGAAAATGGATGGATGGATGGATGAGTTTATATGCAAAACAACTAGCATGCTAACAACACACTTCCAGGTAGCAGAATTTTATTTAATTCTTCCAGTGGAGTTTAATGGACGGACGATGTTCCAACTTTGGCCTCACAAAGTAGGCAGTCTGTCCAAAACATGTAAAAAAAAATAATAAAAAAATGTCTTAGGTCATTTTGTGATAAAAGAAGAAGTTCAATTTGTCAACTGGACAAAGTTTGTTTGGTTGAAGACGTTTCGCCGCTCATCCGAGAGACTTCTTCAACCAACCAAACTTTGTCCAGTTGACAAATTGAACTTCTTCTTTTATCATGGATTCTACCTGGACGACTGAGGGACTTTTCACGCATCTTAGGTAATTTTCACACCAGGAAAGTCCGATAGTTCACTTGCTTTGGTCCGGACCAATTTTTTTTTTTTTTTTTTTTGGTGCGGTTCGCTTTCACACTGCATTTTTTCCCCAAGCGGACCAACATCTATAAACAAAACCAAAACGTTAAAAAAAAGCAAAACGTAAGTAAGCCTCGTAAGTTTCGTTTCGTTTAGTTTCGTCAGCCTCGGTTTCCCATAATGCTCGACATACGACGGGAGCTCGTTAAAGCCCCAGTGGGTAGGATTCGTGGCGCATAGGTGGATGGTGCTATTGCACTTTCTGTTTTAGCTACAGCAGACCTCGAGGGACCCCGTGCGCCGCTACTGTATAAATAAAACGCGGTCCCGTTTTTTTTTTTTTTTTTTTTTTTTCTCATAAAAACACACATTCCCGATCATGTACCATGACACTCTACACATCAAATGAAACCTTACAGTCTCCTCTTTTTGACTATGCAATTCATTTCCCTGCAAAACAATCAGTCCCCGAGCACATGGGGCTTTTATACGGAAAAGCACAAAACGAGGTTAGCTTACCTTAGAATGCTTTGCACAGGTCAAACTCTGTATTTCACCGTAAACCTGCTCCACAGCCGGCGCCACGAGGGGGCGTTTGGGGGCGACGCCCCCTTACGTCATCAGTCCCGCCCCCTCAGGTGAGAGTTGTAAAAGAAAAAGGAAATTAAAATAAATACTGCAAAAATACTAGCCCACGCTATTCAGCAATACAAATAAGTTAAAACATAGATCAAATTAATTATTTTTAAAACAAACGGATACGGCAATTATTCAAAGCGATTTGATAGGCTGAGGGTTGCGCCGCGCACCGCATAACTTGCGCGGGATATGGTTGCTAGGCTTCATTGTAGTGGAAGTGGATTAAATGATGGATATACGAATGTGGATTAAACCTAGTAAGATTCCTCCAGAGGATCCGAGACCTTGTTCACCAGCACCACCCGACACAGCCTTACAGACTTCTTCAGCGGAGCATCCAACCGAAGGCTTCAACTTTTCTGAGGTAGGCTAGCTTCTAGTTCCTACACAGTATTTTATGTTAAGGTGTAGACTTTATAGTGAGAGAAAAGTTATGTGTTGTTATAAATATATGTGTGGTGGAGTGCTATGTGGCGTTAATGTACTGTCTCTTGGCGTTGCTCAGATCACTTGTTGGCTTGGTTTTGTGGTATGCAGGAGATCACGAGGGTCTACGTTCAAATAATAATAATTAAAAAAAAACTCTCATCACTTTTTACTCTTAGCAAGTCTCTTACAAAGGTGTAGTCTAAATACACGAGCGCGCCTGACCCATTACACACGCGAGCGAGGAGCGAACTTTGTTGTGGGATATGTGTGTGTACGTGTGTGTGCGACGCGACCCCGCCCCCTCTGATAAATTCATCGCCCCCCTATTATTTTATGTCTGGCGCCGGGCCTGACCTGCTCTCAATTTGTCCGTAAGGAGCCAGCGAATAAAATCCAGTAAAACAATTTAGTCCAAAACACATGTTAGATCCATTACGACGTCTGATCCGGCAGCATGCTTGTGTTGTTTACCCAAAACCACAAGCCTTGCCGAAGGCAAAGGCGGAGCCCAAATGTCCTTCTGCGGCTCTCGTATTCAAAATGGCTGCCTCTGCATGGGGAAGATCCCCCTTTTATGTGACTATATCTAAGTCCAAAAGAATACTTTGATTTCATGATGGAAGTGAAAAGGCTTGGAAAACAATGTATTTTTGAATGGGTATCTTCAATTTCAGTAATTAACGGGTAAAAATCTTACACACTGTCCCTTTAAGTACAAAAAGCTAACTTGTGTCAGATCGAGTCCGGTCTGCATTCTCACCTCAAACAAACCGCACCAGGATTCGAATGGAACCGTGCTGAGTCCGAGCTTCTTAGGTGGTCTCGGTTCGCTTGTTTGCTCCGGATCGAGACTTTTGTTTTTTATTCACACCAGCCCAAAATCAAAGGAATCAAATGAACAAACGAACTCTGGTTCATTTTAAATGAACCAAACAAGGCAGGTGTGAAAACGACCTAAGTAGAAGAAAATAAAATACTAGCACATAAGTAAAAAAGCATGAACCTTCTGAATATATCAAATACCATTCCTATAAATACACTCCATCTCTCCTGTTTCTTCTTTCTATTTCAGCTACCACCCCCATCAGCCTCTCCATCTCTTTCTTTTCAATGTATGTAGGTCTTTAGCGCCTGATTAATAGACATATTAGATCGTACGTCAACGTTTTTTTTTTTTTTTTTCATTTTATTGTCCTTCAAAATAGACGTTTGTTGAAAGAAGGAAAGAGACACGGATCGTAATTAAGATGGTGGCACTGGGAGGGTTGTGGTGCTCCTTGTCAGATGAAGAACCTTGGAGATGTACGATCTGAACAAAAGACAAATCAAGTTCTTTCTGATTGTGTGAAAATGGTCTGGAGCATTTCAGCGTTGTCTTCGGTTTGTCCTTGAAGAGCTGACGTCTCTCCACAATTTAATAAAGGAGACGTCTCTGAGTCGGTAGATTTTTCTTTTTAACTTTCAGATTGCAGATGTTTTGACCTGGTTTATGGTTCATATGCCCGTCATTACCGGGACAATCGACTTGAAAGAAAAACTGGCACAAAGTTCAGCGTCTTCTGTGTCAGCGTAAAAGCTTGTGAAGTGATTTGTTTATTTGTTTTGAACAGCTTCAGAAAGTGGACTCATTATTCAGAGATGTGCTCGTGGTCGCCTGGAAGGACTTTAAAGACGCGAGATTATGCAAAATCCACTTTCGGAGCGTTCTGCCGTGTTAGAACGTTGTTCCCTCATCAGAAACCTGCCGGAAGAGGTTTGAGATTATTGTCCATGCATGTCTGAGGAATCTAGTGATCTCTCCCGGGCACTTTTCAAACCCCGCTTACAGTTAGCAGTACGAGCTTGTACGAGACCCCGCCCACAGACTCCCACACGACAATTCTCCATGAACACATAGCAACCTCACAAACCTGATGTGCAGCAGTTTGGTTAGCGGGACGAAAGATGATTGTGTTGTGATGATTGTGTTGTGTTGTGATGATTGTGTTGTGATGTTGTGTTGTGTTGTGATGATTGTGTTGTGATGTTGTGTTGTGATGATTGTGTTGTGTTGTGATGATTGTGTTGTGTTGTGATGATTGTGTTGTGTTGTGATGGTTGTGTTGTGATGATTGTGTTGTGATGATTGTGTTGTAATGATTGTGTTGTAATGATTGTGTTGTAATGATTGTGTTGTGATGATTGTGTTGTGATGGTTGTGTTGTGATGTGATGATCGTGTTGTAATGGTTGTGTTGTGTTGTGATGATTGTGTTGTGATGATTGTGTTGTGATGATTGTGTTGTTATGATTGTGTTGTGATGATTGTGTTGTGATGATTGTGTTGTGATGATTGTGTTGTTATGATTGTGTTGTGATGATTGTGTTGTGTTGTGATGATTGTGTTGTATTGTGATGATTGTGTTGTGATGATTGTGTTGTGTTGTGATGATTGTGTTGTGTAGTGATGATTGTGTTGTGTTGTGACGATTGTGTTGTGACGATTGTGTTGTGATGATTGTGTTGTGACGATTGTGTTGTGATGATTGTGCTGTGTTGTGATGATTGTGTTGTGTTGTGACGATTGTGTTGTGTTGTGATGATTGTGTTGTGATGTTGTGTTGTGATGATTGTGTTGTGTTGTGATGATTGTGTTGTGTTGTGATGATTGTGTTGTGTTGTGATGGTTGTGTTGTGATGATTGTGTTGTGATGATTGTGTTGTGTTGTGATGATTGTGTTGTGTTGTGATGATTGTGTTGTGTTGTGATGGTTGTGTTGTGATGATTGTGTTGTGATGATTGTGTTGTGTTGTGATGATTGTGTTGTGATGATTGTGTTGTGTTGTGATGATTGTGTTGTGTTGTGATGATTGTGTTGTATTGTGATGATTGTGTTGTGATGATTGTGCTGTGTTGTGATGATTGTGTTGTGTTGTGACGATTGTGTTGTGTTGTGATGATTGTGTTGTGATGTTGTGTTGTGATGATTGTGTTGTGTTGTGATGATTGTGTTGTGTTGTGATGATTGTGTTGTGTTGTGATGGCTGTGTTGTGATGATTGTGTTGTGATGATTGTGTTGTGTTGATTGTGTTGTGTTGTGATGATTGTGTTGTGATGATTGTGTTGTGTTGTGACGATTGTGTTGTGATGATTGTGTTGTGTTGTGATGATTGTGTTGTGTTGTGATGATTGTGTTGTGATGATTGTGTTGTGTTGTGATGGTTGTGTTGTGATGATTGTGTTGTGATGATTGTGTTGTGTTGTGATGGTTGTGTTGTGATGATTGTGTTGTGATGATTGTGTTGTGTTGTGATGGTTGTGTTGTGACGATTGTGTTGTGATGATTGTGTTGTGATGATTGTGTTGTGATGATTGTGCTGTGTTGTGATGATTGTGTTGTGTTGTGACGATTGTGTTGTGTTGTGCCGATTGTGTTGTGATGATTGTGTTGTGTTATGATGATTGTGTTGTGTTGTGATGATTGTGTTGTGACGATTGTGTTGTGACGATTGTGTTGTGTTGTGACGATTGTGTTGTGTTGTGATGATTGTGTTGTGTGGGAGCTTGAATTGCATGAGAAATGCAGTGTGAGCGTGTGAACGCGTCAAATTGTCTCTCAATGCGTGAGACTTGAGAGCCCTGCTGTAAATGTTTGTCTAAAGAGCAAACTTAAACTACAAAGCAACTAATGAGAGTTATATAAATGATATTATTACCTGATGGTTCTCAGTTTGTTTTATCATCACCGCAGTGTGCGCTTAGCAGAAACTACACTCTACAGTCTGCCCAACAACAGAACAATCTATTTTTTGATTGGCTGATTTTTTTCCGGGGAGCGGGGCGGGGAGGAGGGGGAGAGTTTTTTTCGCTGAAAACGCGCGGTGCCTGCATAAACTGAGCCACACAGACCGATTTTCTGGGCACAAAAAAAAAAAAAAAAAATCAGAGTGAGAAATGCCATGTGTGAGCGTGTGAACACGTCGAATTGCGTGTGTCACACTCTCAATGCGTGAGACTTGAGAGCCCTGTGGTAGTAGTAGTGATAGTAGCAGTGGTAGTATTAGTAGTAGTGGTAGTTGTAGTAGTGGTAGTAGTACCAGTAGTAGTAGTAGTAGTAGTAGTAGTAGTACCAGTAGTAGTAGTAGTACCAGTAGTAGTAGTATTTATGGATCATGAGTCTTGCTCAGGTTTTGTGGAGCAGTAGTAGTAATAGTGGTAGTAGTAGTGGTAGTAGTGGTAGTAGTAGTGGTAGTAGTGGTAGTGGTAGTGATAGTAGTGGTAGTAGCAGTAGTGGTAGTAGCAGTGGTAGTAGTGGTAGTTGTAGTAGTACCAGTAGTACCAGTAGTAGTACCAGTAGTAGTAGTATTTATGGATCATGAGTCTTGTTCAGGTTTTGTGGAGCAGTAGTAGTAATAGTGGTAGTAGTAGTGGTAGTAGTCGTAGTAGTAGTGGTAGTGATAGTAGTAGTGGTAGTAGTAGTGGTAGTAGTCGTAGTAGTAGTGATAGTAGTAGTAGTGGTAGTAGCAGTGGTAGTAGTAGTAGTGGTAGTAGTGGTAGTTGTAGTACCAGTAGTAGTAGTAGTAGTAGTCGTAGTAGTATTTGTGGATCATGAGTCTTGTTGCTCGTACAGTGCACAGCTCCCTCTGGTGGGCGCCTGTGTCTCTGCGTCTCTGACCTTTCCTCTGTCACACTCGGCTCAGTGTGAAATGAAAAGCGCCGCCATGTTTTCATCAAAGACTTTTCACTCATAATGAAGTCTGCGCTCTGTACGCCACTAATCCCTCTGAAAACTACTCCGCTCTCCCTCTCTTTCTCCCTCTCTCCCTCTCGCTTTTCCCTCTCTCACTCTGTTCTTCTCAGTCTCTTATCTGTCTTTTCTTTACTGCCTTTTCTCTCTTCCTTTCTCTCCTTCCCAATTCTCTCCTCTCTCCTTTATTCTCCCCATGTCTACTATCCCTCTCTTTACTCTGTTTCAGCCATCCTCCCTCTTTCTCCTCCCTCTGTCTTTCTCCTTTCTTCTCCAGCTCTCCTCCCCCGCCCACGCTTCTTGTTCCCCCATCTCTCTCTCCTCTTTTCCTTCTCTTCCTCTCTCTCCCTTCACTCCTCCTTCTTCCCTTCTCTCTCTCATTCTCTCTCCCTCACTCATCTCTCCCTTCCCCTCCCTCTCTCTCTCTCTCATTCTCTCCTTTTGCCTCTCTCCCTCTCTCTCTTTTCTCCTTTCCCTCCTGCTCATCCTCTTTCCTTTATCCCTCTCTTTACTCTTTGAGTCTGCCTTCCTCTCTCTTTCATTCTCTCTTTTCCCCTCTCTCTCCTCTCAATCTCTCTCTCTCTCTCCCTTGACTCCTCCCTCTTCTGTTCTGTCTCTCATTCTCTCTCTCCCTCTCTCTTTTCCCCCTTCCCCTCCCGCTCTTCCTCTTTTCCTCTATCCCTCTCTTTACTCTTTGAGCCTGTCTTCCTCTCTCAGCTCTCATTCTCTCCTCTTTCCCCCACCTTTGCCTTCTCTCTCCTTTCTTTTCTCTCTCTCACTCCTCATCTCTCATTCTCTTTCCCTCTCTCTTTTATCCCCCCTTCACTTCCCTCCTCTCCCTCTTTCTCTACCATCTTTATCTCTCTTTACACTTTCTGCGCTCACCTTATTTCTCTATCTCTCTCCTCCTATCTCTCCCTTTCCCTCTTTATCCCCCCATCCCCCTGTCACACCCTTCTTCTCTCTCTGTCTTCCTCCCTCTCTCCCTTCCTTCCTCCTCTTTCCTTCTCTCCTTCTCTCCTTCAGGATTAAGCTAAGTGGAAGTGTTAATAATCATGAAACAGATCCTCCTTCAGAGACATGATGGCGGCTCTCATGGCTCTCATGGCTCTCATGGCTCTCATGGCTCTCATGGCTCTCATGCACGGCTCTCACGACTCTCACGACTCTCATGACTCTCATGCACGGCTCTCACGACTCTCATGACTCTCATGCACGACTCTCACGACTCTCATGACTCTCATGCACGGCTCTCACGACTCTCATGACTCTCATGCACGGCTCTCACGACTCTCACGACTCTCACGGCTCTCATGCACGGCTCTCACGACTCTCACGACTCTCATGCTCGGCTCTCACGACTCTCACGGCTCTCATGCATGGCTCTCATGCACGGCTCTCACGACCCTCACGGCTCTCATGCATGGCTCTCATGCACGGCTCTCACGACTATCATGCACGGCTCTCATGCATGGCTCTCATGCACGGCTCTCACGACTATCATGCACGGCTCTCATGCATGGCTCTCATGCACGGCTCTCACGACTATCATGCACGGCTCTCATGCATGGCTCTCATGCATGGCTCTCACGACCCTCACGGCTCTCATGCACGACTCTCACGGCTCTCATGCACGGCTCTCACGACTCTCACGACTCTCATGACTCTCATGCACAGCTCTCACGACTCTCACGGCTCTCATGCATGGCTCTCATGCACGGCTCTCACGACCCTCACGGCTCTCATGCACGGCTCTCACGGCTCTCATGCACGGCTCTCACGGCTCTCATGCACGGCTCTCATGACTTACGGCTCTCACGATTCTCATTCACAGCTCTCATGCACGGCTTTCACAACTCACGGCTCTCACGACTCACGGCTCTCACGGTTCTCATGCACGGCTCTCACGACTCGCGGCTCTCGCGGCTCTCATGCACAGCTCTCACGCACAGCTCTCACGACTCACGGCTCTCACGGTTCTCATGCACGCTCTCATGACTCACGGCTCTCATGGCTCTCACGGCTCTCATGCACGGCTCTCATGCACGGCTCTCATGCACGGCTCTCACGGCTCAGTTGTATGGAGTATGATATGAATGTAGCTTTTTAGCCTTTCACCTGACAACAATGACATAGACAGAGAGGTTTTGTTTTAGAACTCAGCACTATTTCTTCTATTTTTGGACTTTTTTCTTTTTTCCCCCACAAACTGTCACTTAACTAAAATTATGATAAATATTTACCACGGGTACTATCACAAACAGAAAAACCTGTCATGTGCACCAAATTGTGAGCTTTATGCCATGTTATAATCTAGTTACCTCCTCAAAAACACAACGTTGTTTTGTTTCACTCACATGTTGGAGTATTCCTGCATTATTAGTCTGCATCTCCAAAGCTCAAAACCCATCACAAGCCTCTTTTTACCTTTTGGTCAGTAGAGATTAACATTTCTAGAGCTGAAATCATCCAAATGATTCTAGTGAAGGTGTGTGGAGTTTTAAAACACAGTGGAGCACTTCCTCTATTACCACATGACATCACAAGAGTGTTTTCAGTTTGGGGAGAATGACACAAAACACAACTCCAGGTCTGTTTGTGATGAGGAAACATCATAACATGGATCAGGATACAAAATAGTGTAATATGGGCCCTTTAAATGTCTCCTGTGTAACTTTTAATACCTCTTTGCTCCGTGAGTTGTTTTCAGAGAGACAAAGGTGCAGTTTTGTGAGCAGATGGAGGAGGAGGAGGAGGAGGAGGAGGAAGGCTCTTGTAAAATAATGAACAGCCTTATTAAGCTCTAAGTACTTGCTCCACTCAGCCTGCCCCCTCCTCCTCTTTCCTCTTCCTCTTCTGCAGTCTCGTCCTCGGGCTCCAGACATGTTTAAAGGCACTGTATCTGATTTTTACTCCCAAACAAAAAGAGCTACTTCATTTTAAAGGGATAGTTCGGGTTTTTTGATGTGAATCTGTATGGCGTCCCCTTCAGCAGTGTCGCGCATTAACACCGACTTACCCCTGACAGTGTCCTCTGAGCCGAGTTCTGCCCCGGTTCTGGAGCTGACGAAAGTAGGTCCGGCAAATTATCGGGGACAATTAATAAAGCTTGTTTTTCTTCTCAAAACAATATTTGTCCAAATAGTGTTGCTCGCCTACGTAAACATCGCCACTTACAAGTGAACAGGCTAATAATACTAATAGGTGCGCAGTGATACGACTCGACAGAAAATAGCACCAAGTGATTATGACTTCTCACTATTTTGTTTTGAGAAGAAAAACTTTAACTTTATTAACTGTCCCCGCTAACTTGCCGGAACTACTTTCGTCAGCGCCAGAACCGGGGCAGAACTCGGCTCAGAGGACACTGTCAGGGGTAAGTCATGTCCCATGGCATGAAATTTTCACTTTCTGAGGTTTTTGAACGTTAATGTGAGCTCCCCTACCCTGTTTAGGGTCCCCCCTATGGCTAAAAGTTGCGAAATGTGTAAACTGAGCATTTGCGATCCTTTTCCGCGTTTGAAAAAAAGACAGCCCAAACGGGCGATTCTGAACAAGGGAATTTTCTTACGTCACACTCGCGGAAAGGTTTCCACCCCCCCTCTGGATGTCTACCCACCGTCTCTGGAAATCACGCCCAGAGAATTTGGCCAGCGAAGGAGCTACGAAATGCGAGATGTGTTTTTTTATTTGCCTGGAGACACGTTAGAGTGTTTCAAGGCTTGGATGTCCTTTATCTGAGCCTTCGAACCTCTGAAACAGCAGTGGTTTAATTTTATTTTCTGTGGAAATGTGTTTTTTTTTTTACGGAAAGCGCCTCATATCCGCGGCCACACCCCCACCCACTGCACTGGCCTGTCTCTGTCCTCCTCATTTGCATTCAAGCAGCAACGCACAGAATAAAGCGTTTCAGAGACATATTATGACTCTGACTGTCTTCATGAGGCTCTCTCATGCACTGAGGCTTGATTTTGGAGAAGGATTCATTTACAGTATTAGGGAACCATTAAGGCGCCATATAAAAGCATCAAGAAGTACCATGTCATGGGATCTTTAATGCACGACACTGCTGAAGGGGAAGCCATACAGATTCACATCAAAAACCCCAAACTATCCCTTTAAACTGTTTGCAGTGGTCCAAAGTTACTCCTCACCAGTCGTGAAAAGTGACAAAGTACAAAAGTAAAAGTGCAATATAGTCCAGTTTTTACTGAAGTCAGTTTTACAGTGGATACTTCACTACATTTGAGAGCAAGTATCTGTACTTTCCTACTTCACTACATTTTAGTCCTGGATTAAAAAGTAAAAAGTACTTTTCTGTATGGTTTTAGACTTCCTGAAATGGCTGAGACTTATTTTTAGCACATTTAATTTCGGTTAACGTCCAAACTTTGAGCAAACCAAATACACAAATGTACAAAAACAGCTAGAAAAATTAAGAAATCAGTCAAAATCACTACATTTGATGCTTTAATTATTGTTTAAAAAAAAACTGCAAAATACTTAAAATACATTTTCAAACAAGTACTGCAGTAATATACTTTTTTTTTCATGTGACACTTTCACTTTAGTATCTGTACATTTACTTAAGTAACAACTTAAGTACTTCATCCACGACTGTTCCTCTTTTACCTTCATGCATTCAGAACATCATAATTCGTCAATTTTTAAGCACTTTTCACAACTTTCAGGGACCAGAGCGGAGTTTTGCAGCAACGGTAAAGCTAACAACAACTAGCATGCTAATGACTGAATCATAAACACTTCATAATTAAATACAGACGGCACACGGCGGACTTATTTTGACCTCAAGAGCTTCTTATACAACATGTCTGTACAGGTCCTTTAAGTCTAGACTTGCAGTTTCCTTGGGCTCCGGAGATGTTTAAACTTTTATTCTGAGTGAACCCGAATACACAACACGTCCTCTGTGTGCGAGAAGTGTATAGCTATACAACGCACAAAGCAGGCAGCAAAATGAAACGAGACAATTTCAGCCGAACTAGAATGAAGAGTGGTGGTGGTGTAATAAAACAAATAATAAATTATTGATAAAGGTGATGATTTTAATATTACGTTATCATTATTATTATCGTTATTATTATTATTATTATTTATTTTTTTATTTATTTTTTTTATTTATATATATATATATATATATATATATATATAAAATTGTTGGTACCCCTCAGTTAATGGAAGAAAAACCCACAATGGTCCCTGAAATCACTTTAAACTTGCAGAAGTAATAATAAATAAAAATGTATTGAAAATTAAACAATCAAAATCAGCCATCACTTTTGAATTGTTGATTAACATAATTATTTAAAAAAACCTGAGACAACTGGAGCAGTTTGCTCATGAGGAGTGGGCCGAAATACCTGTTGACAAATACAGAAATCGTTTAATTGCAGTGATTGCCTCAAAAGGTTGTGCAACAAAATATTAAGTTATGGGTACCATCATTTTTGTCCAGCCCTATTTCATTAGTTTGTTTTTTTAAATAATTATGTTAATCAACAATTCAAAAGTAATGGCTGATTTTGATTATTTAATTTTCAATACATTTTTATTTATTGTTACTTTTGTAAGTTTCAAGTGATTTCAGTGAGAATTGTGGGTTTTTCCTTCTTTAACTGAGGGGTACCAACAATTTTGTCCACGTGTGTGTGTATGTATGTATATATATATATATATATATATATATATATATATATATATATATATATTTCAATTGTAAATGGTCACATTTTTATGCAGCATTTTTTCAAAACACGCTTTTCATAAAAGAACCACTCACCCTATAATGTGTCTTTACAAAAGCACTGAGCAGCAAGCGGAGAAAAAAAAAAAAAAAGACGCATGTCATTTGGGACCCATTTTCAAAGATTTTTTTGTTTTTTTTTAAGTGTGTCTCATTTTAAAGGAAATATTTGGTTATGAATTTTGTACCAATGGACTGTTTCTGAATAAGGAAGACGGTAAACTTTCAATGTCAGTGTTTTTCTATTTTTATCTAAAATCCATGTTAGTGCTACCAAATAATCCAGTAGTTTGTGGTTTAAACCCTGTGGCTGCTGCTTGCTTGCTTATAAGCAAACGGTTGGAAAATTGATCCCAACTCTAATCAGTAGTCGTGTTCTTCTGTAAGTATGAACGAGGGTGTGCGTGAGTGATCAGAGGTGGTCGGACCGGCTCTCGGCACAGATTGGCGGCCAAGTTTCCGCCCCAGGGCAGTTCTGGCTTCGCTGAATGTGGAGCGACAATGATGCAATCTAAGGCAACTCTGGCTCTGTTTATACGCACACCAGAAATGTGATCATGATCTGATTTCTGGAGTGGTCAGATTATTCAAATGTGAACCGTTCCGTCTGATGTGAGTAATTTGGTTTCTTTCTGATCGTTCACACTGGTGCAGGAGAAACAAGGAAAATTCATCAAAAAATGTAGCAACTAATGTGGCAAAGACAAAAATGAAAGAGAAAATTTTACCTGTTGACAGATTTAGGTTAAAATGTATTGATACGTTGCAGCTCATGTCATCAACAAATAGCTGTGATGCTAATTAGAGGCTCTGATCGGTTTGAGACTCTGTTAGACGTTAATCTGAGTTTTATTTTAATGCTCTCTGACCAGCAAGAACTGATTTAGGTGTCTCTCACCTTTTGTTGAAAATCAAACTCCTGAACAGGGCCAATGAAAGGTCGTATTGATCACAGGCTCCTGAAAATGTGCTGTTTAAATCCATTTTGTTTCGTTTTCAAAGTATCTCCATTGCTATTTCACTGCGAAGTATCAATTGTCTCTTGTAATCCGAATGACTCTACGTACTGTAATGACTGTGGAATAAATGCATTGACATTCTCTTGTGCCCTAACCCTTTTTTGTCCCTCGTGTGTCGTTGTAGCGGCCTCCAGCTCAGACGCCGTGGCGCTGTACGTGGGCGTGGTCATCGCGGTCATCATGTGCCTGGTCATCTCCGTGATCGTGGCGTTGTTCATTTATCGAAAGACTCATCGTGACTTCGACTCGGTCATCATCGACTCTTCTGCGCTCAACGGAGGCTTCCAGTCCGTCATCATCAAGACCGCACGATCAGGTACAGGCACATCCTATACTGACAGGTGCACCGTATACTTACAGGTGTGTCAGTATAACTCCAAGTTTGCAGCACAAACTTGGAGTTATTCGGACATTACGACACAGGGCTCAAGTGGTTCCTACAAGCACAGAGGGTAAGGAGAAAGAAGAACAACATGTGCAGAAAGCCCTCTCTGTTTGTGGAGATTGTAAATAGGCTTTCAACAAAACTAAGAAACTAGGACAAGAAACAAGACAACAGAGAACAGAACCCAGGAGAAAGACTTAGACAAGAGACTTAGACTTAGACAATTGATCCACAAGGGAATTTGTTTGAGAAAGAGTGTAACTATAACAACTACAGAGGATTCTCAGACAATATGAAATCCCTCATGAAATCTATTTCAAACCCACAAATACTTTAAGACAGAAACTGATCCACCCAAAGGACAAAACACTGAGCCACAAACAAACCAATGTGGTCTACTCCATTCAGTGTAGTGAAGACTGCAGTGAGCGCTACACTGGAGAAACAAAACAGCCATTTCACAAGAGGATGTACCAACACAGACGGGAGAGCCAGAGTGGACCTTCATCTGCCGTACATCTCCACCTAAAAGCCACAGGCCACTCCTTTGAGGACAGTGAGGTACAGATCTTGGCCAGAGAAAAGAACTGGTTTGAGAGGGGAGTTAAAGAGGCTATTTTTGTCAAGAAAGAGAATCCTTCCATGAATAGAAATGGAGGTCTCAGACATAATTTGTCTCCCATCTATAACTCTATCCTCAAACCTAAATCAAAACAAAGAAAACAATAGGACTAGCCAGGTCAGGTCCAGAGGTGTGAAAACACCATTATGTCCCTGAATGGTTCTGCTGACAAGACCCACACTCCACTCCCACTGCAGATCTAATAGGCCCACCTAACTAACACAAACTGTAAACAAGTAGGTGTGACGGTCTCAATTTCATTGTAGTTAGCTCCTCCTTTCAGGCAGATATAGGCAGTGTCCACCAGCGTCTGATCAGAACTGAAGAAGCAGCTTGGATGAGCTGCAAAACGTTTTCGAGCAAATAAACTTTTGTCCAGTTGACAAATTGAATTTCTCCTTTTTCCATATACTGACAGGTGCACCACACACTGACTTATATTACTTATATTATTTTAAATTGGGTCACTGCTGAGATTGAGAAAAGAAATGGAAATTGATTCTTGTGAGCGTTAAGCTATGTTGGTCGTTTTCACACCTGCCTTGTTTGGTTCGTTTAAAATGAACCAGAGTTTGTTTGCTCCTTTGATTCGGACCTTTTGGGCTGGTGTGAATAAAAAACAAAAGTCTCGATCCGGAGCAAACGAGCGAACCGAGACCACCTAAAAAGCTCGGTCTCAGCACGGTTCCATTCGAACTCTGGTGCGGTTCGTTTGAGGTGAGAATGCAGACCGGACTCGATCCGACACAGTTGGCTTTTTGTACTTAACGAGTTCCCGTCATATGTCGAGCATTATGGGAAATCGAGTCTTACGAAACGAAACGAAACTTACGAGGCTTACTTACGTTTTGCGTGAAGAGTAAGAGTCACAACTTGATGTGCGCACACGAGCGCTGTCCTCCGTAGCCGTCTTGTCCTGTGTCTTCATCGTTTGGAAATTGATTGTAAAATAGTGTAAACCTCACGATGCTGCTCAAACATTTGTGCGAACTGTAAAAACTGAGCAAACCATGTCGCTATGACGACATTGAAAACAGCAACGCAACGCCGTGATTCTCCTCCTTCCATGTTTGGACGCGGCGTTTTGACACGGCTCATTTCTGTCCAATGGCTGAGTGACCTCACCACACGTGGTTTTGTTTATAGATGTTGGTTCACTTGGAAAAAAAGTGCAGTGTGAAAGCGAACTGCACCAAAATTTTAAAAAAGCAAGTGAATTATTGGACTTTCCTGGTGTGAAAACGACCTTAGAATGTTATTGTCTCATCAAAAACATGGAGTTTGGAGTTTAAAAACTCAGTGAAGCACCTCCTGTATTACTACATGACATCTCAAGGTGGAACAGAGTGTTTTCATTTTCTGCATTTGAGAGATATTTTATACCAATTAGCGGCTGTGGTTGGACTTAAGTTTGGACAGAGGTTTTTCACGCTCTTTGATCCGGCTCCAGACCCTTTTGGATTTGAACAGAATGTGGAAGCGACTGGCTGCTCAGTTAAATCATTTGAAATATAATCTGATACATGAACAAACCCGGAAAACATGAAAGCATAACGTAACATGAAGGAAGAAATTGCACCCATGTTTATTTCTTGTCAACACGCCAAATGTCTCTCTGAAATTGGATACACAGCTCTATTACACATGACATGTTATTTCAGCTTTATTAGAAAACCTCATTTCATAATGGAAAAATGTCTGAGCTCAAATATTAAAATGGCACAAACTTGTATAATGTGGATGAGTTTTATGAGATTAGGCTGACTTCATTAGTAAAACATCTCTTTTCCGGGGGATTATTGGCGGATTAAAGCAGCTCTGACTCCTCTGTCCCTCAGTGTTTTTCTTTTAAAGTGAATATGAAGGGATAGACTTCTGATTTCACTCATTTAAGATCTGACCTGGGCCCTCTTCAAACTTACACTTAGACTTAGACAAACCTTACTGATCTACAGTACTTTTTGTATTATAGAGCGCACCTAACTATAAGCCGCACCAACCACATTTTTTAAAATTAAGATTTGTACATATATAAGCCGCATCTGACTATAAGCCGCAGGTGTCCACATTGTAACTTGAGATATTTACACAGAAAGATGGTACACAAAAGGATTTTTTTTTAAAATATATTTTAATCAACGTAAATACCTGTACATGCTTTTTTCGAACAGCACCTACGGCAGTAACACGGCAGAAACACGGCAGTAAAACAAGTGTAAAATGGCCAGCCTGTAGCCTCTGGAAGCCTTAAAGGGACAGTGTGTAAGATTTTTACCCGTTAATTACTGAAATTGAAGATACCCATTCAAAAATACATTGATTTCCAAGCCTTTTCACTTCCATCATGAAATCAAAATATTCTTTTGGACTTAGATATAGTCACATAAAAGGGGGATCTTCCCCATGCAGAGGCAGCCATTTTGAATACGAGAGCCGCAGAAGGACATTTGGGCTCCGCCTTCGCCTTCGGCAAGGCTCGTGGTTTTGGGTAAACAACACAAGCATGCTGCCGGATCAGACGTCGTAATGGATCTAACACGTGTTTTGGACTAAATTGTTTTACTGGATTTTATTCGCTGGATCCTTACGGACAAATTGAGAGCAAGTTTATGGTGAAATACAGAGTTTGACCTGTGGAAAGCATTCTAAGGTAAGCTAACCTCGTTTTGTGCTTTTCCGTATAAAAGCCCCATGTGCTCGGGGAGTGTTTGTTGTCCAGGGAAATGAATTGCATAGTCAAAAAGAGGAGACTGTAAGGTTTCATTTGATGTGTAGAGTGTCATGGTACATGATCAGGAATGTGTGTTTTCATGAGAAAAGAAAAACAAAACAAAAACGGGACCGCGTTTTATTTATACAGTAGCGGCGCGGCTCGTGCGCATGCCCAGGTGACCCTCGAGGTCTGCCGTAGCTAAAACAGAAAGTGCAATAGCACCATCCACCTATGCGCCACGAATCCTACACACTGGGGCTTTAAAATAAAATTTCAAGTTTAACTTTGGACACAGGACCTCAAACATCACAATATATTATAACAAAGAGAAAATATCTAAATGGCGATAACAAATTCAAAATTCAAGTAAGAATAAAACATAGAAAACAATAGATTTGATTGGCAGGACATAGGGTTATCTGTGACATAAGGGTGAGTTGTTGTACAGTTGTAGGGAGTATCATAGTATAAATGTAGTCCTCTATCTCTCACTATTTGAGCGGGGCAGTAGGATGAGTGTCCATGATGGAGAATGTCCTCCTGTCCCTCATTGTGACAAATGTCTCCAGCTCACAGCCGATCACGTGACCAGCTTTGCAACTAACTTTCTTTATGGTTATCTGTAAGATTCTGTCCAATGCTCTGCTCATAAGCCTAAATCACCCAAACTATATGACAATTATCCATAAATATACACATTTTAGGGATGGGACAAGATCTCATGAGACAAAATAGCTACAAGGCTGTGCACACATTAGAAAAATAGTCTTCTGATATTTTCTTTCCCATGTATTTACAACTGGACTGGACAAAATGGGTTATGTGATGGAATTATAATACAATATGTCACTCACCAAAAAGCAGTGTTAAACAAAACAAAAACAGTGAGGCCAAAATTGGAAACTGGACTGCAGAATTCATATCAAAATCTCGTTTTTTCTCATTCTCGTGGGCCCAGTGTCATATCTCGTCCCCGCCTTGTGGAAATTGTCTCGTCCCATCCCTAAAATCTCCTAGTGCGATGTGCAGTCGTTTCATTAGCAGGTTTCACAGTGATTATGTTGTGAAAGTATTAAAAACAAAAGTGAAACTTAGAAAACCTGTAAATACCTGTTGTTTTGGCATTTTTAAAACAATAAAAGGTAAAATGGTCATCTAAATATGTTATGTTAAAGGTCCCATGACATGGTACTTCTTGATGCTTTTATATGGCTCCTTAATGGTTCCCTAATACTGTAAATGAATCCTTCTTCAAAATCAACACTCAGTGCATGAGAAACAGAGATAAGACGAGAAAGAGTAATTTTTCTCTCTCTGAACAGTCCATAATGGGCGTTGTTGCTTGAATGCAAATGAGGAGAAAAGAGATGGCTTATAGTAGAGGGTGGGGGCGTGGCCAAACTCTCCGCTCTCAGCTGTCCGCTTTGATCCATTTCCGCGATGAGAAGCGTTTCATTGAAAAATAAACACATTTCCACAGAAAATAAAATTAAACCACTGCTGTTCAAAGGTCCAGAGGCTCAGATAAAGGACTTCCGAGCCTAGAAACACTCGGACGTGCCTCCAGGCAAATAAAAAAATGCATTTCGCATTGCCTAGCGCATTCGCAGTCCAAACTCTCTGGGTGTGATTTACAGAGACGCTGAGTAGAGACAGACGGGGGTGGAACTGCATTTGCATTTCTTTTTTCGATCTGACGTCAATAAGGTGCCTTGTTCAAAATCGCCTGTTTGAGCTCTGATTTTTTCTAACGCAGAAAAGGATCGCAAATGCTCAGTTTAGACATTTCGCAACTTTTAAGCATGGGGGGGGGGGGCTAAACAGGGTAGGGGAGCTCACATTAACGTTCAAAAACCTCAGAAAGTGAAAATTTCATGCCATGGGACCTTTAATACAACACAGAAGTAAAATACATAGAAGTAGAAGTAAAATTTTGTCAAAGTTTGTAATTTTACTTCATGGTTGGACCCGGGCAGCAGATATGACTTACTGTATATAGAACTAATTTAATTGTTGAATTATTTTTTTTAAAGCCCATGTTACTTATTTTTTGATATGTTGTAATGTTTCCTCATCACAAACATACATGGAGTTGTGCTTTGTTATATTCACACATGTTTAACACACAAACACTGCATATTTAAACAGAAAACACTCATGTGGTAATACAGGAAGAGCTCCACTGTGTTTTTAAACTCCGTACAACTTCACAAGAATCATTTTTTATTATTTCAGCCTTGGAATTGCTGATCTCTACTGAATAAAAAAGTAAAAAATAAGCTGTTAACTTGAAAAAACGTCCATTTCATGACATCACAAGGTGAAATGGAGCATTTTGAGCTTTGAAGGTGCAGACAGACTTATAACAAAGAATTACTCAAACATGTGTGAACGAACAAAACACAACACCAGGTCTGTTTTTGTCTTGTAGCTCACAAAAGTCAAATTTGCATAATAGAAGACCTTTAAAAATACCTTCCTTGCACGTAATTTGTTTGTTTTAGAACTCAGCGCTCTTCCTGTACTTTTCTTCTCAACAAACTGCCACTGAACTGAATTAAACTATGAAAAATATTTAACACAGGAACTACCAACCAAACCAAGTCGGAATTGGAAAAACATGAAAACCTGCCACATGCACTTTCAGTATTTTCTCCCTATTTTTCTGCCTGACGTCTCTGCTGGTGGTTGTTGCGTTCTTAATTGAATTTCAGCAGGTTCCCAAGCTCGGGCGGTAAACAGGTTTATGAGTGCGACAGGTGCTTGATGGTGGGGTGCCAGAGCAGAATTTATCATCTCAACTGAGGCAACACTTTTCCACTTTCACCAAAAACCATTTGCCGTAACAGGAGCCCATCACCACGGTACTTAATTGCCAGGCTCAGATGTGGGTTTTCAGTGTTTTCTGAAGACGCTGATAATTACCTTTGGGGGAAAATTGGGTTAATCCATAAGTTAATGAAAAATAAAGAAATGAAATCCATCTTGAGGTTGGGAATAATGTTTAAATAAGAAGGATTTGATGAAGAATTAACAGTAAATTGATTGCGCTGTGACTCCCAATGGTGGTTTGAATCCATAAAGTGGTTCAGATTAAATCAAGCATTTTTAAGACTAAATATTGATATCTATTTACCAAGAAATAGTTTTAAAAAATTGGTTTGTTGTAAAACTGACACGGGGAAACCAACAAGAGAATCATTTGCCTTTAAAGGCAGGAAAAAATATAAAAGAGGTTTTACAAATAGTAGAAAATTTTGATATGGTTCAAACCCAACAAACTATCTATATTAGTAAGACAAAGTTGCAAAAAGAAAGACACCGATGCAAGATTGGTCATACAAGGACTGGAGATTGAAAGGACAAGTGAGATCAAGTTTTTAGGTGTTATGATTGATGAACATTTGACATGGAAATCGCACATGGAACAAGTTAAATCAAAAGTATCACAAACAATAGCTGTGTTACGCAAAGTGAAGGACTGTCTTAGTAAAAATGCCATGTTTCTTCTGTATAACTCACTGATTGTTCCATATCTGACTTATTGTATTGAAGTGTGGGGAAGTGCCTGTAAAACCCTCATTGAACCGGTCTTCCTTTTACAGAAACACGCTCTCCGTGTGGTAAATGGAAGTGGATACAGAACCCACACAACCCTGTATTCGTACAATTAAAAACATTAAAATTTAAAGAACTGGTAGAATATAACTTACTCAAAATTATGTACAAAGCTCATCAAATAATATTACCAAACATCTTGCAAAATAGATTCAAAAAGAGAGAAACTAATTATAAATTAAGAGGAACTGATGTTTTTTTTTTTCAAACCAGCATTCAGAACAAAACCAAAGGAAAGATGTAGTATCTCAATCCAAGGAGTCAGTTTATGGAACGGTCTTGAGGATGAAATTAAATCGTCAAAGTCTATTCATGTTTTTAAGAAAAATGTGAAAGTAGCGTTAATGAAAAGATATAATACTACTCAGTAAAAAGAGTATGTTTTTTGTTTTATTATTATTATTATTTTGTAATATATAATTATTTGTTGTGTTGTAATATAAATTTGAGTTGATAAGGGGCAGATGTTATAAGCTTATGTTTCTTTCTGTTTCCTTTCATTCATATTTAAGTTATAATTATATAGATGCAAGTATGTTGCATCTTTTGTTTTTTTGTTTTGTCTTAAAGGGATATGCCACCCCCAGGTCAAATTTGGGCATCTCCCCACAGTCCAGAGACTAAAACAAGTGATGAAAAGCGTTTTCCTGGTCACCCAGCCATTGTCCGAGTCTGTCGCCACTGACCGCCACGCGCAGCTGCTGCTCCTCCGCGTTAGACTGGAGTCTAACGGCGCCAGAGAAAGATTTCGGCCAAAAGGAATTAATTTGCTCGATGCTTTTCCCAATTACTTTCTGTGTAGTGCGCATTCATATCGAGTGCAAATAAATGTGCAAATCAACACGGAGAACTTGCCTTGGTCATTTTGAGTGGGAACTATTTTTCAGTGCGGAAAAAGAAAGCCGAAGCACACAGCACGCATCGTAACGGGGGAACTCCCTTCCTGGTGCGTAAACAGGGATTCCCCTGTCCGCGTGGTGCGTGCTTCGTCTGTCTTTTTCCGCACTGAAAAATAGTTCCCACTCAAAATGACCAAGGCAAGTTCTCCGTGTTGATTTGCACATTTATTTGCACTCAATATGAATGCGCACTACACAGAAAGTAATTGGGAAACGCATCGAGCAAATTAATTCCTTTTGGCCTCCAGTCTAACGCGGAGGAGCAGCAGCTGCGCGCGGCGGTCAGTGCTGACAGACCTGGACAATGGCTGGGTGACCAGGAAAACGCTTTTCATCACTTGTTTTAGTCTCTGGACTGTGGGGAGATGCCCAAATTTGACCTGGGTGTGGCATATCCCTTTAATGAATGAAATTTAAAAAAAAAAAAAAAAAAAAAAGGGGTGACAGTAGCTCAGTTGGTAGAGCGTTTGTCTAGTGATCCAGGGGTTGGCGGTTTGAATTCCGCTCTTGACGGGTTGACCACGTGTGATCCCAGCTCCCACAGATGAGTGTCCTTGGGCTTACACTTAACCCCACCTCGCCCCCAGTGTCTGTGGACACTGGTAGCCTCCATGGCAGAAGATACATCAAGGCTGTTGCGACGTGAGCCGTCCTCCTGTGGACCCACCACCTGCGGAAGGATTCATGGGGGCTGGTGCATTGTGTTCTGAGCAGCAGATCTGCTTGGACTGCTGCTCCCGCGACCCAGAAAAATGTAAAAGCGGAACAAGATGAATGAATGAATGAATGAAGAAAAGAAAAAGAAAAGAAAGGGCCAATTTTGTTGTAATCTGTTGTTATAATGTTTCCTCATCAAAAACATCCCCTGTTGAGTTGTGTTTTGTTTCATTCACACATGTTTAGCACACAAACTTAAAACATATTTGGGATCTTCTCTCAAAAAGAAAACGCACTGCCACCTTGTGATGTCATATCGTAATACTGTGCTCTACTGTGTTTTCAAACTCCATACACCTTCACTAGAATCATTCGGGTGATTTCAGCTGCAGCTCTGGAATCGCCACTTCCTACTGAACAACAGGTAAAAGAGGTAGCTGTTAATTTGAAAACTACCTCTTCATGACATCACAACGTGGAACAGAGCATTTTGAGCTTTGGAGATGTAGACAGTCTTAATAATAAAGGATTACTTAAACTTGGGTGAATGAAACAAAACACAAACAAAACACGGCTGCATTCTAACATGACTTAAAGCCCCAGTGTGTAGGATTCGTGGCGCATAGTTGGATGGTGCTATTGCACTTTCTGTTTTAGCTACGGCAGACCTCGAGGGTCACCCGGGCGCGCGCACGAGCCCCGCGCCGCTACTGTATAAATAAAACCCGGTCCCGTTTTTTTTTTTTTTTTTCTCATGAAAACACACATTCCCGATCGTGTACCATGACACTCTACACATCAAATGAAACCTTACAGTCTCCTCTTTTTGACTATGCAATTCATTTCCCTGCACAACAAACACTCCCCGAGCACATGGGGCTTTTATATGGAAAAGCACAAAACGAGGTTAGCTTACCTTAGAATGCTTTGCACAGGTCAAACTCTGTATTTCACCATAAACTTGCTCTCAATTTGTCCGTAAGGATCCAGGGAATAAAATCCAGTAAAACAATTTAGTCCAAAACACGTGTTAGATCCATTACGACGTCTGATCCTGCAGCATGCTTGTGTTGTTTACCCAAAAACACGAGCCTTGCCGAAGGCGAAGGCGGAGCCCAAATGTCCTTCTGTGGCTCTCGTATTCAAAATGGCTGCCTCTGCATGGGGAAGATCCCCCTTTTATGTGACTATATCTAAGTCCAAAAGAATACTTTGATTTCATGATGGAAGTGAAAAGGCTTGGAAAACAATGTATTTTTGAATGGGTATCTTCAATTTCAGTAATTAACGGGTAAAAATCTTACACACTGTCCCTTTAAAGCTCACAGGAATCAGTTTTGCATAATATAGGACACTATTTGAAGTCCACAGCAAAGAACAAAATACCCTGTACTTAGAAGTATTTTGTAGTAGTTCAGACCTCTACAAAGGTGCTCTGAAATGCATGGCGTTCTTGTATTACTTCATCAGTTCTTATTTCAGTTTTCTCATAAATATTAATGCTCCTCGAGTTGTTGTTCCCTTGTTTTTTTTTTTACTTATATATTGCAAAGAAAAAGGGAAAAAAAACATCTAAATCTACCTCCAACCATCTTCTAATATCTCTTGTCCCCTCTCCCCCTCCTCTGTAGCCGATCAGCTGACCGCTCCTCCAGACCTGACCAACGCCGCCGCCCTGTACCGCGGTCCTGTCTACGCGCTCCACGATGTGTCCGACAAGATCCCCATGACCAACTCTCCTCTGCTGGACCCTCTGCCCAACCTCAAGATCAAGGTCTACAACTCCTCTGGACTGGTGACCCCCGTGGAAGACCTGGGAGGAGACCTGTCCTGCAAACTCTCCCCAAAGGTAACCACACAACAAGGATAGATGGTTGGTAAGGCTGCGTCCCATTACTCTGTCTTACCCCTTCCCCTACCCCTGTATCTACGTCTTTGTCTTGCCCTTCGTTACCGAGCTGAGAGGGCTCGGGGTACGAATGTTCCCACTCGATTGGGACACCACTCGATTACTGTTTGCGTCATCATCCCTTGCCATGTCAAGGATTATCGGGTACCTCAGTTCGACAAAAAACTAGCTTGTTTATACATGAAAGTTCGATGAAAACGATAACATCGGCTAAACAGACATCACTACAATTAAAACCGCAACATCCATCCATCCATTTTCTTCCGCTTATCCGGGGCCGGGTCGCGGGGGCAACAGTCTAAGCAGGGACTCCCAGACTTCCTTCACCCCGGACACTTCCTCCAGCTCCTCCAGGGGGACCCCAAGGCGTTTCCAGCCCAACCGGGAGACAGTCCCTCCAGCATGTCCTGGGTCTTCCCCGGGGCCTCCTTCCGGTGGGACATGCCCGGAACACCTCCCGAGGGAGGCGTCCAGGAGGCATCCGGAACAGATGCCCGAGCCACCTCAGCTGCTCCTCTCAACGTGGAGAAGCAGCGGCTCTACTCCGAGCTCCTCCCGTGTGACTGAGCTCCTCACCCTATCTCTAAGGGAGCGCCCAGCCACTCTGCGGAGGAAACTCATTTCAGCCGCTTGTATCCACAATCTCGTCCTTTGGGTCATTACCCAGAGCTCATGACTATAGGTGAGGGGAGGAACGTAGATTGGCCAGTAAATTGAGAGCTTTGCCTTTTGGCTCAGCTCCCTCTTCACCACAACGGTCCGGTACAACGACCGCATCACTGCCGACGCTGCACCGATCCGCCTGTCAATCTCACGCTCCATCCTCCCCTCACTCATGAACAAGACCCCGAGATACTTGAACTCCTCCACTTCAGGCAAGACCGCAACAACAGTTCACTAAAAGTAACGTAGAACATAAGCGTCATAAGCCCTGCTAAACTGTTAATCGATAATTACAACTGCTGAAAATACATTTATGAGACTCCTTGGCTGGTCGATGTGACGCTGCCATCCTGATCCCAAAACCTGCCTGAGCTTGTAGGCGTACCCCTTCGTTTCAAGTCTGGTCGAGAGCTTACTTCTTTTAAAGCGGTATGTAGCCCGAGGTCGTGGCCCGAGCCCTTGATCAAAATTAGAATCGGGACACCCCTTGCCCTCACATGAACGCACAAAACCAAGGGGTAGGGGTAAGACGAAGGGGTAAGACAGAGAAATGGGACGCAGCCTAAATGCTGCTTTTCTACTTTGATTACTACTGCAATATTATTTCTAACAGTCAAGTTTGTTTATTTACCGTGACATGTTTGGACTACTGTCTGTGGTCCTCATTAGAAGAGTCACGAGATGCTGCTGTGAGTGTCTTGCTCTTGCTGCTGGTTTACACAGTCTTTGGTGCAGCGCCCTCTGCAGTCCGACTAGTTCAAAACGGTATCCGAAGTGTGCGAAAGAACGAAGGCCCCCCCTCGTCTCAGTTTGCTGTATTATGGACACATTTCTGGATTTCTGTTGCCTTTTTCATCCAGTGACGGTGTCTATTGTCCTTCGTTTAGAAAGATGGAGGAGAAGTTATTGGGACAGAGGAAAATAAACAAGAAAAATGCCATAAAAAACACCACAAAAACACCACATGCATTTTTATTTGAAGTGTTACGGAGAAGAAACAGGCAAAAAAAAACTGCAAGAGAGGGGAAAATAGAAGAACAAATAGTGACGTTATCATACAGTCATATTTATATAAAAAATAATAATGTGTTGGATCCATATAGAGACTTTAGAGACCCCCAAAACATTTTGCAGCATTATTAATTCACTTCACACTAGCGCTCAACTATTAATTGAGTTTATTTGATACACTTTATTAAAAAATGAAATAAAATCATGAAATCAAGGTCTATTACGTAAATGTCCTCCAGACTCCATTATCAGCAGATGAGCTTCATTATGCAGTAGTTTTCTGATCTTTTTTGTGTCCCCGTGTGTCCTAATGTGGGTTTTTATGTTCCTCCAGGTGACCCAGTCTCTGCTGGACCACAGCGACACCCTGAACCTGCGAAACCAAACCTTAGCCCGAAGTCGAGACCCGTCATGCACTGCGCACGGCTCCTTCAGTAACCAGGGAGGGCATCTGATCGTACCCAACTCAGGTATAAAACTTAGACATAGAAACATGCAAAACTAAGAACATAACAGCTCAGGTACAATGTTACACTGACAAAAATATATAATAAAATACGTAATCATTTAACAGCTCAGACAGGCCAAACCAATAGAATAACCTGGGAGGTGTTTAATTTTCAGAGTGAAAGCTGCAAAGTATCAACTAACAGTGTGTGTGGGAGGTGGTGAAACATAAATAGTCAAAAAAAAAGTTTTAAGATTGTCTGGAAACTAAAAAAAAAAGAAAAAAAATACGAAATGGATTTAAAGAGCACATTTTCAGGAGCCTATGATCAATACAAGCGTTCTTTAGGAGTTTTATGTTTAAGCGCACAAATAATCTCACCTGCATTGTGTTACTTTTCTGGTGGAGGGTCCATCAAATCCTTTTTTTTTTCCCTCCATGGAGATGTTATTACTTTGTCTGGAATCGTTCACAGTATGGTATTAAACCTTTCTACCTTCATGGAGACCAAACTAGGCCAAGTTACAGCTTAGATCTGTGGTATTTTTGAGCTATAAAACCACCTGTGATTGAATAAATATAAGGTAGAGCTGTTTATGCTCTATACTTTAAGTCATACTGTGGAACATTCCAGGAAGAGCAATGGCATAAGAAGACAAGACAGACAAAAATAAAGGTCAGATTAAAGGAGAATTAACGATTTTTACAATCTGAGTCTTATTTCAGTAATAAAACAAGTTGTTTTACTCACCCACAGCACTTTGGTGTCATTTGGAGCACTTCCGGAGATGTTTTAGTTTAGCGATATCCGTAATGTGAGTTCTCGGGGCAAATGTTTGCGGTCTCCAAATAACACAAACTTTAGCACTTTTCAAATCATAGAAGCTCAATGTCTTAGTCTACGCTTTCGTTTGAGTCAAAAGTGGCCTGTAATCTGAGATTTAGCCATAGTTTCGAGTAGATGAGGATGCCAGTGCGCATGTGCGGAGTAACAGCTGATTTCGCTCTCAGCTCCCAGGACCCAAACATGAAACGCAAAGCTGTAAATTATGGCTAAATCTCAGATTACAGGCCACTTTTGACTCAAACGAAAGTGTAGACTAAGACATTGAGCTTCTATGATTTGAAAAGTGCTAAAGTTTGTGTTATTTGGAAACCGCAAACATATGCCCAGAGAACTCACGTTACGGATATCACTAAACTAAAACATCTCCAGAAGTGCTCCAAATGACACCAAAGTGCTATGGGTGAGTAAAACAACTTATTATTACCGAAATAAGGCTCAGATTGTAAAAAACGTTAATTCTCTTTTAAGTCTAATTTGAGTAACATGTATAGAATCCCTCAGTCGTCCAGGTAGAATCCACCGCAAAAGGAGAAATTCAATGTCAATTGGACAAAAGTTTATTTGGTCGAATACATTTCGTAGCTCATCCAAGCTGCTTCTTCAGTTCTGGTCAGATACACTGCCTATATCTGCCTGAAGGGAGCGCTAACTACAATGACATTACTTCGAAACTACCACACATTAGATCTGCAGTGGGAGTGGAGTGTGGGTCTTGTTAGCAGAACCATTCAGGACCATAATGGGTGTTTTCACACCTCTGGACCTGACCTGCTGCCCTATTGTTTTCTTTGTTTGTTTTGATTTAGGTTTGAGGATAGAGTTATAGATGGGATTTCTGTTCAAGACAAAAAATAATAATTTGCGTAACAGCACTTCAGACAGAGTAGTGCGTGCAGTTAGCGTCACACAAAAATCAGTATTATAAACTTTAAAGGAAAAGTAACATTTTTTTACAATCTGAGCCTTATTTTGGTAATAAAACAAGTTGTTTTACTCACCCATAGCACTTTGGTGTCATATGGAGCACTTCCAGAGATGTTTTAGATTTGCGGTTAGCCTAGCGCAACTTCTAGCCATAGCTCGGGGCATATAATATATTCCCCAAACATGTAATATGCCCTATGCGGGCTCCAAATAGCACAAACTTTAGAACTTTTCAAATCATAGAAGCCCGATGTCTTAGTCTACGATTTTGTTTGAAGCAAAAGTGGCCTGTAATCCGAGATTTATCCATAGTTTACAGCTTTGCGTTTCATGTTTGGGTCCCGGGAGCTGAGAGCACAGTCCGCACATGCGCACTGGCGTCCTCATCTACTCGAAACTATGGCTAAATCTCGGATTACAGACCACTTTTGCTTCAAACGAAATTGTAGCTTAAGATACCGGGCTTCTATGATTTGAAAAGTGCTAAAGTTTGTGTTATTTGGAGACCACAAAGTAATGCCCCGAGCACTCAAGTTAACGGATACGCTACAACATAACTTCTACGAAACTGCTCAAAATGACACCAAACTGCTCTGGGTGAGTAAAACGACTTGTTTTATTGCCGAAAGAAGGCTCAGATTGTAAAAAAAAAAAACGTTACTTTTCCTTTAATGTAGATTTTTGCCTTTAGTCATTTCTCTTCTTCCTCCATTCTGAATGTCTGAAAGTGAAACAGTTGTGTTGTAAGTGATTTAAGTGCAGAGGCAGAAGGACACATGAATAATGCAGAGCTCCTGATGGGGGCGCTCTCTTTATTTGATATTTCCCAAAGACAAAGTTTGACTTCATAAATTCTGATGATGGATCTAGTGCGGCCGGCGTTTCCGAGCGGACAGGCCAATGAATCAACTTTTATGAATGACTTTCACCAACACCAGCAGCACCTGGAAGAGAAATGAGCGGAAAGTGTGCGCTTAATGTGGGATTTACGATGAGAAACGCAGCACTGACGAGACGTAACTGCAGATAATCGCTAAAAGTAATCCGTCTAACATATCTCTGTGTCTCTCATGGCCATTCAAGTAAATGAGTGTGTACCATTATAAAACAATACGATCTTTATTATTTTTTAACAAATAAATACAACTACTGCTATAGGTACAATACTACTATTACTACACCTACTACTACGTATACTACAAATGTTACTTCTACTGCTGCTACAGTTACTATTACAACTACTACTACTAATATTGCTACTACTATAACAATAGAATATTATTTTCTAACAAATCAACACTACTGTTACTACTGCTACTTCTACTACTACTGCAACGACTACTACAACTACTACTACTGCTACTACTTCTATCACAATAGAATTATATTTTCTAATGACTCAACACGACTACTGCTGCTACTTCTACTACTACAGTTACTACTACTGCTGCTACTTCTACTACTACAGTTACTACTACTGCTGCTACTTCTACTACTACAGTTACTACTACTGCTGCTACTTCTACTACTACTGCAACTACTACTACAACTAATACTGCTGCTACTACTACTATAACAATAGAATGATATTTTCTAAAGACTCAACACTACTACTTGTTGTTGCAACTTCTACTACTACTGCTGTTACTTCTACTACTACTACTATAACAATTGAATGATATTTTCTAAAAAATTAATACTGCTAGTACTGCAACTTCTACTACTTCTACTACTGCAACTACTACTACTTCTAGTACTACTGTACTAATACTACTGTACTTGTACTGCTACTATTACTACTATCGCAATATAATTTATTTTCTAACAAATTAATACTACTGGTACTGCAACTTCTAGTACTACTACTACTACTACTACTACTGTTACTACTACTATTATTACTACTACTGCTGTTGCTACCTCTTCTACTCCTACTCATTGAATTTATTAATAAAAGTAGTCTATACAACTGCTGCTACTACTACTACTACTACTTCTATTACTCCTGCAGCCTCTACTGCTGCTACTACTACTGCAACTACTAATACTACTGCTGCTACTACTACTGCAACTACTAATACTACTGCTGCAACTACTACTCCTACTACATATTTTCTAACGACTCAACACTACTACTTCTGCAACTTCTACTACTACTGCTGCTGTTACTTCTGCTACTACTACTACTACTACTACTACTACTACTACTACTACTACTACTACTACTAACAGGGCTCTCAGAGTGTGACACACGCAATTCGACGTATTCACACGCGCACACGCCACACATGGCATTTCTCACGCTGATTTGTGTTATTTTTTTTTATTTTTTATTTTTTTGTGCCCAGAAAATCGGTCTGTGTGGCTTAGTTTATGCAGGCTCCGCGCGTTTTCAGCGCCGCCCCCTCCCCCTGCTCCGGGGGAGCGGGGGGGGGGGGGACGGCGCGTCTGCTCCCGACCGTGCGGTCCGAGCGGAGGCCGGAGCAGACGGGCGCCGTCCCCCGGGCACGTCCTGAGCCTCAGTCCCGGTGCCACGTCTCCTCTGAGACGCACCGACTCCGGTCCCCGTGTCTCCGTCTGTGCGTAACGTGTCCCCCCCGACGGCTTACGCACGGAATACGCGCGGCCCAGAGCCGAACTGCCCATGGTGAGACGCGGTGAGACGCGGGCCCGGTGCATTAACCAGACTCTTTTAACTCTCCGTTAAAAATGTCCCGCTCCCCCCGCCCCGGTCCCTCCTCCTCGCCCCTCTCAGCGCACACTGACAAAGTGCGGTGATGATAAAACAAACTGAGAACCATCAGGTAATAACTTCATTTATATAACTCTCATTAGTTGCTTTGTAGTTTAAGTTTGCTCTTTAGACAAACAGGGCTCTCAACACGCAATTCGACGTGTTCACACGCTCACACGGCATTTCTCACGCTATTCAAGCGCCATCCCCGCTCCTCGGGAAAAATTGTTCACCCCGCTCAAAACTTGAGAGCCCTGTACTATAACAATAGAATATTATTTTCTAAAAAAATAATACTGCTAGTACTGCAACTTCTTCTACTACTACTACTACTTGAATTGATTAATACAACTGCTACTACTACTGTTACTTCTACTATTACTGCAAGTACTACTACTACTACATTTTGTGTACAGCCAGAACAAATATTTCTGCTCCTGCATTTACAGAAACACCAAAACCACATTGTTTTGCATCATTACAGCTTATTTAGTTACATTAAACGTCACCACAAATGGATTGTGTTTCCTCCTATTTCTAGCTAGAGATTAGTGATGCCACGATACCAACATTTTTATTTTCAGTATTAACTCATAGTACTTTTTTTTTCTATTGCCGCGTGGTCCAGGTAGGTTCCATAGTGGTCCATGTGCTCTTATACAAGTTTGTTCTGATGCAGCTCAAGATCGTTCGAAAACTATTCAGGAAAGGCTTCATTTCTGTCCTTTTTTGTAGTTTTGATTCTAGTTTTAATATCGATTAATATCTGATTTCGATACATCTGACAACCCTTCAGTCTTGATGAGTGGTTGCCTTGTAAAGTGAACTCCTCTGTACAGTTCCCAGACCAGCCTCATGTCCCAGCGTAGCGGTTAAATCATTCATATCTGCGCTCTTACATCATGTTTCAGAGCAGAGTTGCAGCATTTCTGTTGTCATCCGTGTTGTTGTTTATTTATGTATTTTCATGTCTTTGTGTGTGTGTGTGTTGTTTTGTTCTTTACAGGGGTGAGTTTGCTGGTTCCCGCCGGGGCAGTTCCTTTGGGCAGAGTCTACGAGATGTACGTGACCGTGCACAGGAAAGAGAGCCTCAGGTACAGACTGTTTTACGCTTTTTGTGTATTTGTTTTGTGTTTGGCTGTTTTTGCAGTGCATTTGTCAAAAATATGGATTATTTAATACTTGCACAAGGCAGTCACCGCCGTTGTGGTAGAACTGAAGTTGTTTCACAGACTTGAAACGGAAAGAGGTGTTAAAAATGCAAAATAGATATATGAGCTTTCTACCATGCTATAATGTCGTTCCTTAATCAAAAACCCCTACAGTGGAGTGTTTTATGTCTTGTCTTAAAGGTGCATTGTGTAACTTTTTGACTGGGAGTCCGTCACCTCCTTGTTTCTATAGAGATGCCATTTCTCCACCTGGAATGTTCCACAGTATGACATTAAACAGCTCTACATTACATTTATTCAATCACAGGTAGTTTTACAGCTCAAAAATACCTTAAAAAACAGGTATTCTGACTGTGAGCTGGATCGCCTCTCCACAGATCTGAACATGGTCTGGTTTGGTCTCCATGAAGATAGAAATGTCTAATGCCATACTGTGAAACATTCCAGACAAAGCAATAACATCTCCACGGACCCTCCGCCAAAAAAGTTACACAATGAACCTTTTAAGGCCCACTTTTTGGCCACGTTCAGACTGCAGGGCTTAAAGCTCAATTCCGATTTTTTTTTTTCTTTGTGAAATCCGTTTTTTTTGCGAGGTTGTTCACATTTCCAATTAAATACGACTTGTATGTGATCTCCAGTGTGAACATTAAACACCTCAAAAGTGTCCGGCATGCGCCTTGGGTACACAACGACGTCACAGCGAGTGTGCTCAGCGTTTACGGAAGTCACCTAAACATGGACACTAGCATTGAGCGTCTGGAGATTTTAAAGTTGCTGTGTTGCTGTCAAACGGGCTGTCAAAATGAGCTATCTTCAGTCGGAGCCTTATTTGATAGCGCAATACGGCTGTCGAAATGAACTGCCTACGCATATATAAATGAGTTGAACATGACTAAAGACACCGTATGCAAACAGCATACAACTCTCTAATCCAAAAACCTCGAATCTAAAGACATATCTTGTAAAACTGCGGAGGTTAGCTTTGAATCTATACAACTGTAAACGAAAAACGTAAGGCAGTGTATTTCGACGGGGCATAACTCGATAGACACCACCATCGAAATACGCAACTGGAGGCACATTTCGACAAGGCGGCCCATTTCGACATTACAACGTACCAGAGCCAGAACATGAACAACTTATTTGTTTTAAGGAAGAGATTGAGAAGGACAAGGTTTTTGGCCTTGGCGTTTTGTGGGGCAGTGGCAGCAACGTCCGTAGAAAGGAACGTGTTGGTGCTGAGAGTGGTGGGAATGCTGTGTGCTTCGCTTCCTCTACTGACATGGACTTCATACACAATTTTCGTATGACGAGAAGAACGTTTGTGTACATTTGTGAGCGCCTACTTTTACCACTCTTGCTTGTTGATGGTCAGATGAATGTGACCTGGCCGTTCAGACTGAAGTCGCATGTCAAAAGATCGGATATGTATCGGTTTTAGGACCACATATCCAAGTGGCCTGGGTCACATTTGAAAAAATCAGATCTGTGTCATTCAGCCTGTTATTAGAAGATCAGATACAGGTCATAGGGGTGAAAAAATCAGATTTGGGTCACTTCAGGCTGCAATCTGAACGTAGTCTTATTCTCTTTTAACACTGTGTGAGTTGTGTGTTCCTCTATGTCTTTTATGTATTTATTTTTATTTTACTTATTTATGACATATTGTGATTTTATTTGATTTTATGCCGCTTTTATTGTTTTAGGACTGGCATGATCAGATTTTGAGAAATTCTACCTTTTGCTTTCTTTTTATGATCTCTGTGCTGGACTTTGGAAACTGCTTTATTTGAAAAGAGTGGATTTGGATTGTAAAAACCTTTCTGAAGAGGTTTTAGATGTCGTCCATGCATGTTTGAGTAATTTAGCGATCTCTCCCGGGCCTTATTCGAACCCTCCTTACAGTTAGCAGTATGATTCTGTACAATGTTCTGCTCACAAGCCTACATCACTCATGCTCCCACGCAACAATTTTCATGAAGTGAAGAGTGCGGGGACTCAAAAATTAATCTAAAACTGAATACTTTGTTTCTAGCAAATATAGAATTTTCAAAACAATGGTAAAAGGCAACATGTTGAACTAAATATGTTATGAGTTAGCAGTTAATACTCTATAAAAGTGTAATACCGCCTCTATAAGAATCCAACTTATGACTAAAATAAATGTACCTTTCTTAATTTTTCTATTTTTAGTTTATGACCAGACATATCAAATTGGGATATAATAAAAATAAAAATGTCTTAACATTAGGCACATTTTATACAGCACTTTTCCACCTTCAAAGCAATCAAAGCACTACCAACCTGTGTTTTAGTGGATCTGACCACCATACACTGTCTTTTTTCTCAGATCCCCTGGCTTGTATTTTTCAAACGTTACTAGCCAATTACCAGTTTAACTCGCCTCAGTTGTCACAGTTGTAATGGTGCATACACTCAAATCTTAGTTGTACTGGGGCTTAAAAATAAAATAAAAATGAAAAATAAAAATGTCATCATGTCAACATTTGGGTAGTTGGCCATTGCTGGTGATATATGTGAAAAAAGTATGTGCACACAAGTGAGAAGAGTGCGCTCACACTCCTGGTTTGAGCCCAGTTTAGACATGATATAGACAAGGTTTGATCCTGTCCTGGTTTATTTATTGATCTCTGCATTTAACCCATCCTGTTATTACTGCGCCCGGGGACCATCTCCATGATCTTCTTTGCTTCGGTTTGGTCAGGACCTAAGCTGGAGGATTTTACCTGGAGCATGTTTTGGGTTGATGGGGGAAACCGGAGGAAACCCATCCAGACACGGGGAGAACATGCACACTCCAAACAGAAAGGCTCGGGCGACCCGGGGATCGAACCCAGACCATGCATGCAAACTCCACACAGAACACACACAGGCCTGGGCAACCCGGGGATTGAACCCGGAACCTTCTTGCTGTGAAGCCACTCAGCCACCGTGCCGCCACTTTAGTCCTGGTCTAGTTGGGGTTGAGTTCTAGGTTTAGTGTCAGTATAGTTCCAATTCTCATGTTGTGTGTCAAATCTGAATGCGCCCTCAGCTTATAAAGAAAAACAAGCATTAATTACATGATAAAAGGAGAAATTCAATTTGTCAACTGGACAAAGTTTATTTAGTCGAAAACGTTTCGCAGCTCATCCGCGCTGGATGAGCGCTGGCTCAGCGCGGATGAGCATTAATTATGTTATTGATATAGAGATTAAATAATTAAGGCCCCAAGACTGATCCTTATAGGTATACTTCAGTCTGTCCTTTTAACTCTAGTAGTAGTTTAACTCTCATTTCACTTTGATGTTCAAATCAGGACCTCTACTACAACTACAACTACAACTACTACTACTACTACTACTGCTAGGCTACTACTAGTACTACTAGGCTACTACTAATATAACTACTACTACTAGTACTACTAGTACTAGGCTACTATCAATCAATCAATCAATCAATCAATCAAATATTTATAAGGCGCTTTTCATGCAAAACTGTAACACAAAGCGCCTTACAGTGGTCAAGGATTAGAAGATTGACCTTTATTGATCTCGCACAGGAGAAGTTGTTTCTATATTTGACCCGGGGACCATCCCCATGATTTTGTTTTGTTATTTAGGCTTTGGTCAGGCCCTAAGCTGGAGGATTTTACCTATGGCGCATGTTTAGGTTGGTGGGGGAAACCGGAGTACCCGGAGTAAACCCACCCAGACACGGGGAGAACATGCAGTCTCCACACAGAAAGGCCCGGGCAACCCGAACCTTCTTGCTGTGAAGCATGAGTGCTAGCCACTCAGCCACCGTGCCGCCAGGGAGAGAAAAAAAATAAAATAAAAAATAAAACTACTAGGCCTACTACTACTAGGCTACTGCTACTACTACTTTTACTACTACTAGTCTTCTACTACTACTAGGCTACTGCTACTACTACTACTATTACTACTACTAGTCTTCTACTACTACTACTACTTCTAGGCTACTGCTACTTCTACTACTACTACTAGTACTAGGCTACTACTACTAGTGCTAGGGTAGTACTACTACTACTAGGCTGCTACTACTACTACTACTACTACTATTACTACTACTAGTCTACTACTACTACTAAGCTACTGCTACTACTACTACTATTACTCCTACTACTACTACTACTACTACTAGGCTATGACTTTAGTTTTAGTTTTGGTTTGACTGCACTCTCACTGCACTCCATATGTCCATTTTCTTCCGCTTATCCGGGTTCGGGTCGCGGGGGCAACAGTCTGAGCAGATCTGCCACCCAGATCTCACTGCACCAGCCCCCATGGATCCTCCTGCGGGTGGTGGTCCACGGGAGGATGCACTCTGCACTCATAAAACAAAATTAATTATTTATATAGAAATTAAATAATTAAGGCCCCAAGACTAATCCTTGGGGGTCCTATAGTTAAACTCTGCTTCAGACTTTCACTTTGAGGTTTAAATAAGGACACAAGGCATAACCTCTCATTACTATGCACAAATATCTCCTTCACCTGCTTCACCTGGGCTATGATAATTTATGCTAAAGCCACCCCGCCCCAGAGAGGGCGCCGCGGGTCAGCGAGCACACATCGGCACAGATCACCCCGGGAGTAAAAGGCTAAGAGTCAATGTTTAATGAATAATAAGTGTTTGTGAGTCTCCAATAACCAGGTTCGGATTTCCTCTCGCAAAGTAAACCAAAGAAATCAATTCGGACCAGGGGGGAGTTACAGCTCTTTATACACAGCGCAGTGACAGGTTGTATATCATTTCTAATGTCTATTTCAGGGTGTTTATACAGTGTATTTTTCATGTTTATCTATACGTGGAGCCTTGCAGTGGACTGTTCATACCTCAGTGTCAGATATAACAGATATAACTATGTAAACATAATATGTTTACATAGACCTGCTCATATTAGGTTCTGAAACAATTCAATTGATTTAGGTTCACTCATTAAATCTTGGAAAGCTAAACTAGTTTTAATAATTTTATTGTTTTAAAGATGCATTGTGGAGGCTCTATCAAATGCTTTTCTTTGTTATTGCTTTGTCTGGAATGTTTCACAGTATGGCATTAAACCTTTCTATCTTTGTTTTTTATCTTTTATTATTACAAGGGGCACAATAATACACACTTCAGGTACATAATACTACATATTTTAACACCACAATAACATTCGCAGAGCACTCAGAAGACACATCGGGGGATGTGGGCACGGGAATAAACACCACTGGGCACAAGGGCTAAGAGAAACAGGGGGGCCTGGAAGGGGGCCTGGGGGAGAGCAAGGGCGATGCAGTGTCCAGGGAAGGTCCAGAAGACAGGGTCCAAGGGGGACAGGATGTATGGAGTGGTGGGAGCCTCAACGCCGGCCACCGAGCGAGAAGGTCCAGTGTTCGAGTCCAGAACCGCGACAGGACACCAGGCAGCCAGATGGAGGAGGTCTTCATGCGCCTTACCGCGTACCAGACCGTCACAGCCGTACCTGTCAGGGTGTATTGCGTGCAACCTGGTGGTGAGGTGTACCAATCATATACGTGAGTCCAGATGGAGGTAGTGTCATGTGTGGGAAATTCAGCTTCGTGAATGCACAGTACGGCCCAGGTAGTGTCGTGGATCACACCCTGCATCCGGACTCTGCTCCTCAGACCACACGCGCTGAGTGAGACCAGGGAGAGCGTCATAAAGAAAAGACGAGGGGAAGGGACTTATGAAACGCGACTCGGAGTCTCGGAGAGCCCCCGGAGCCTTTTAAAGCGTCTTGTAACCTCATCAAGGTCCGCCTCAATATCGCCACTGCTGAAGTCCATCCGCACTCCAACCGCGTCCGCACGGGCCAGAGCGGACGAGGGCCGGGCGGGCTCAGCGGTCCGCCCGTCCCGAGGGGACTCGTCCCTCCCGGCACGAGATTTGAGCTTCTTCCTGGCCGCCTTCCGGGCGGTCCCGGAGCCGCAAGGCCTGGGGGTCTGGACCTCAGGCGGCGCTGCTCACTCCGCCTCGGGGCAGAGACACTGGACCGTAGCAGCATCTTTCCCTTTCCCCGGCTCAGCCCCCCCCCCCCCCCCCACAGCCTCAAGGTGGAGGCCCCCCTCGGCCCCACTCCCATGCGAAGAGGAGGCGCGAGAAAGCAGCCCCTCGCCCACCTTCGTCACGAGTGCCTGTGCACTCTGAATCACAGCATCCTGGACAGTCTCACTGTCCAGGCTCGAGGCGGCGGGGGAGGGGGCAGGGGAGGGGGCAGGGGAGGGGGCAGGCCCAGCCACAGGGCCGCCACCACCACCCCCTCCTGCGCTCCGCTCCTCCGAGCCAGAGACACGGCGGCCCGAGCACCCAGCCCTGGGCTCCGTCACGAGTGCCCGTGCACTCTGAATCGTAGCATCTCGGACAGCCTCACTGTCCATACTCGAGGCGGCGGGGGAGGGGGCGGGTCCAGCCCCAGCCGCAGGGCCGCCACCACCACCCCCTCCCGCGCTCCGCTCCTCCGAGCCAGAGTCACGGCGGCCCGAGCACCCAGCCCTGGGCTCCGCGCACTCCCGGGTGTAATGCCCCTGACTCCCGCACTTCCAACACAGGAAGCCAGGGCACTCACGCAACACATGGCCTGGCTGGAGACACCCTCTGCACACCTTCACCTGCCTGTCGTATATGACCCTAAAGTACGTGGGCCCTTCCATAGTGTTGAACCTGGCAGAATACGGCAGAGACTTGACAGCGGCAGTGAAACGCACCCTGACAAACCTGGTGCCGTCAGTGATGCCAGTCCCCGGCCACACTCTCCACCTCACCTCGGAAACAGCGGAGACTCCCCAGGAGTGGAGCTTCTGCAAAATGTCCTCCTCCTGGACGTACAGTGGCAGGCCCATGAAAGAGACCACCACCTTGTCTCTGCTGATGTCTCGGCCGTGGACCCTGGTCTCGCCGATCTGGAACCCATCCAGCAGCTTTTCCTTGGCCGCCTGAGACGCCACCGCTATCTCGTACTTATCCTTGGTCACCATGCGGCAGCCAAGTACAGTCCCACACACCTCCTGCGTAGCCTTTATCAAGGCCATAGGGGACAGACCCACTCCACCTTCCAGCTCCAAAAAGACCGCCAGCTCTTTTTGGTATCCCACATTCCTATTTTTCCTCACGTCGCCATCATTCTTCTTCGTAGTATCCTCCATTCTACCACCCGCCTTCTCAGTCGGCTTCTCCGGCGCGGCTTGGGGGCCCGCGGGGGCCGACATTGCGCTGTCCGCCCGGGGGCGAGCTAAGCTCTAGGGCTAAACAGAAACCGTCTCCCCCCAGCCGGGATGCTGGGAGGAAGTGAAACAGCAATTGAAAGGAGGAGAGGAGCCAAAATAATCCAAAAAGTTCAAAGAAAAAAGCGGGAAAAAAAACACCAAACAAGGACCGCTCCAGCGGAGCGCACCATATGTACGTGTGCTCGCTTTGAAGGTGCCAGACCAAGTTACAGGTCAGATCTGTGGAGAGGTGACCCCGCTCACAGTCAGAATGCTTGTTTTTCTAGGTATTTTTGAGCTATAAAACCACCTGTAATTGAATAAATGTAAGGTAGAGCTGTTTAATGTTATACTGTGGAACATTTCGGGCAGAGCAATGACATATAAACAAGATGATGGACCCCCCAACCAAACATTTACACTTGTAGAGTGTAAAGTTACAGTTACAGTTACAGATTCGGACTGCATCTCCACAAACCTGACTCTTATTTGGCCTGGAGGAGGGGCTACACCAGGGGTCGGCAACCTTTACCACTCAAGAGCCATTTGGACCAGTTTCACACAGTAAAGAAAACACTGGGAGCCACAAAACCCTTCTGAAAATTAAAATGAAATAACACTGCATATAACGGCTTTTTTTTGCCTTTGTGCCATAGAATTACATTTTGAAAATGAATTAACTAAAATAAATTTTAATTAAATACAGTGGTCCCTCGCTATATCGTGGTTCACTTTTCGTGGCCTCGCTGTTTCGTGGATTTTTTTATTCCAATTTTTTAAATAGTGTTTCAACGCGCATTTTTGCGTCCTGATTGGCTAAGGGACTATAGACCTTTTCCGATTCATCAGTCATTCTCCTCCGTGTCTCCTGTACAGAATGCGTTCAGTTTGCCAGATTTATATAAATGTTCGATCTCAGTGTGACTCTAAAGTGCTGTATGTTTGCAAGTTTTCTCTCCGACAAAACCCGCCACAGCGAAGCGGTCATAAGAACTGTGAAATACACACAAAATACACTTTGGTTTCGTTCTATAATACTGTGCTTTTTTGTTGAAAATCTACGAAAGTTTGAGTGTTTAAACAAGAGAGAAATGTGAGAAAACGTTAATTCCAGTCTGAGAAAAGTGTAGAATGTGTGTGGTGAGGCGTTTACACCCTTAAAACACTTAAAACATGGAGAATAATTGTAAAATATAAAGCTGACGACTTCGTGGATTTCGCTTAACGTGGATTATTTTTAGAACGTAACCCCCGTGATAAACGAGGGACCGCTGTACTGAGCCGCATCAGAGGGATCAAAGAGCCGCATGTGGCTCCGGAGCCGCAGGTTGCCGACCCCTCGGCTAGACCTACTTGTTTCCATGGAAATGTTATTCCTTTGGGTATGATCTTCCACAGTATGGCCTAAAACTATGAGAAAAGTATGGCTTTATCTTTCTATTTCCATGCAGTCATACAGAAGCATACCTCCTCCTGAACATTATGCTAGTTATTATTACTCTTTATTCTTTTATTGCTTCATACTATGTTTACTAAAAGCTATCATGACAAGGTAATTTCTTCATTACGCTGTCTATTCAGTTTTATCTTATCATTTTTCACATATTTCCTACGGGCATTTAGCTGAATGAACTGCAAGAAAGAGAGAGGAGTGCATTCATATGAATTCCATGTGAGCTGCCAAAGGTCTCAGGCTGACCGTGACATACAGGTGACTTCTGATAGAATGAGGAAATGCATTCTCCCTCGTTGAATTTAGTGCATACTTTTTTTGGCAGACTCGCCGTTCAAGCTTCCTTGCACCTGTCCACTCCAATTCTGCTTTTTATTTGGATACTTTTCATGTCAGTCTCCTAAATTTTCCTCACAATTACCCCTATTCTTCCACAGCACTGCCTTTAGAGCGTTTTCATCCCGGCTATTCTCTCTTCGCAGTTTGTGTCAATCAATACCAGTCAATGACAATTAAGCTCCCCTTCCTTGCGTTTCTATAAAGATCAGGCCTATTTTCAGAGAACCGATCAATAATAAGCAAGCAAAAATCACATGACATTATCGACGGGCTTTAAACAACCAATATCTTTGCTATTGGTTCGTTATAGCTTTCAACGTGGCTGCTCATTTGAAACTCGTATACGTAAGGGAACACCGCCGTATGGGCAATGACGTCAAAAAAGCATAAAAGCATACGTCAATACGGTAGTGTTTTTCCATAATATTATTGTGGTTGTGAATGCGATGCGTTCATGGGTCTTTAATAGCGTAGGAAAGCAGAATCGATATTGCTCAGGTCTACTGAAGGACACTGTTCCTACATGTGTTTAAGTCAATAAGACGAAACGAAGGGTGCAACACAGGACACAGGAAGAAAAGCTTTGATTATAGGCCGTGTAGGAAGCGCTGGCTGTGAAGAGTAGTGAAAAAATCTGTAATAGGCTTTGTGGCATTTGAAAAGGTTCTTTATTATGCAAAATGGACTCTTGTGAGCTCTAAGCCATGTGAGCGCAAAAACATAGCTGGAGTTCTGTTTTGTTTCATTTACACGTGTTGAGTAACCCTTTATTATTTGTCTGTCTACATCCCCAAAACTCAAAATGCCCTGTTCCACCTTGTGATGTCATGAAGCGGTAGTTAATACTAATAAATGGTCATTTTTATTTGCCGCTTTTCCACCTTCAAGGTATTCAAAGTGTTTTACATCACCTATTCACACACACATTCACACACCAGTGTACACAGACACTGGGGGCAAGTGTTTTGCTCAAGGACACAATGACAGCATTCATCTGTGGGAGGTGCACCGAGAGCAGGATTCAACCACAACAACAGTCAACCTTCAGATCAATGGACAAAGGCTTCAGCAATTGAGCTACTGTCGCTCCAGTAAATAACAGTTTCCATTTACAGCTCTGGAAAAAAACAAGAGATCACTGCAAAATTATGATTTTTTTTATTGATTTTACTACTTATAGGTTTGTGTTTGGGCAAAAGGAACATTTTTGTTTGAGTCTATAAACTACTGACAACAATTCCCCCAAATTCCAAATAAAAATATTATTGGTTGCACAAAATGACAAATGGTCAAAATAAGAAAAAAAAGTGTTTTCAGAGCTCAAACAATGCAAAGAAACAAGATCAAATTCATTTTAAAACAACATAATACTAATGTTTACACTTAAGAAGAGTTCAGAAATCAATATGTGGTGCAATAACTCTTATTTTTAATCACAGCTTTCATGTGTCTTGGCATGCTCTCCACAAGTCTTTCACATTGTTCTTGGGTGACTTTATTCCACTCCTGTTACTGGTAAGAACTGAAGTAGCTCAGCTTTGTGTTTGTGTTGGAATTCAACAGACGCTGGAATGGAATGGCTGTAATACATGTAGAGATGCTGATTTCAGAAAAAAATGCAGTGGTCTCTTTTTTATTTTTTTATTTATTTTTTTTCCAGAGCTTTATACAGTATAGCGCTTTTCAAGACACCCAAAGGTCTTCACAATAACACACAATCACACACTCACATACACACATGAGAACGAGAGAGGTTAGATGGGATTAAAGACCAGTTTACACAGACATGTTTTGACAAGTGATTTGAATTGATCAGTGGTTTGAGCAGTTTGTTTGTGTAGAGGGAGTGAGTTCCTGGGTGTCGGGGGCCTCCACACACAAGCCGCTGTCTCCCATGGTCCGCAACCTGGAGTTAGCAGTTTTCAAGTTAACAGCTCCTCTTACCCTTGTTGTTCATTAGAGATTGGCAGTTCCATGGCTGAACTCATCCAAATGATGGGAATCAAAACTGTAATCATATAATACAATAGCCATGACATACAAGAAGCACACACACACACACTTACATGCACACACTACAAAAATCCACATTGTAAATAGAATAGGCACCTTAATAATAGGCACCTTATTACACACACCGAGAAGCACCTTTTAATCCGCACTCTAGGCTAAGACCATCAATTGTATTTTTACTGTAATTTACTGAATTATATGCTACTATTGTATAGATACTAAATTGTTTTTATGTTTGTGATCATAACACATGTACTAAATTGTCTAATGTCTGCAACTGCAACATATTTTCTATTGTATGCTATATCTTTATGTCTGGGACTGCGGATGGAAATTAGCACTGTGCTAAATCCGGCATATTTACGTCGGTTTGTGTGATCTTATACAAATTGTGCGTTCATTAATATGCATTGTCCCTTCCAAATAAACAAATTTAAAAAAAAAAAAATTCTAGTAAAGGTGGATGGAGTTTAAAAACACAGTGGAGCACTTCCTGTATTACCATATGACATCACAAGGTGGAACAGAGTGTTTAGAGTTTGAGGGAAGAACTCAGCCTAAATATGCATGGTCTGTGTGTTAAACATGTGAATGAAACAAAACACAACTCCAGGTCTATTTGTGACGAAGAAACTACATTAGAACATAGATCAGAAAATAGCGTAATATCTGATATAAAGTTGACATTGGATTTTGAACATTTTGAACACTTTTTTTATTTGACCTTCTCTCACCTCTTGTTGCAGACCCCCTGTGGAGGACATTCAGACAGTCCTGAGTCCTGTGGTGAGCTGCGGGCCCCCGGGAGCCCTTCTCACCCGACCAGTGATCCTCACCATCCACCACTGCGCAGACGACGTGCACCAAGACTGGCTCATCCAGCTCAAGAGCCAGATGGCCATGGGCGAGTGGGAGGTGGGTACTGCTTTTGGACCCCCCAGAGAAGACTGACAGACTCGGAAGCATTTCTTGGCCAATTTAGTTTTGTGTACGACAGCACTACATCCGGTCATTTTAATGTTTTAAATAACACCCATAGACTGTATGTATAAATGGACATGGGTAACCTGCTAGCCGCTGCATTCTGAATAGGAAGTGAGAATGGGCGTGATTCGGTTCCAGCAACCCCACTTCCGTTGCCCCTTTCTCTGTAACTGTTGCTGTCAGGCTCCTCATATTGGTCTTAAAATGCTCGTATTAACCTGCTTTACTTGATGCTGATATTTTTATTTTGCTATTCTGTTCGTAAAGCAAGATATAAATGTCAAAAACAGACAAATCAGGCGCCTTCTTTCCCGGACGTCACTCCCACTAGCGTTAGCAACAGGTTTGACTGTAGCCGTGTCTCAATTCTCAGAGTGCACAGTTCGGAGCATGGTTTTAAGGGCATGTACGTCACATCCGGCGCGACGACTGCTGCTGTCCCATTTCATTTTTGTCCCATGCACAGTTAACGCGCAGTCTGAAGAGTGCAGTCGTTTCCATGGAAATCAGGGCGTGGACCAACTGCGTGAAAAAGCACACTTCGCGCATGCACCGCGCGCTACTTCTTCTACGGGAGAAAATGGAGTCAGCAGCTGCATCTGGTAGTTGCGAGATCTGTCGCATTTCGCCGACGCCCATGCGATCCGCGGACTGCACTCAGGGCTGAGCAAGTATGCACAGTCTTGAGTGCAGTCTGAGCCCCCTTAAAACCACGCTCCGAACTGTGCACTCTGAGAATTGAGACACGGCTAGAGTTCCTAAGCAAAGGGGAAGGGGCGTTACCTTCAATAGCCTCGCTCCTGACTCTTGGGTTCCTATCATACTCTCAGTAGGGAATTCCAAATATAGAACTGGACTCCAAATTCGCCCCATAAACTGCAAGCTTAGATGAGCTTCATTTGACTGGAACTGAAAGATTTCCAAGTGAATTTCCCAGAGCAGCATCGTGCAGTCAAAATAGCTGGGACGGAAGCATCTTGTTATCGGACCGAACTGACATAAACGTGCACTGTGTAACATTTCCCGTGAAGGGTTCACCAACCTGCTTGTCTCCATGGAGATGTTATCGCTTTTCCAGCATTGTGTCCATACCAAATTCCAACAAAGATCAGAAAATGGCATAATACGGTCAGTCCAACAAAGATCAGAAAATGGCATAATACGGTCAGCGTGGCTTTGTGGGTCTCCCTTCCTCCTTTGGGCGCCTTGCCTTGAGCCTGTTTACGGAGAGTTTTTTGGGCATATGTCTGCAAATCTTCGAGGTTCTGCTTGTCCACATTCACGTACAGATTCTGGGTCAGATCCAACACATCTGGGAGCAAACCTCGCTTTATGGCATGATGCAGATGAAGTTCATATCCTCTGTCTTTTATATCTCTGTGAATCTTAAATGCCTCTATCGTGCGGTGGAAAGGCATGTCCAGATCCTTGCTCGTTCCAACATTCCAACATAAATCAGAAAATAGAATAATATGGCTCCTTTAAGTCCACCCCATGGCTTCAGGCTGGGTGTGTGTTGCTCAAAGGCTCAAAGGCAGTACTGTGGTTGGCTGTGGCTGAATACAGATGAATAGAGTGAATGGAGTGAATGGTTGGAGATAAGCAGATGGCAGCAGAGGAGGCGTACAGATTAACACGCCGGGATTGGACACTCTTCACACAATGGCATTAGAAATATGATATATGAATATGGCAATATCAAAATGCTGCGTTATGTAATGTCAGCGCTGCTCTCGCTGAGATAAACCCCGACTTTGAAGATAGCCGTTATTGTTTTAAGCCTCATTTACGCTTCACTCCTCGGTGCATCGGCAGAGGACAAGTTTATGTGCACTTTCAATGACTCTTAGAGAAACCGTGTCCACGGGGCTTTCTCCAGATGTTGAGAAGAGACCGGGGCATCTTAGAAAACCATCAGTGCCAAATATTGACGATTTACAATATTGGGCCGATACCAGTGTTCCCTCTAAGGTGCGCGCGTGCGCAATCGCGCACTGCCCAGACGTTCAGCGCGCACATCAAATCCTTTTCAGCGCATAAAATAAAATCTAACCTGAACTCAGCGCTGGTTTGACACACGGAATCCAGTCTGATAGATTCAGTTTGCACATGTATTCACACATGTGTGTGTGCACATGCGTTAGGGACAAGCCAACTACAAACACATTCATTTCGATCGCATTTCGCTCGCTTCCTTCAGTAAGAGTTGTCGTGCGCATCGCCGTGGGTCAGAGCGGCAGGTCCGCACCAGCCGACGGGAGCGCCACCCGCACAGAAGAGGAGACAGGTAGAGCCATAATGTAATCCTCGGCTGTTTTCTTTGTTTCTGTCCAAGCCATAGGTTTTTGTGAGCAAAAAGACGAGACTTTTTGTGTGAAGTGTGAATCCTCTCCCCAGAGCGTTAAACCACAGAGCTCTGTCACTCTCACAAAATTACTTAAACTGGGTAATGATTAAAAAGCAAGATATAAACTGATAAAAATGTATACTTATTTTGGAGATCATTATTTTGAGAAAGACCCATCTTATAGTGTCCTAGGTTTATACACAGGTACATACACTGTGTATATACACAGGTTATTTTTTCAAAATATTGTAATGTTCAATGTTTCACTGACCACAGCAGGACCCTCACACTGACATACAACATGTACAAAGCTCATGAAAAGATTTTTGAGAAGTGGACCAAAAAATCAGTTATATTAAAAGTAATCTAACAGAAATAACAGCAGTAATTTGATTCATAAGCTATGTAACTTGCCATGATCTCAGGTGTGATACTGGTGTGGCCACAGTGTGCATGTCGGACGTCGCTCACAGGAGTCCAAGGAACGCTCAGGGAGTTAGTGTGTTTGCTCAGACACATGAAAAATTAGGGGGAACATTGGCCGATACCAATATTTTGGAACCTATACAATATCAAAGATGCCAACCGACATAATTCCCATCACTTATTGTACTTCTCCAAAGTACAGAGCAGAGAGATAACATTATCTTATTTCTAATAGTATGGTTTAATTTGCTTAAAGCCTCACTGTGTAACTTTGTAGACAAAAAAATAATAGCATAATAGAATAGTGAATTTTTACTGAACTGAAAAAATTTGGGGAAAAAAAGATGTTTCTTCACTTCTTGCATCTCCACAAACCAGGCTTGTTTCCATAGAAATGTGGTTCCTCTGGCTATAATATTCCACAGTATGGCATAAAACGTATCTGTCTCAATGGAGAATGTTCCAAGGTATGGCTTTAAGTAGAGTTAACATGATTAACATGAGGAGCTGGACCACGCCTCAACCTCCTCGCCAGCTGACCACAGCTCATCTCGACCACGCCTTCAGTTACCCAGAAGCCCTATTTATACGGCCTATCCCGACAACACCGTCTATGCCAGCTCTCTCGTCCATCTGAACTGTAGTTTTATGGAATCATATAAGTAACAGGCCACCTTTAGAAAGATACATGCATGGTGTACGTAGGTCTACAGCCAGTCCTCTGTCACTGCGTGCACATGGTAGGATCAGATTGGATTTCTACAAATCCGATCCCGTTACTCGGCGGGTGTTCTGTCCTTAGATCCAAGTGCACATGAAGCTGGGGTAATCTGACAATGGTCAGCGACCTGGCCGTCTCCGCTACGCTATGTGGCGCTGTAGTCCAACTACTTCCGGGTGATGGCTACTCAATTAAAACTCGATAAACTATGTGGTGGTATACAAAGATGGCGCTCGAGGAGTTTGACGGAGCAGCATTGGTGTGCGTGTTGTGCATTCTTTCTTCACAGCCATGATTTCATCTGACTTTTCCGGCAACAATCTCTACTTATGACGGCATCGGTGCCTCCTGCCACTTCCAGGTGAAATCCCTGGCGAAAATTCCCGCGCATTACGCAGTACGCCAATCCGATTCGATATCGTGCACAAGGCGGCACCGAGCAGATTACTATCGGCTTAAGCCAGGGGTTCCAATCGGATTCGGGAAACCAATCCCTATACGATCCTTAGCCTGTGCACATTAATTCGATATGATCCCAATCCGTTTGCAATCGGATTACACTCGTCCATGTGCACGCAGTGACTAAGGTCGTTTTCACACCTGCCTTGTTTGGTTCGTTTAAGACGAACCAGAGTTTGTTTGCTCCTTTGATTCGGACCTTTTGGGCTGGTGTGAATTAAAACCAAAAATCTCGATCCGGAGCAAACAAGCGAACCGAGACCACCTAAAAAGGTCGGTCTCGGTCCGGTTCCATACGAACCCTGGTGCGGTTCGTTTGAGGTGAGAATGCAGACCGGACTCGATCCGACAAAAGTTGGCTTTTTGTACTTAACAAGATCCCGTCGTATGTCGAGCATTATGGGAAACCGAGGCTGACGAAACGAAATTAAACAAAACGAAACTTAGGAGGCTTACTTACATTTTGCGTGAAGAGCAAGAGTCACAACTTTCCTGTCCTCCGTAGCCGTCTTGCCCTGTGTCTTCGTCGTTTGGAAATTGATTGTAAAATAGTGTAAACCTCACGATGCTGCTCAAACATTTGTGCGAACTGTAAAAAACTGAGCAAACCATATCGCTAAGGCTAGATTGAAAACAGCACGTAACAACGTTATTCTCCTCCTTCCGGGTTTGGACACGGCGTTTGGACAGGGCTCATTTTTGTCCAATGTCTGAGCGACCTCAGCACACGTGGTTTTGTTTATAGATGTTGGTTCGCTTGGGGAAAAACTGCAGTGTGAAAGCGAACCGCACCAAAATTTAAAAAAAAAACAAAAACATTTGGTCCGGACCAAAGCAAGTGAACTATCAGACTTTCCTGGTGTGAAAACGACCTAAAAGCATGTGGTTTGAAGCAGACAGAAGACTTGAAGTTTGAAGGTTTTTGCTTTAAAGCTAAATGAGTGTAACTTTCTGGCATGTCACTTACATTATTCCATGGAAATAGAACGTTAAAACCATACTTTGGAACATTCTCCATGGGGATAGTAAAGTAGCTACATTTTATGCCATACTGTGGCAAGGGAACAGCGTTTCCATGGCCAAGTAAGAGCCAGGTTTGTGGAGTTGCAACGCCGCTCACAGTAAGGACGCAAATGTATTACCGTATTTTCTGATCTGTGTTCTAATGTTTCCTCATCAAAAACACACCTGGAGTTATGTTTTGTTTCATTCACACGTTTAATACACAAACCTGCAGATTTAGGCTGAGTTCTTCTCTCAAACTGAAAAAACTCTCTTCCACTTTATGATGTCGTGGTAAAACAGGAAGAGCTCCACTGTGTTTTTAACCCTCCGGTCGTGTTCGCCTCCAGCCCCCTACTTTAGTGTTCCCGGTCAAAATTGACCGGTCTGTTTTAACTGCTCTTAAATGAGCACAAAACATTTTTTTTCACCACCAATTTTTTTATTAAACATTCTTTAGTTGAGAACAATGTTTCAAAGTAGTGTCTAACAACAATTTATTGAAGTAAACATTAAATAACATCAGTGAAAGTACAATTGGGCACTGAAAATGAACTACAAAATGAACATATAATACAAAAAATAAATGGAAAACCAAACACCAAACTCAACAGGGTGTGTGTGTGTGTGTGTGTGTGTGTGTGTGTGTGTGTGTGTGTGTGTGTGTGTGTGTGTGTGTGTGTGTGTATTCATGCACATGAGTGGCATGTGACACTCAGGTCAGAGTGGGCCTTGCAAACATAAGCATGACATTAGCAGCATGTCAGGCTCGTTTTGATGTCTCTACGGGCACAGAGGCCACAACGCTTCCTTTTCTGCCCATGTCCTTGTTGGGGGAGAGCAGCCAGGGCTGCGGCTGGGGCTGGAGCTTGCATGCTCCTAACCAGACTGGCGGAGGCTGGTGTGCAGGGAATGTGCTGGCATCGCTGTATAAGACTTTGATCTTTGATAAGAGGAGTCACCAAAGCTTTCCCCAGCTCTGTGAGGAAAAGTCTTCTCTTGAAACTTTTCCCCTGATTCCAGGTTGGGTCGATTGCTGTCCACACCACATACGTGTTGAAAGCTGACACATCCAGGATGTTGTGGAACAGTGCCACAGGCCAGCGAGCCGTCATCCGCTTACAGGTGTATGTACCAGTAAGCTGCAATAAAGGAACAATAAATAATAAGAGATTAGGAACAATATTCAATCTGTCGTACACAAAATGCTATGGTTCACCTAGATAAAAATAAAATAAAATGCATGATGAGACTTTATATTACCTTATCAAGGCAGTCAACGCCTCCCTTGTTATTGTTGTAGTCCTGGATCATCAGGGGCTTCCTGTCCTCTGCTGACAGCGGCGTCTTTGTGTACTGTGCTCATCAGGATGACATTTCTGTTCTTCTTGGGAACGTATGACACAAGAGTGTGAGTGTCAGTGAATGCAAACTGTGATGAGAGTGCCTGTCTTCCTCTGGTCGATACCAGCGCAGGGGGAAGTTCGGGCTTGTTCTTCCTCACTGTCCCTACCATGGTGAGCTTTCTTTTCAGTAGCTCCTGACCAAGAGCATGTGATGTGAAGAAGTTGTCACATGTGATATTATGCCCTTGTGTGTGTGTGTGTGTGTGCTGGGGCAGTGTGTATGGGGATGTTTTCTGTATGTTGAATGAATTTACTCTGGATACCCATTCATTTCCTATGGCGGTCACTTTTGACCGGGAACACCACAGGTGTAACAAGGTTGATTAAAACACTCAAAATTTAATGAAATAGGTGATCATCACTTTTATATGTTCAAGTACACAGTGTGGAGGATATCATAAGGTCTTGAGGTAATCAGATGAAAAACATAATATTTATGAGTATTATAAGTTTTAAAACGGTCAGATTTGACCCGAACACGACAGGAGGGTTAAACGCCACACACCTTCACTAGAATCATTTGGATAATTTCAGCCCTGTAATTGCCAATCTCTACTGAACTAAAGGAAAACTGTAGCTCTTAACTTGAAAACTATCACATCATGACATCACAAGGTGGAACAGATCATTTTGAGCTTTGGAGATGTAGACAGAATAATAATAATAAAGGATTACTCAAACTTGTGAATGAAACAACACAACTCCAGGTCTGTTTTTGAGGAAGTAACATTATAACATGACTTAAAGGGACAGTGTGTAAGATTTTTACCCGTTAATTACTGAAATTGAAGATACCCATTCAAAAATACATTGTTTTCCAAGCCTTTTCACTTCCATCATGAAATCAAAGTATTCTTTTGGACTTAGATATAGTCACATAAAAGGGGGGTCTTCCCCATGCAGAGGCAGCCATTTTGAATACGAGAGCCGCAGAAGGACATTTGGGCTCCGCCTTCGGCAAGGCTCGTGGTTTTGGGTAAACAACACAAGCATGCTGCCGGATCAGACGTCGTAATGGATCTAACACGTGTTTTGGACTAAATTGATTTTATTCGCTGGATCCTTACGGACAAATTGAGAGCAAGTTTATGGTGAAATACAGAGTTTGACCTGTGCAAAGCATTCTAAGGTAAGCTAACGTTGTTTTGTGCTTTTCCGTATAAAAGCCCCATGTGCTCGGGGAGTGATTGTTGTGCAGGGAAATGAATTGCATAGTCAAAAAGAGGAGACTGTAAGGTTTCATTTGATGTGTAGAGTGTCATGGTACATGATCGGGAATGTGTGTTTTCATGAGAATAGAAAAAAAAAAAAAAAACAGGACCGCGTTTTATTTATACAGTAGCGCCCGGGTGACCCTCGAGGTCTGCCGTAGCTAAAACAGAAAGTGCAATAGCACCATCCACCTATGCGCCACGAATCCTACACACTGGGGCTTTAAAGATCACAAGATTCAGTTTTAACCTTTTTTTTTTGCTATATTTTGCATGCTGTGGCTTAAATCTGTGTTGTTTATTTTCACAAAATGAATATTAAAAGTTTATAATAGGACAAAATTGAATGAGGTCTCCCCATAGTGTGTAATTTGCATAACACAAGCTCAATCCCACTTCCTTGTTTCTCTGTATTACTGCGTCGGCACCAAACTCCCCCGTCAGCGCCTCGGTGGGAGTCTACGGGGAGTGTTTGTGTCCAGACAGCCTCAGACGCTTGGAGTAGAGCGCTGGGACTGGGCTGGCTCCTCTCTGCTTACTCAGACCTGTTCACATTAGGGAAATGAGTTCAGCGAACAGTCCACTCGCTAATGCTAATGGACTCGGACTATCTTAATGCGCTGATCATTTGTAAACAGCGGCTTTAGCAAGGCCCGGACACGGTAAACACAGAGGAGGTGAAAACAAAGCAGAGAGACGTGCTGTGAAACCGGGAATGAGCTCAATACAAACATACTGAAAGAATCGTTTGGTGGTTTTAAAGCGACGTAAACCTGTACTTGAGAGTTTTACAAATGGAACACGTGATCAATGTCTGTACTCAAGCTCATATTATGCTATTTTCTGATCTATTTATAATGTAAATTCCTCATTTTAAACATACTAGGAGTTGTGTTTCATTCATACATACACTAGACGAGTGTAATCCGATTGCAAACGAATTGAGATCGTATCGAATTCATGTGCACAAGCTAAGTATCATATAGGGATTGGTTTCTCGAATCCAATTGGAACCCCTGGCTTAGGCTGATAGTAATCCGCTTGGTGCCGCCTTGTGCACAATATTGGATCGGATTAGCGTACTGCGCATGCACAGGAATTTTCGCCAGGGATTTCACCCGGAAGTGGCAGGAGGCGCCGTCGCCGTCATAAGTAGTAGTAGCGATTGTTGCCGGAAACGTCAGACGAAATCATGGCTGCGAAGAAAGAATGCACAACACGTACACCAATGCTGCTCCGCCAAACTCCTCAAGCGCCATCTTTGTATACCGCCACATAGTTTGTTGTGTTTTTATTGAGTTGCCATCACCCAGAAGTAGTTGGACTACAGCGCCACATAGCGTAACGGAGCCGGCCAGGTCGCTGACCATTATTACACGAGTTTCATGTGCACTCGGATCTAAGGACAGACCACCCACAGAGTAACGGGACCATGTGCACACAGTGATATCTAACACACAAATGCTGCATATCAAGTCTAAGTTCTTCTCTCAAACTGAAAACACTCTGTTCCACCTTGTGATGTCATGTGATAACATAGAAAGTGCTCCATTGTGTTTTTTTTAACTCCATACACATTCCCTAGAGTCATTTGGATGATTTCACTGCCCTGGAATTGCCTTTGGAATTGGAATTTCTACTGAACAAAAGGGGAAAGGTAGATGTTAACCTGAAAACTACCACTTCATGACATCACAAGGTGGAACAGAGCATTTTGCATATGACAAATAAACAATCTTGAATCTTGAAAAAGGAAAACTCAAACATGTGTGAATCCAGGTGTGTTCCTGAGGAGGGAACAACATTATAACAGGGCTTAAAGCTCACAAGAATAAATTTAGGGTAATATAAGACCTTTAAAGGTGCACAATGTAACTGCACAATGTAACTTTTTGGTTGGGGGTCCGTCACCTGCTTGTTTCTATGGAGATGTCATTGCTGTGCCTGGAATGTTCCGCAGTATGGCATTAACCAGCTCTACCTTATATGTATTCAATTATCTGGTTTTATAGCTCAAAAATACCTAGAAAAACAGGGATTCTGACTGTGAGCGAGGATGCCTCTCCACAGATCTGACCTGTATCTTGGTCTGGTTTGGTCTCCATGAAGAAAAGGTTTACACATGCAGCTTTAAATGTGTACAGTGTAAGTTTTCTTGTGGAGGATTTGCCTCTGTCTCTCATCACGGGTGTGGTCAGTGTGATTCTGTTCTCTCGGTTTGTCAGTCGCAGCTTCAAAACCTCCAGTCGTAAGAATCCACGCTCCAGAGCAGACGGACGGCACCAAGCTCCGTTGCCTAGTAACAGATCTTAAACTGCAGAAATAGCATAAAGGACACAAACAGAGCTTGTGTAAACTTTTTCATTTATCATCGCCACTAGAGTGACTGTAACAGGCTCCTGACCTCCACATCACACTGTGGAGTGAACACACAGCTCCAGGTGCCTTTTGTGTAATTTAGGACCTTTAATCCACACACATTTCTTATTTTTGTTTCATTTTTCTTGTGAGTAAAAGTGCATGGAAAGGCTCTCACAGCACACACCAAAAATCTGCGGGTAGCTGTTTTTATTATGATGTGACTTTTGAGCTGTTGTCCACTTGCGGACAGAAAATCTTTCCTGAAATTGTTGAAAAATATCCTCGTATCTGTGGTCTGCACATTTTGTGTTGCGTCCTAAAATAGCAGATTTGAAAATCCTCTTGTGAACTGGATTAAAAATGCTTGTTTTTTTGAGTTATATTATTGGTAGAAAAATAGCTGTTATTGAAGAATGTTTAATGTTTAATACCATGCTGTGGAACATTCCAGAACATTCCAGGAAAAGAAATAATATTTCTATGGAGACAAGCAGGTGGTGTACACTCATTTGAAACACAACTTTGCCTGAGACTGAGAATACACACTTTTCAAATTTGCATTATTGACAGGTGGATTAGCCAATCAGGGGCACGTATGGTCCATCTGTATTGAAAAAATGAAGGAAAAACATATTACAGGGGGTCTCGGGTTACGACGTTTCGTGGTTACGAACGCGCCCCCATTAAAAAAAATATGTATATATTACGCGTCATTCCGTCTTACGCGGTTTAGCGTGGCAAGAGATGTAAACAAACGCGAACGGCGAACGGCGCGCGGCGCACGGCGGAAGAATACGCTCTGTTGTGGTTGTAGGGAGAAGAAGACAGCCTCATGTGCGTGTCCAATGTGGGCGGAAGTACCTGATGTGGGCTCTGATCTGCTCCTATGAAAGCGGCAGTGATAACCAAGCAGCGTAGTGGTCTAATTATTGAGATGGAAAGGTTATTGGTGCTTTGGTTGGAAGATCAAAGGCAAAATCCGGTTTACGACGAAATTCGGGTTACGACGCGTCTTAAGAACGGATCAACGTCGTAACCCGAGGACCCCCTGTACTGTACTTTTCGGACTATAAGCCGCTACTTTTTTCTCACACTTCAGACCCTGCGGCTTATAGTCAGGTGCAGCTTATGTATGGATTAATTCTTTATCAAGACAGTGAATGTAGCGCGTAACCCGAGCTCCACTTCTGGTAGGTGAAAATACCTACGGTAAATAAGTTCAGGAGAGTTCATGAATTAATGAAGCCTTGTTTTAGCCACTTAAAATCTCCTACAGGTATCAGCAGTTCTGTGAGATTGAGTTCAGGGGGTTTACCCTTAAAATTAAAATTGAAACTTTATTTTAAGGCTTCCAGAGGCTACAGGCTGGCCATTTGACAGTTGTTTTACTGCCGTGTTTCTGCCATGTTACTGCCGTAGGCGCTGTTCGAAAAAAGCAATTAAAAAAAATTCATTTGTGTACCATCTTTATGTGTAAATATCTCAAGTTACAATGTGGACACCTGCGGCTTATAGTCAGGTGCAGCTTATATATGTACAAATCTTAATTTAAAAAAAAAAATTGGTTGGTGCAGCTTATAGTCAGGTGCGCTCTATAGTACAAAAAGTACGGTAGAAAAACATGGTGGATTTGTCCAGAATCAATGAGCAGAGCACTAAAGTGTTTGAGGATGTGATTTTACTTCAATCATAGGTGACCAATGAGTTCCTGCACATGCGTTACTGAAAAAAATGAATGTGATTGGGCGATGTTTGATGGATCCTGAGGTGTGACGGAGGGAGTGGGGGCCAGACTGATATTACTCTATATAAAAACATATAAAGACAGGATCACAAGAAGGAACACCGTTATAACTAAAAGTCAAGTTGATTTGACATAATATAACCCTTTAACATTTAACTGGTTCTCTTCCTTTTCCTTCAGGACGTGGTTGTGGTGGGCGAGGAGAACTTCACCACCCCCTGTTACGTGCAGATGGACCATGAGGCGTGCCACCTGCTCACAGAGACTTTAGGGACCTACTGCCTGGTGGGTCAGTCCCTGGTCCAGGCCGCTGCCAAGAGGCTGAAGCTGGCCGTGTTTGGCCCAGTGTCCTGCTCCACTCCGGACTACCACATCAGGGTCTACTGCCTGGACGACCACCAGGACGCACTCAAGGTAACGCACTGAGAGGAGCCCTGTGTCCGCCACCGGCTGGTCTCCATGGAGACGTGGAACTGCTTTGCCTTAAATGGTACACAGTATGGAAATAAACTTAGACTTAGACTTAGACAAACTTTATTGATCCCCAAGGGAAATTGCTTTGGGTACGGTAGCTCACTCATCAAATATTATACAATATAAAACAGAGGGTAAAAGAACAAGAAGAAAAATAGATGGAATAGCAAAGAGCAAGAGACCTGTGTCAGATGAGACACAATTATATACATAAGATAATGGTAATATATATGTACAATCAGATTTAAATAGAAAAGTAGTAGTCAAATACAAAATACAGTATAAAATATGATGTTCAGTATCAGCTGTATACAGTTGTAGGGAGTGTTGTCTGTTACATAAGGGTGAGTTGTACAGTTGTAGGGAGTATTATCTGTTACATAACAAACTTGGAGTTACTGGTCAGATCTATGGAGAAGCAAGCCTGCACAATAATTCATGTTTTTAAAGGTTTTTTGAGCTATAAAACACCTGTAATTGAATACGTACAAGCAGAAAAGTTTAATGTCATACTGTGGAACGTTCCATGCAAACAAATAATATCTCCATGGAAACGAGAAGTTACATACTACACCTTTAAATATACTAAAGCTTTTTCTCAATTTGGAGAATGCACGGTTTGGAGTGTGGTTTGAAGGGGACTCAGACTGCAGTCAAGGCGGTGCATACTTGCTCAGCCCTGATTGCAGTCTGCGGACCGCATGGCCGTCTGCAAAATGCGACAGGTCTCGCAACTACGGGAAGCAGCCGCCGACTCCGTTTTCTCCTGTAGAAGTAGCGTGCGGCGCATGCTGGGATATATGAGTGCGCGAAGCGTGCATTTTCGCACGCTTGGTCCATGCCCCGATTTCCATGGAAACGACGGTGTTAACTGTGCATGGGACAAAAACAAAATGGAACAGCAGTTGTCGCGCCAGATGTGATGCACATCCCCTGCAAACCACACTCCGAATTGAGAACTCTCTGAATTGCACTCTCTGAATTGAGAAACGGCTTAAGGCTCTCAAAATTATGGAAGGCTTTGTGATGTGTGATTAGAAATTCATTTTGCAAAAACAACTAGTATTTGTGTATTTAGGTACCAGTATTCCTCATTCCTTATAGACTGAACTCGGCCTTGGTTTTTCACAGTTTTACCCATTCTTTAGAAAATTAAAAAAAAAAAATTTTAATTGAGAATAAAAATGAGAATATAAATGGCTTTTTGACATTTTTCTTAATATTTTTTAATCAATTCTGAAAAAAAAGTGTTCTTTTTTTTGTGATAATTAAGTCGTAATGTTGCCTTTTTTGCCATTGTTTATAGTCTAGACACACTGAATGCAGTAAGCACTTTAGTCTTTGCGTTTTAGGAATATTTGATCTGTTTATGGATTAAATTTAACACTGGCGAGTCTCTAGTCATCCATAGAAATTACGTAATGCTGTTTTTCAAATCCACACAAGCACGATGAATATTTGCTTTGCATTTTCCCTTCTAGCCTTGCACCTTCCTATGGTTCTGGTTCATCTGCATTTCAGTCACACATTCACAGCCCCGAGGAGGCGTCTGCTTAAGTTTGCTCACCTTTTGTGTTTCAGAAATGAGTTAGAAATGGTAAACAAAACGAGGTCCAAACAGGGTCCAGCCGATGCACAGGCCAGGGTACGGGAGCATCTCATCTCATTCTGTAGACACTAAGTGGTGACGTTGCGTTGGGGGTGTTCTGCTCGTATGCCTATAGCGGAATGTTCAACAGTTACCGTGGTGACACTAACCATACAGCAAAAGAAAAAATCTAACCTGACAACTGGACAAAGTGAGGAATTACAGCACAGGCATTACCAAACACTGACGCAATTAGTCTCAAAGCTCCAGAAAAAAATACAAAATGGAATTAAATGGCACATTTCCAGGAGCCTGTGATCAATAAGTGTTCATGGCTCTGTTTAAGAGTTTGATTTTCAACAAAAATGCGAGTGACTAGCTGTCTTGTGACTGTCATTTTATGTGTGAGAGACACAAATCAGCTCAATATTTCCCACTAAGTCAGTTCTTTCTGGTGAGATTGTGTTCAAACAAAACTCAGACTAAGTATAACTTGAGTAACAGAGCTTCAGACAGTGTAGAGCCTCCGGTTATGGAGATAATTTTGTCTCATAAAGATTTGTATAAATAAAAAAAGACATATATAAATATAAATACATTTATAAATATTCAAACACAAAATACAAATACAAAAACGCAACATACAAATAAATTATAGAATATATATAAATACACAGGCATTTGTAAATATATTTTCGAGATTTGTAAATATATTTTCAAGATTTATAAATATATTTTCGAGATTTGTAAATATATTTTCAAGATTTATGAATATATTTTCGAGATTTGAAAACAAATGTAGTTGACTTTCTATGTGGAGTCTGCATATGTGGATCCATTTATTGCTTTCGTGTCGATGACGTAATTGTGAGACAGTCCTACCGCAAACCACGATTCGCAAATAAATGTCACCGGATTTGAATACAAATAGCCTTCACTGGACATCCAGCAGATGGCAGTGTTGAGCAGCTTGTCGGTAGTTGCTCTTTAGATGCGTGAATGAGTGAATTTCTCCTTTTATCATAGTTGCTCTTTAGTAAATGAGACTACAGTGGGCCCTCGCTCGAGTGGAAAGTCGAGTGGAAAGCGACCTGGTTATCATTTTGGGCAAAACTCAGGCCACCGCTAACAGTGCCGAACTGACTGACTACGCACAACGCCTCTGAGCACCAGCCCTCACCACCTGACCAGGTACACAAGCTGCTCAACACTGCCATCTGCTGGATGTCCAGTGAAGGCCATTTGTATTCAAATCCGGTGACATTTATTTGCGAATCGTGGTTTGCGGTAGAACTGTCTCACAATTACGTCATCGACACGAAAACAAAAAATGGATCCACAAATGCAGACTCCAGATAGAAAGTTTTCAAATCTCGAAAATATATTTATAAATCTCGAAAATATATTTACAAATCTTGAAAATATATTTACAAATGCCTGTGTATTTATATACATTCTATCATTTATTTGTATGTCGCGTTTTTGTATTTGTATTTTGTGTTTGAATATTTATAAATGTATTTATATTTATATATATCTTTTTTTATTTATACAAATCTTTATGAGACAAAATTATCTCCATATCCGGTTAGCATCACACCCCTCGAGAATGTTGATGACATCAGCTGCAAACAATCAACAGATTAACATATTATCTTAAATCTGCGTTCTGTCACTTTTTTGGTGATGGTGATCTCACTGCATTCCCTGGAACGTTTCATAATATGGCATTCAATTTACTCAGATCTCCATGGAGACAAGCAGGTGAGGGCAACGCCACCAGGTCTGGTTACGAGTTACTACTCAGATCTGTGGAAAAGCGAGCCCACTCACAGTAAGAATGCAGATTTTTCATGGTATTTATAGCCTTTAGACATGTTATAATGTTGTTACTTCCTCAAAAACAAACCTGGAGTTGTGTTTTGTTTCATTCACATGTTTGAGTAACACTTTTTTTTATCAGTCTGTCATCATTTTCAAAGCTCAAAATGCTCTGTTCCACCTTGTGATGTCACGTAGTGGTAGTTTTCAAGTTACCAGCTACATTTTAGATTCAGTTCTGTTGAAATTGGCAATTTTCTAACCCTTTAATGCCAAGCTATGAAAACAAGCAGATGGTGGACGCAGAAAAATTACATAAAACTTCTTTAATCCGTGTTTTCTTCAGCTAACTATGGGGAAGTGGGCTTTTTTTTCGCATGTGTGTGCTGTAATTACAGCGTTGACATTTCAAAAGAAACCTTGAGGATGCATGTTTACAGGTGTGTGGGAGGAATGCAGAACTGCGGAAAATCGTGGGAGGTTTTTCATATTTGTAAAGCAGTTACACATGTTGCATACACTTGAATACATTTGCCAGATACAATATTGAAAAGAATTGAACTCAAAAGTGCCATTTCTGTTGCCCGACCAGCCAATCCCTTCTACATTCTGTTCAAATTCAGAAGGGACTTGAAAAACCTCCGTCCAAACTTGAGACCAACCACATCCGCTAATCTGTATAATTGTCTCCTTTTGATACTCAATACTCAAAATATACTCTCTATAACTCTTTTACCTGACATAAGCCATAGTTTGGTGCTTCGGTTCTTGATTCAGAGAAAATCCATGCCATTTCTCAGTCATTTTCTCGGTCATTTTCTTTTATGTTGTTTTTTCTCTTTTTTTTTAACATGTAAGTAGCCTGAACTGAGCACGCGTCTCTCTGATTGGTTAATCAGCCTGTCAGTCACGCTCTTTGAAAATCAGGGAGATAAGACACAGCTCTTGTTAAGTTTTGTCAAAATGTGTGGTTCTGGCTTGCCTGGTTTACACCTGACCATATCACAAGTGATATATGGTCTGGAAGCCACCTCCGAAATATCTCGTAGCGGAGGTGCGGTTTACGATCGCCAACGGCCGTTTATTGGGCGTTACGAATGTCTATCATTTGGCGTATACGTAGCCCATAGCCAATCATGTCAGTTGTCAGTTCAAACTACAAGCTTCCGTTTGTCACGTAGTACGCGTCACCGTCTTGCCACCCCTCTCCGCTCTCTGATTGGCTCCCAGAATCGGGAGAGCTCGCTTGCCATAGTTGCCAGGCTGTCTTTCAGATTGGAACGAATGAAAGCAGCCTGGGATTTCCCAGGTTAGGTTCTGGCTGTTCAGGTAATGATTTCTGATCAAAAGTCCACAAATTTCAAATAAAATCTCAGAAAAAGTCACCTCAGTTCATCTGCCAGCCTTGGATGTTAAGCGGTGTCTTCTATTGTTACCTTAAACATTATGGTTCATAGTTTACAATGCAAAAAAAAATAAAAATAAAAAGCTAATATATGTAATAATTTGAATTAAAAACATTTGAGTAGATTTTCTTTCATCAAGTAATATTATTCACCTATGGACCAATGTATATAGAGGTTTTTTTGTTTCGTTTTTTCTGATTTTAAACATAAAAAAAAAATAAAAAATCTCCAGATAAATATGTTCTCAATCCAGAAACCACTCTGTTCCAGCTTGTGATATCATGAATGACCTCTCTCTACTAAACAAAAGGGGAAAAAGTAGCTGTTAACTTGAAAACTACCGCTTCATGACATCACAAGGTGGAACAGAGCAGCTTGAGCTTTGGAGACGTAAACAGATGAATAATACAGGATTACTGAAACATGAATATGAATGAAACAAAGCACAGCTCCGGGTATGTTTTAGAGGAGGTAACAACATTATAATGCGATTCAAAGGTTAGGTTAGGTTGCTTTATTCGTACCCGTAGGTAAATTTGTTTTGCAGATTTTAGCGGCTGGTCCCACATTTCACATTTTTCATCCACAGTATACACAATAAACACATAAAAACACAAGTAAAGTGTTAGTGCTCCAGTGCAGAATGTTTTTTTTTCCCCATAAATAATTAATTCATCCATCACATTTGGCTAGAAATCACAATAAATATTAAACATATAAAAACACAATTCTCCAAGACAAGATACTAACATCCACAGATAAATATTACAGTTTATTAATAAGTACGAGAGCAGCTCGAACGAAACTCCTTTTAAAACGATTTCTTCTAGATTTTGGGATGAAAAACCTCTGACCAGAGAGAAGCAGCTTAAACTCTGAGTTTAGAGGATGCTGCACGTGTTTTAGAATCCTCTGGGACATCCGCTGTAATTGTCTTGAGTACACGGAGTCCAGACTGCTCTGAGGATGGTCAGTCACTTTACTCGCCCATTTAACCAACCGATTCAGGGAACTCTTGTTTTTAGCAGAGATGCTGCCAAACCATGAGACCAGTGAAAAAGTTAAAACACGGTGTCATCATGGTTCTATCTACACGGTAAAAAGACAGTTTCCTCAGACAAAGAAGGCGCTGGTGAACTCTTACCTTAAGATACTTACAGGAGTGCACACACTCAACTGACTGCCCCTTTATTTATGTGACGTTATTTTGAAGATCACTTTTCCAAAAGTCAATAATCATGTCCCTTGTTTTGGATTAAAGGAGAATTAACGTTTTTTTTTTTACAATCTGAGCCTTATTTTGGTAATACAACAAGTTCTTTTGCTCACCCATAGCACTTTGGTGTCATTTGAAGCATTTCCGGAGATGTTTTAGTTTAGCGATATTCGTAACATGAATTCTCGGGGCACATGTTTGCGGTCTCCAAATAACACAAACTTTAGCACTTAAGTTTAAGTTTATTTATTTAAATGGGACAGCATGTATTAATGAACAGCTAGTGCTGTTCATTTCAAATCATAGAAGCTCAATGTCTTAGTCTACACTTTCGTTTGAGTCAAAAGTGGCCTGTAATCCGAGATTTATCCATAATTTACAGCTTTGCGTTTCATGTTTGGGTCGCGAGAGCTGAGAGCGAAATAAGCTGTGACTCCCGCACATGCGTACTGGCCTCCTCATCTACTCGAAACTATGGATAAATCTCGGATTACAGGCCACTTTTGACTCAAATGAAAGTGTAGACTAAGACATTGAGCTTCTATGATTTGAAAAGTGCTAAAGTTTGTGTTATTTTGAGATCGCAAACATATGCCCTGAGAACTCACGTTACGGATATCACTAAACTAAAACATCTCCGGAAATGCTCCAAATGACACCAAAGTGCTATGGGTGAGTAAAACAACTTGTTTTATTACCGAAATAAGGCTCAGATTGTAAAAAACATTAATTCTCCTTTAAGGCTGACCCAAATCTGATTTTTTTTGCATCTATACGACCTGTATCTGATCTTCTAATGACAGTCTGAACGACACAGATCCAATTTTTTCAAATGCGATCCAGGCCAGTTGGATATGTGGTCCTAAAACCGATACATATCCGATCTATTGGCATGCGACTTCAGTCTGAACGGCCAGGTCACATTCATCCGACCTGGGTGTGTTTCCTCCAGCGAGAGTGGTACAAGTAGACGCTCACTAATGTACACAAACGTTCTTCTCGTCATGCGAAAATAGTATATAAACTCCGTATCAGTGAAGCGACGAAGCACGTAGTAATCCCACCACTCTTGGCTGCAACTCCGCATCCACACGTACATTTCTACGGACGTTGCTGCCACTGCCGCACAAAACACTGTGGCCAAAAACCTTGTCCTTCTTTTTCTCCGTCTCCTCCTTAAAACAAATAAGCTGTACATGTTTTGGCTCCGGTACGACAGCAACTTTAGGGTACTTCCATAAACATTGAGCACGTTCGCTGTGTGTGACGTCATCGTGTCCTCCAAGGCACATGCGGGACACTTTTGGGGAGATTAGCGTTCACACTGGAGATCGCATACAATTCGTATTTAATTGGAAATGTGAACGGCCTTGCAAAAAAATCGGATTTCACAAAAAAATCGGAATTGAGCATTAAGCCCTGCAGTCTGAATGTAGTCTTAGGTGTTTATATGACTCTTCGCACCATTTTACAAAGTCCTCAACAATTGACCCATGTTGGTTTTCATTTTTCTGAAGCGAGCTCACAATGACAGAATCATCCGCATACTTTGTTCTGTTCTCATAGGTACTCTGACACTTGTTAGTGTACGGAACAGTTAGCGAACAGCAGGGATCAGAGAACATATCCTTGTGGTGTTCCTGTTGATGACCCCATTGACCCTCACTCTGTGTTCTCTGGGTTCAAAAATCAAGAATCACCCCACAATATTAAAATCAAGGCTAAAATGTTCTAAAAGCCTTTTGGAAAGAATATGTGGTTGGATTGTGTTGAACGCTGATGAAAAGTCGATGAAAAAAGTCTTGCATGTAAGCAAATTGCATGGGATCAAGCGCACTCACAGTTTTACTCAAAATTTCTGACCTTATCAGTCTTTCAAAGTTTTTCATAACCATCGATGTTAGTACGACAGGCCTAACGTCAGTACATTTTTAGGTCAGCTTGCCTTAGAGACTACTATCAATCACAGAGCCTTTCAACGGCTGTGGTATTTGCTGTTTTTGCAGAGACAAGTTAAAGATGACCTGAAAAATAGAGTTCAGCTCCTTGGCACAGCTTTTAAGACTATGACCACAGATATTATCCAGAACCATACTTTTGTTGAACTTGGTTGGCCTAAATACATTTTCAACTTGTTTCTGTGATATCGCACAGTGCTGATCTTGCCTTTAAACTCCTCAACTTCATCAGCAAAATCTTAAAGTGAGTATAAAAGCAATTCAATGCATTTGCCAACCCTGTGTCAGAGTTAAAACCCTCGAGGGAAACATGTCTCCAACCAGATGGATTGTTAAGACTAGTTATAATAAAAGGAGTTCAATTTGTCAACTGGACAAAGTTTGTTTGGTTGAAAACGTTTCGCCGCTCATCCGAGAGGCAGCTGACGAAGCCTCTCGGATGAGCGGCGAAACGTTTTCAACCAAACAAACTTTGTCCAGTTGACAAATTGAACTTCTCCTTTTATTATGGATTCTACCTGGACGACTGAGGGACTTTTCACGCATCTTAAGTAAGACTAGTTATGATTTTCATACTAGACCAGAAGGAACCAAGTCTATTCTCTGCCACTTTTCTTTCTAACACATTTTTGATTGTGCTTGGCCAAACTCATTTCAGATTTTAGAGCTTTGCCGACATTATACAGCTCATTGGCAGATCCTTGCTTAAAAACATGCCTTTTTTCCTGTATACACACTTTAACAGACTTATTGACTCAAGGTGGGTGGTTTGGGTACACTTTAATCTGTCTAGAAGGTACAGTCATGTCTCTACCAAAATGTATGAACACACTACATCTGTCAGTTCATTCAGGTTATTCCCGCAGCTATCTTTAAATGCATCCAGTTTGGGCGTCCATAACACTCCAGCAAACATGCAGCAGACTCCTCATTCCAAGATTTCTCTACCTCCTTCTCTACCTCCTCCCTCTTAAGCAAGAGTTTTATATGAGGTCACCAAGTGCACGCAGTTATGGTTCGATAGTTCCAGCGGAGATAGAGGCAGGGATACACGTCCTTCACAGATCCACAGCAACAGTCCAGCGTCTTTTCTCTTCTCGTGGGACAAGTTACGTACTGATAAAAGTTCACAAGTGACTTTTTTAGGCACACATGGTTGAAATCCCCCACTATAAAGTTCTGTGCATCTGGGGATATTGATTGAAGCTTCTGCACAACATCGAAAATAACATTTGTAGCAACAGCTGCATTTGCTTTCGGGTGGATATACACCACGGTAAGGCCTGTGGAATCTGTGGAAATTCTTGTGGCAAGTAAAATGGATGAAAAGACACAGATAAGAGTTTGATGTCCGATTTGCATACTTCTCTGACAGTCACAGTGCTGTTCATTAAAGTACATACATACCCCACCTCCATGCACCTTTCTAGTCACATTAGCGTCTCGGTCCAGGAGGAATGGGGCACCGAATACATCCATCAGCAGATCCCTGTCCTGGTCGCAGTCGGAGACCCATGTCTCGCTGAAAGCCAACACACAGCATTCTTTAAAGTCCTTCTGGAAGCGAATATTCCCCTGAAGTTCCTCCACCTTATTCTTCAGAGACTGAACATTTCCCAGGATCAGGGGAAGCCTGGTCAGCTTCTGTCTTTTAAATCGCTGTTTTATTCCACCATGTTTTCCTCGCTTCCTTCTCTTTTTCCTGTCATGATTTGCATAAGAGTCTCTTTTTGTACATTCCGGTACACTTTTGCAAATAACCCTGAGCATCAATAGTGCTCATCCGTAGCAGTGCGTCTCTGGTGTACTGACTCCTAACCTCGCCAACCACTCCGGCAACATCGCTGATAAGTTCACAAAATGTGAACAAAATCCACAAAGTGACAGTACCGTGAAATACATATCCATTTATCTGCGCACGGAGCACATAACAGAAAAGAGGATTTAGGCAGAAACAAGTCTAAAAGTCCCAAAACAACACAAACGGCACCAAACTTTTCTCAAACTGCTAGTCGCTGCCTGTGCATGTGCCTAGAGAGCTCGTAATATAGGACCTTTAAGTGTCATATTCTGTCACATTTCTCTCCGATGTTTCTCTATATGGGGTTTAGAGTTCTCTGTGTATTTTATCTGGACATTTGTCATGACTTGTCGCTGTGTTTAGGTGATCCATATTTTCTCATTTCTCATGCGTCCTCTCTGTGTGTTTGTGTGGAGCAGGAGGTGCTTCAGATGGAGACGCAAATGGGAGGAAAGCTCCTGGACGAGCCAAAGAGCCTCAGGTTTAAAGACAGCACCCACAACCTCAGACTGTCCATCCACGACCTGCCCCAGCCGCACTGGAAGAGCAAACTCATCGCTAAGTACCAGGTAAAAAAACTACTGCAGTACACGGTAATACAAGTAAACCACAACCACTACTACTACTAATACTAATACTAGTACTAATACTTCTGCTACTGCACTGGAAGAGCAAACTCATCGCTAAGTACCAGGTAAAAAAAACTACTGCAGTACTGTACACCGTAATACAAGCAAACCACAACCACTACTACTACTATTACTAATACTACTGCTACTACTATTGCTAATACTAATACTAATATTAATACTAATACTAATACTAATACTAATACTAATACTAATACTAATACTAATACTAGTACTAGTACTAATACTTCTGCTACTGCACTGGAAGAGCAAACTCATCGCTAAGTACCAGGTAAAAAAAAAATACTGCAGTACACGATAATACAAGCAAACCACAACCACTACTACTACTAATACTATGACTACTAATCCTACTAATACTACTACTAATACTACTACCACTACTAATCCTACTAATACTAATACTAGTACTAATACTTCTGCTACTGCACTGGAAGAACAAACTCATCGCTAAAAACTAGGTAATAAAAACTACTGCAGTACACGGTAATACAAGCAAACCACAACCACTACTACTACTACTAATACTACTACTATGACGACTAATCCTACTAATACTAATACTACTGCTACTACTAATACTAATACTAGTACTAATACTTCTGCTACTGCACTGGAAGAGCAAACTCATCGCTATGTACCAGGTAAAACAAACTACTACAGTACACGGTTATACAAGCTAACCACTACTACTACTACTACTACTACTGATACTACTACTACTACTACTACTGCTACTACTACTGATACTAATACTAACACTAACACTAATAGTACTACTACTACTGGTTCTGCACTGGAAGAGCAAACTCATCACCAGGGCTCTCAAGTCTCACGCTTTGAGAGTGTGACACACGCAATTCAACTCACACGCCACACATGGTATTTCTCACGCACAGCACTTCTGTGCCCAGAAAATCGTTTAGATAATGCAGGCACCGTGCGTTTTCCTCAGGAAAAATTGTTCACTCGCACCCCCACCCCACCCCACCCCCACCCCCCGCTCCTCTGAATTTACGCAGTCTCACGCACGACCCCGCTCAAAACTTGAGAGCCCTGCTCATCACCAAGTACGAGGTAAAACAAACTACTGCAGTACATGGTAATACAAGCTAACCACAACCCCTACTACTACTTCTATTACTAATACTAATATTAATACTACTGCTACTACTACTACTACTTATAATAATACTAGTACTAATACTTCTGCTACCTCACTGGAAGAGCAAACTCATCGCTAAGTACCAGGTAAAACAAACTACTACAGTACACGGTAATACAAGCAAACCACAACCACTACTACTACTACTACTACTACTACTACAGCTTACTACTACTACTACTACTATTTCTGCTACCGCACTGGAAGAGCGGACTCATCGCTAAGTACCAGGTAAAAGAAACTAGACCACCTTCTGTGCAAGGTACAACAGCAGTATTGCAAAGTACCAGGTAATACAAGTTAACTGCTAAGTTCCAAGTAAAACGAGTTAATCGAGCTCCTGCAGTCGTCCCGACATGCACCTCCGTGGATTTCTGCAGCTAAACGGGCTGGCAGCTACCATTAATCAAACCAAACATTAACTAAACTATATTTGGTTTAATTTTAATGATTAAACCATAGCCTCATAACGATTCAAAAAACTGTAAGTTTGTGTATTGTCAATTAGCATTTAATAGTGTATTAATGAGGCAGAGAGAGAGTAGATAGAAGAGAAACGATCCCAAATGCTTTTTGTTAATCACTGTTCATTTGTTTACCGTTAATTGACTATTTTTTTGTAGAAAATAAAATCACAAACTAAAGTTAAATGAATGATTGTGTGTTTATTACATTCACATGAGTGATTTAGCTGCTGTGTAGCTAACATCTGCACATTAGTCAGAGCACATCGTATTTGCTATTTTAGTGAAAAGTAAACCAGATGTCCAAATATTGCACATTTAAAGTGAAATCTACCCAGTGTATTGTCTTTAAAATCACACCGGTGCCACGTAAGGGTCACTCATGTTTAATCTGATCACTTTCAAGATCAATAATTTCATTTAATAAAACATTAATTCAAATAATAAATAATAATAAATTCAAAAGTGGACTGTGCCAATCATTAAAAAATTGCCATGTTTAATCTTTATCAGATCTGAGAAAACGGGTATGGTTTGGTCCTGGTTTGGTCCTGGTTTAGTCCTGGTTTAGTCCTGGTTTGGTCCTGGTTTAATCCTGGTTTAGAACTTGTTTGGTCCTGATTTAGTCGTGGTTTAATCCTGGTTTAGTCCTGGTTTAGTCCTTGTTTGGTCCGGATTTAGCCCTAGTTTAGTCCTGGTTTAGTCCTTGTTTGGTCCTGATTTAGTTCTAGTTTAGTCCTGATTTAGTCCTGATTTAGTCCTGGTTTAGTCCTGGTTTGGTCCTGGTTTAGTCCTGGTTTAGTCCTGGTTTAGAACTTGTTTGGTCCTGATTTAGTCCTGGTTTAATCCTGGTTTAGAACTTGTTTGGTCCTGATTTAGTCCTGGTTTAGCCCTGGTTTAGTCCTTGTTTGGTCCTGATTTAGTCCTAGTTTAGTCCTGGTTTAGTCCTGATTTAGTCCTGGTTTGGTCCTGGTTTAGTCCTGGTTTGGTCCTGGTTTGGTCCTGATTTATTCCTGGTTTAGTCCTGACTTGGTCCTGATGTAGTCCTGGTTTAGTCCTGGTTTAGTCCTGGTTTGGTCCTGATTTATTCCTGGTTTAGTCCTGACTTGGTCCTGATGTAGTCCTGGTTTAGTCCTGGTTTAGTCCTTGTTTGGTCCGGATTTAGCCCTAGTTTAGTCCTGGTTTAGTCCTTGTTTGGTCCTGATGTAGTCCTGGTTTGGTCCTGATTTAGTCCTGGTTTAGAACTTGTTTGGTCCTGATTTAGTCCTGGTTTAGTCCTAGTTTAGTCCTGGTTTATTCCTTGTTTGGTCCTGATGTAGTCCTGGTTTGGTCCTGGTTTAGTCCTGGTTTAGAACTTGTTTGGTCCTGATTTAGTCCTGGTTTAGTCCTGGTTTAGTCCTTGTTTGGTCCTGATGTAGTCCTGGTTTGTTTGGGACAACAGCAACTCTATAGTGTAAATTATTGTTGTGTCATTAGGCAAGACACTCAACACCAACATTGCCTTGTCTGAATGTGGTATAGCTTAGAACCGCTGAGAGTAAAGTGAATGAATAATGCATGAAACTGCGATATGCATGAAAAGATAAGATAAGATAAGATAAGCCTTTATTGATCTCACACAGGAGAAATTTACTCGCCACAGTAGCTCCAGGACATTAGGACAGGAGGGAAAAAAAAGTGCATGCAGGCAGGGAGGGGATAAAGTAAGTAATAAATAGTACAAATAGTAATACGTAATAATAATAATAATGGAAAATAGTAATAATGATAATAGTAACAACAAGCATCAACATGAAAAAGAAGCGATATTGACAAACGATCCATAGAAATTATACACCGAGTAGTCATAGTCATAGTCATAGTCATAGTTTGCTTTATTGTCGAAAAACAATCATGTACATGTACATAGAATGAATTCGAAATTTCGTTTCCCCACTAACCAGGCAGGACAGTGATAGAGTGGGCTAGGGGAGGGGCCGCTGCACTTGCGCGCGCCGCCGACTGGGAGATGCAGAACAGAAAAGATGCAATACAAGTACAATCAGTGACAATTTAACAACATGTAATGACAGAAAAAACAATTGGAGATATAACATAAGGTGATCTTTTTTGTTGGTTACATAAGGAAGGGGTCAGATTGGAAATCAATGAAGTTGATTGAACCGAGAGCAGAGATCAGACCTTTCTAAAGACAGGAATTCTACTATTGTTTCTGTTTCCAGTGACAGTGTAAGAGTGTGTGCTATGTTTATGTAGAGTCCAGATAACAAACCACATTCTGTGGCCTTGGCCTTGTTTATGCAGGGAGGCTAAGTCAAAACACAGATAACTGTTCGGGACCGATTTTCACAGGAGAGAATAATAAAATACATTTTTAGAGACTCAGGTAAATAATTTAGACTGAGCTCGGGTGCCAGACCCCCATCTTCATATCGCCATGAAGATTCATGAGAGATCTCATTAGTTCCTCTTGGCGCACAGACTGCGCTGCGTTGGCTTTACACAGTTCTGTCACCATCCCCGTGATGATATCCAAACGTCGAGATGTTTCCTTCGGTTGAAATCCTTCCAAAAGGACCTCAACCTGTCCCACTTTCTGATGTAATCCTTTCACAAGATCTCCAACCCCTTCACAATGGCTCGAAATTTCGGCAGACAGCTTAGGGGACCCTTTACAAGCTGCCAGTTTACAAATTATGCGATAGATCATGGACAATCCCAGGCCAATTAACAGATGTCCAGCTATCAGAAATCCAAATACGTAAATATCCTCCACATCCTCCAGGTACATTGGTGCCAAACATACGACTTGCCACTCACGATACGAGTCCCTCGCATTTCCAGCAGCAAAAGTACCATCCGGACACGCCGCTTCTCCCGGAGCGGCACCCCTCCGTGAAAAAAGAGTATCAATAGCGCTGAGGGTCCAGCTGATCACATCCATCTTTTTGGAATTTGGAAAATCTGCTCCAAAAAGCGAGAAAATGACAAAAACAAGAGAGGCACGCAGACAGCAGGAGCAATAGATAAGAGAGGAAAAAGAGAGACGTCTGCTCACTCTCAGGGTCAGAACAGAACAACCGAGTGATTTATTTAAAAGTAACAACAATGTGTCCATGAGTTCATCTGAGGTTAATGTCATCTTACATGTTCATATCCTCATGACGTGCGTTTCCTTGTGTTCCAGGAGATCCCTTTCTACCAGGTGTGGAGCGGCAATCAGAGGAGCCTCCACTGCACCTTCACTCTGGAGAGACTCAGCTCCTGCTCCACAGATCTGAGCTGTAAACTGTGTGTGCGGCAGGTGGAGGGGGAGGGACAGATCTTCAGCATCGCCACCACACTGCAGGAGGTCAGTGACAATGTGCAATTGGAAATGTTCGGTCCTGGTTTGGTTCTGGTTCAGTCCTGGTTCAGTCCTGGCTCAGTCCTGGTTCATGGTTCAATCCTGGTTCAATCCTGGTTCAGTCCTGGTTCAGTCCTGGTTCAGTCTGGTTCATGGTTCAGTCCTGGTTCAATCCTGGTTCATGGTTCAGTCCTGATTCAGTCCTGGTTCAGTCCTGATTCAGTCCTGGTTCATGGTTCAGTCCTGATTCAGTCCTGGTTCATGGTTCAGTCCTGGTTCAGTCCTGGTTCAGTCCTTGTTCAGTCCTGGTTCATGGTTCAGTCCTGATTCAGTCCTGGTTCAGTCCTGGTTCAGTCCTGGTTCAGTCCTGGTTCAGTCCTGGTTCAGTCCTGGTTCAGTCCTGGTTCAGTCCTGGTTCAGTCCTGGTTCAGTCCTGGTTCAGTCCTGGTTCAGTCCTGTTATAAAATTGTGTAGTTAAAAACACAACCCAAAAGAAGCAGGAGGAGGAGTTTAATCGAGCCCCTGAGCATCTCCACAGATCTGATCTGTCATTTATACGAGAGCAAGAGAGAGAACACAAACATGTAAACTGAGAGAGAGAGAGAGAGAGAAAGAGAGGGAGAGAGAGAGCGCACAAACGTGTAAACAGAGAGAAAGAGAGGAGGGAGAGAGAGGAGGGAGAGAGAGAGAAAGAGAGGGGGGAGGAAGGAGGGAGAGAAGGGAGAGAGAGAGGAAGAGGTGAGAGAGGAGGGAGAGAGGAGGTAGAAAGAGGAGGGAGAGAGAGAGAGAGAAAGAGAGGTGGGAGTGTGGAGAGAGAAGGGAGAGAAAGAGAAAGAAAGGTGGGAGTATGGAGAGAGAAGGGAGAGAGAGAGAAAGAGGTGAGAGAAAGGAGGGGGAGAGAGAGAGAAAGAGGTGGGAGTAAGGAGAGAGAGGAGAGAGAGAGGGGGGTACACAACACTGTACACATATACTGAGAGAGAGAGAAAGAGGAGAGAGACAAAGAAAGAGAGGAGGGAGAGACGAGGGAGAGGGTTACACAACAATGCACCAGTATACTGGGAGAGAGAGAGAAAGAGAGGAGGGAGAGAGGAGTTAGGGGGAAAGGAGAGAGAGAGAGAAGCAGAGAAGAAGAGACGATGAGACGGAGAGAGAAAGAGAGAGAGGAGGGAGAGGGTTATACAACACTGCACCAGTATACTGGGAGAGAGAGAGAGACAGAGAGAGAGAGAGAGAGAGGAGTTGGGGTGAAAGGGGAGAGAAGAGGAGGAGAGAGAGAGGATGGAGAGAGAGTACACTGCACCAGCATACAGAGAGAGAGAGAGAGGTGGAGGGGTTAGTGAGTGAGAAAGTGAGAGTGAGTGAGAAATAATAGATAGAATAGAGAAGAGAGAAGAAGAGACGATGAGACGGAGAGAGAAAGAGAGAGTGGAGGGAGAGGGTTACACAACACTGCACCAGTATACTTGGAGAGAGAGAGAGAGAGAGAGGAGTTAGGGGGAAAAGAGAAAGAGAGAGGTGGGGGGGCTTGTGAGTGAGAGCAAGTGAGAGTGGGTGAGAAATAATAGATAGAATAGAGAAGAGGAGACGATGAGACGGGGTCATCGCGAGTGCAAAGTAAAACTGCTGTGTTCGAGGAAAGAACAGTCTCCTGTCGGCGTCAGGACTGGAGCAGAGGTGGAGCTTGTCAGATGTTGTAAACGTCGTGTTGGACTTGACTGCCCCACTTTTTTCTCTCGGTCTGCTCCAGTCTGAATCACACAGATAATCATTAGCAGAGATCGCTAAATGACTCAAACTTGCATGGACGACAACTTAAAACCTCTTCAGGCTCATTTTTGATCAGAGACAATGTTATAAAACGGTTGAAAAAACATTAGACAAACTTTACTGATCACAAACTTGAGCTCACACATCACAGTATGGTATTAAACCTTTCTATCTCCATGGAGACCAAACCAGACCAAGTCACAGGTCAGATCAGTGGAGAGGCGATCCCGCTCACAGTCAGAATACCTGTTTTTCTAGGTGTTTTTGAGCTGTAAAACCACTTGTAAGTGATTAAATGTAAGGTAGTTTTGTTTAATGTTATACTGTGGACTATTTCAGGCAGAGCAATGAAATAGCAATGGAGCAATCTCCATAGAAACGAGCAGGTGACGGACCCCCGAAAAGCTACATAGTGCACCTTTAAAGTAAAATACTGGTTAAAGTCCCTCATGCTCGACATTCTGGACTCATACGGACACGCAAAAAGACTGTCTGTCCTGTGTGTTGTTCTGTCCGTCATTTGGGCTGCGTCCAATTTCTCTGTCTTACCCTTTCATCTTACCCCTACCCCTTGGTTTTGCGCGTTCAAGTGAGTGTCTCGATTCTGATTTTGATCAAGGGCTCGGGCTACATACCCCTTGAAACGAAGGGGTACGCCTGCAAGCTCAGCCAGGTTTTGGGATCAGGATGGCAGCGTCACATCGACCAGCCAAGGAGTCTCATAAATTATCGGTTAAATTATCGGTTAACAGTTTAGCAGGTTTACAATTATGACGCTTATTCTACGTTACTTTTAGTGAACTGTTGTTGCGGTTTTAATTGTCGTGATGTCTGTTGAGCCAACGTTAGCGTTTTCGAACTTTCATGTATAAACAATCTAGTTTTTTCGTCGAGCTGAGGTACCCGATAATCCTTGACATTTGTTTACGTTTGTTTGCGTCAATTGTTGTCGCCTCTGTAGACGTAGCAGCCAGGTAGAGGCAAGGGATGATGACGCAAACGGTAATCGAGTGGTGTCCCCTTTCTTAGGGGAACATTCGTACCCCAAGCCCTCTCAGCTCGGTATTGAAGGGCAAGCCAAAGACGTAGATCAGCGTTTTTCAACCTTCAAGTCGCGACCCCACGTGGGGTCGCCTAGAATTCAAATGGGGTCGCCTGAAATGTTCGGAGCAGTGCAGTCACAATAACTAGTGACGGGCAAATGAGACGGAGCTCCGGAGCACGTCTCGTTCTTTCTGAAACTGTCTCGCAGGAGCCACTCACGTGACCGAAGTGATGAAGTGTCGGCCCCTCCCCCTGCTGCTTCGCTCTGCGTGTCAATCGCTTCAGTGTATCGAAGTGTTTCATTGGCTCAGCGAATGTTCCGCTCTGCGATTGGTTCAGAGTGTTTGACGCGCTTCCTTGGTTTGACAAGCGCTAAACTGCTACAGTATAAAAGATGCACCAATATTTCTTAAAAATGTTGTGTAGTGAGGAGTATTGTGTGACGTTATTGGTGATTTTGGTGACTTCTGGTGACTTTTGGCATTTGTTTCATTTTCGATGGCATCTGCAAGTGGAAAAAAGCGATCCATTCTCATCCATCCATTTGTGAACTTCCCAAATCATGGGTTGTGTGTTGGTTTGCAATGGTTAAATTTGTCCACTAGAGGTCAGTGTTTCTCCGAGGCCTCAGACACGTCAAACCATTTGACACAATATTGCGACTGAGGCTGAGACTGAAACATGATAAAAAAACATGTTTTTAAAGTCTATGGGGTCGCCAGAAATGTGTGATGTCAAAATGGGGTCACAGGCCAAAAAAGGTTGGGAACCACTGATGCAGATTAAGGCGTAGGGGAAAGGGTAAAACAGAGTAATGGGACACAGCCTAGGTCTGTCGCTACAAAACATGTGGAATCTTAGCAACAGAGCTGTACCTGAGCTGACCACTGGGGGCAGTAGTGCACACAGCTCTACAGTGGAAGCTAAAATTTTAAACTACAGTAATCCCTCGGGGGGGTTAGGCTCCAGAAATAAGCCGCAATAAGAGAAATCCGCGAAGTAGGACAACTTTATATTTTACAATTATTAAACTACATGTTTTAAGGCTGTAAATGCCTCACCACACACATTATACACTTTTCTCAGACTGGAATTAACCTTTTCTCACATTTATCTCGTTTAAACACTCAAACTTTCATAGATTTTCAACAAAATGTATTAATAGTGACGCGTGGGGGGAGACACGGCTCCGGAAGCCCCGCCGGACGTGCGAGGAGCACTGCCACGTCCCGGAACGCGACGCGCACCAACCAACGTGGAGAAATGCGCGACACGTGCACTCCTTATCGTGGTCAAATCCAGAGCCGCACAAGGCCGCACGTACACCGGGGCTGCGAGCACGAGATCGAACCGCGGCGCCTGGACCGCGGCCTCTTAGCCCGAGCCACAAACCAGCCGCACGAAACCAGCAAAGAGCGGCACGTGGGGGTTTAATCCTGATTTAGGTCTGGTCTAGTCCCGGTTTAGTCCAGGTCTAGACCTGGTCCAGTCCTGGTTTAGTCCAGGTCCAGTCCAGATTTAGACCTGGTTTAGACCTGGTCTAGACCTGGTTTAGTCCACGTTTAGTCCTGGTCTAGTCTCTTAGCCAATTAGGACACAGAACACAATGTTACCCTATTTAAAAAAAGAAAAGAAGAGAAAAAATCCACGGAACAGCGAGGCCGCGAACAGTGAACCGCGATAGAGCGAGGGACCACTGTATGACTAGAAAACAAATAACGCTTCTCTGACCTTGTTTTCTTGGCTCTTTTCCATCAGATGTGATCCAAAACCTGTCATGGGCACCTCCGTGTTTATTTATCTGTTGCTCAATTTTATCTGTTTTGCTCAATTCTCGATCTGACCTTTAGTGCCCTCTGGTGGTTGTGTAAAGTTGCATTGTGTAACTTTTCCGATGGAGAGTCCGACAAATTCTTTTCTCCATGGAGATTGTTGTTGTTGTTGTTGTTGTTGCTGTTTTGTCTGGAATGTTTCACAGTATGGCATTAAACCTTTCTATCTTCATGGAGACCAAACCAGACCAAGCTACAGGTCAGGTCTGTGGAGAGGTGATCCCGCTCACAGTGAGAAAGCAGGTTTTTCTAGGTGGTTTTGAGCTATAAAACGAATAAATATGAAGTAGAGCAGCTTAATGTCATACTGTGGAACATTCCAGGCAGAGCGATGACATTATTCGTAGAAACAAGCAGGTGACGGACCCTCCACGAGAAAGGTTACGCACAAGAACTAAACAGTGTCTGTGCGAATGGTTATGTGTGTCGGCTAGAGATCTACAACTCAATAATAAAACTCTACACTGTGCTACTGCCTCCTCTATTGTTGATTCATCAGTTTGTTTCTCCGCTAACACTTCCCTTAAGCATCTGTTCCTCCCACTCTGTCCTCACAGTCACTTCAGATTAGCGTAAAACGGTGGGACGCTGTAGTCTAATGCGGAGTGAGCAGGTACACGAGTGAGTGACAGCTCGAGCCGTCCTGTGTGAGCGAGGACTTCATAATCTCTGTTTCTTCGTGCTGATGACTGGGGTTAGACGCCAGTGTTTAGTGCCACTGACAGGACGCCAGCATGCGTCACCGAAGAAGAAGAGGAGGAGGAGGAGGAAGAGGAGGAGTCTTAAACTGGCATCAGACTCATCAGGAGAGAGAGAAGAGGAGAGAGAGAGGAAGACAAGAGAGTATTCTCATCAGGAGAGAGAAGAGGAGAAAGAGGAGAGGAGAGAGGAGGGAGTATTCTCATCAGGAGAGAGAAGAGGAGAAAGAGGAGAGGAGAGAGGATGGAGTATTCTCATCAGGAGAGAGAAGAGGAGAGAGAGAGGAAGAGTCTTAAACTGGCATCAGACTCATCAGGAGAGAGAAGAGGAGAAAGAGGAGAGGAGAGAGGAGGGAGTATTCTCATCAGGAGAGAGAAGAGGAGAAAGAGGAGAGGAGAGAGGATGGAGTATTCTCATCAGGAGAGAGAAGAGGAGAGAGAGGAGAGAGAGATGGGAGAAGAGAAAGAGAGAGAGAGGGGAAGAGGAGGGAGTATTCTCTTCAGGAGAGAGAAGAAAAGAAAGAGAAGAGAGAGAGAGTAGGAAGAGTCTTAAACAGGCATCAGTCTCATCAGGAGAGAGGGAAGAGGAGAAAGAGAGAGAGAGGGGAAGAGGAGGGAGTATTCTCATCAGGAGAGAGAAGAGGAGAAAGAGGAAGAGGAGGAAGTATTCTCATCAGGAGAGAGGGAACAGGAGAAAGAGAGGAGAGAGAGAGGAAGAGGAGGGAGTATTCTCATCAGGAGAGAGAAGAGGAGAAAGAGGAAGAGGAGGGAGTACTCTCTCCAGGAGAGAGAAGAAGAGAAAGAGAGGAGAGAGAGAGGAGGAAGAGTCTTAAACAGGCATCAGTCTCATCAGGAGAGAGGGAAGAGGAGAAAGAGAGAGAGGAAGAGTAGGGAGTATTCTCTTCAGGAGAGAGAAGAAGAGAAAGAGAGGAGAGAGAGAGGAGGAAGAGTCTTAAACAGGCATCAGTCTCATCAGGAGAGAGAAGAGGAGAAAGAGGAAGAGGAGGAAGTATTCTCATCAGTAGAGAGGGAACAGGAGAAAGAGAGGAGAGAGAGAGGAAGAGTAGGAAGTATTCTCATCAGGAGAGAGAGAAGGGGAGAGAGAAGGAAGTATGCTCACGAGTAGAGAGGGAACAGGAGAAAGAGAGGAGAGAGAGAGGAAGAGGAGGGAGTATTCTCATCAGGAGAGAGAGAGAGAAGAGGAGAGAAGGAGAGGAGAGAGAGAAGGGGAGAGAGGAGGAAGTAGAGGCTTAAACATGGATCAGTCTCATCAGGAGAGAGAAAGGGGAAAGAGAGGAGAAAGAGGAGGAAGTATTCTCATCAGGAGAGAGAGAAGAAAGGAGAGAGAAAGAGACGGAGGAGAGAGGAGCGAGTGGGTAGAGAGAAGAGTGGGGAGGAGGAGGAGACGAGAGGAGGTGGAAAAGAAGAAGGAAGGGCCTTAAACAGCCACTAGTCTCAACAGGAGAGGAAGAGAGGAGGACGAGAGAAGAGGGGGAAAGAGGGGAGAGAGAAGAGAGGAGTGAGTGGGTAGAGAGAAGAGGGAGGAGGGAGAGGAGTAAACAAGGACAAGAGGAGGAGGAAGAGTCTTAAACGGGCATCAGACTCATCAGGAGAGAGAGGAGAGGAAGAGGGGGAGGAGAGGACGTAGGAAGAGGAAGTAGAGTCTTAAACAGCAATCATTCTCGTCATCAGAAAAGAGAAAGAGAGGGGGAAGAAGGAGAGAAGTAAAGATAACAAGAGGGGAACGAGATGAGGAAGATTCTTAAACAGACATCAGTCTCATCAGGAGAGAGAGAGAACAGAGGAGAGGAGTAGAGGGGGAGAGGAGAGGAGAGGAGAGGAAAGAAAAGTGAGTGGGTAGAGAGAAGAGGTGAAAGAGAGGGGAGAGAAAATAGAGGGGAAGAGGAGAGGGAGGAGAGGGGAATGTGGGAGAGGAGAGGAGTAAACAAGGACAAGAGGAGGAGGAAGAGACTTAAGCAGCCATCATTCTCATTAGGAGAAAGAGAAGAGGGGAAAGAGAAAGAGGGAGAAGATCGGGAGAGGGGAGGGAGCGAGAGATGGGGAGAGTAAGTGAGGGAGAGGAGAAGGGAGAGAGGACGAGGAGAGGAAGAGGAGAGATTGAAGAAGGATTAGGAGAGGGAGGAGAGGAGGAGGAGGAGTGGAGGAGGAAGTAGACTCCTAAATAGCCATCAGTCTGATGAACAGAGGCAGCCGCAAGTGTCTGTGCCAGGAGGGTTTATTAGAGGGAAACGAGGAGAGACAAGGACCTGCATTTCTTCTAGTTCAGGGAAACACCTTTTACTCCGTCCAGTGCATAGACCCCTCCCTGCTCCTGTTTAATCCCTGTCTCTGTCCTCTGTATGCAGGAGGTCCAGTGCATAGACCCCTCCCTGCGCCTGTTTAATCCCTGTCTCTGTCCTCTGTATCCAGGAGGTCCAGTGCATAGACCCCTCCCTGCTCCTGTTTAATCCCTGTCTCCCTCCTCTGTTTCCAGGAGGTCCAGTGCATAGACACGTCCCTGATGGATCCAGCCAACAGCATCACCTCCCTCCAGGGCCCAGGAGCTTTCCGCATCCCCCTCTCCATCAGACAGAAGCTTTGCGGCAGCCTGGACGCTCCACAGGCACGAGGCAACGACTGGAGGATCCTGGCTCACAAGCTCCACCTCGACAGGTAACACACTCGACAGGTAACACACTCGACAGGTAACGCACCCGACAGGTAACGCACTCGACAGGTAACGCACTCAACAGGTAACGCACACGACAGGTAAAACACTCAACAGGTAACACACCTGACAGGTAAAAGACCCGACAGGTAACACACTCGACATGTAATGCACATGACAGGTAAAGCACTCGACAGGTAAAGCATTCGACAGGTAACACACACGACAGGTAACACACTTGACAGGTAACACACATGACAGGTAAAACACATGACAGGTAACGCATTCGACAGGTAAAACAATCATCAAGTAACACACTCGACGGGTAGCGCACATGACAGGTAACGCACTCGACAGGTAACGCACTCGACAGGTAACGCACTCGACAGGTAACACACTCGACAGGTAACGCACTCGACAGGTAACGCACTCATCAAGTAACACACTCGACAGGTAACACACACGACAGGTAAAACACTCGACAGGTAAAACACTCGACAGGTAAAACACTCGACAGGTAACACACTCAACAGGTAAAACACATGACAGGTAACGCATTCGACAGGTAAAACACTCATCAAGTAGCACACTCGACGGGTAACGCACATGACAGGTAACGCACATGACAGGTAAAGCACTCGACAGGTAACACACTTGACAGGTAACACACACGACAGGTAAAACACATGACAGGTAAAACAATCATCAAGTAACACACTCAACGGGTAACGCACATGACAGGTAAAGCACTCGACAGGTAAAGCACTCGACAGGTAAAACACTCGACAGGTAATGTACTCGACAGGTAATGTACTCGACAGGTAACACACCCGACAGGTAAAACACTCGACAGGTAAAACACTTGACAGGTAAAACACTTGACAGGTAACGCACCCGACAGGTAATGCAAACGACAGGTAACGCACACGACAGGTAAAACACTCGACAGGTAATGTACTCGACAGGTAACACACTCGACACATAACACACTCAACATGTAAAATACTCGACATGTAAAACACTCGACATGTAAAACACTCGACATGTAAAACACTCGACATGTAAAACACTCGGCATGTAAAACACTCGACATGTAAAACACTCGACAGGTAACACACTCGACATGTAAAACACTCGACATGTAAAACACTCGACATGTAAAACACTCGACATGTAAAACACTCGACAGGTAAAACACTCGACAGGTAAAACACTCGACAGGTAAAACACTCGACAGGTAAAACACTCGACAAGTAAACACTCGACAGGTAAAACACTCGACAGGTAAAACACTCGACAGGTAAAACACTCGACAGCTAAAACACTTGACAGGTAAAACACTCGATAGGTAACACACTCGCCTCTGGCCAACTTGGTCTAGTAGAGGCACAGATCATTTTAATGTCATACGGAACATTTTAGGTAAAGAAAGATGGATATAAGCAGGTGGCAGACCCCTCACCAGACAGGTTACACAGTGCACCTTTAATTATTAAGTGTCCTATATGAACCATAATTGCTTTAAGCTACATTATAATGTTGTTATCTCTTATCTAAAATGCTCTGTTCCACCTTGTGATGTCATGAAGCGGTGGTTTTCAAGTTAACAGTTAGAGTTTTTACCTTTTGTTTAGTTGAAATAGACAATTCCAGGACTGAAATGATCAAAATGCTTGCAGCGAAGGTGATTGTCCAGTAAATAAAGAAATGTATGGACAGAGTAACAGTAAAAAAAAACAGCTCTGCTATGGCCTTTCTTCCTGCCTGCCTCCGCCCTCTGAATGTGACATCTTAATCATTATTATTTGCTCTATTAGCCACGCAGGTTTGCTTTTTCTCCACCATTTATAAACGCCTTTGAATGCAACATAACTCAGGCGGCCATTTTGTCTGAACGACGCACTTATGAAGCCTTCACGGTTACAAATGACACGTCTGAACACAAGTCAAAGGAGTCATACATCATTCTGATTTAAACTCTTCAGAACCGGCTCCTACTCCACCACACTGAGACCCCGATGAAGTGAAGCATAACAAGTTCATAGACATTTACAGCTCTGGAAAAAAATAAGAGACCACTGCATTTTTTCGTGAAATCAGCATCTCTACAAAATAATCGTTGGTCCACTATTCATTAAAAATTCTGCACTCCCTGTCGACTTTTCGCAGTTTAGACTTTTTTTTGCTGCCGTTTTGTGCACTACCCGTAAATTGCTCATGTGCGTTAACGGTTTGATCTCGAGCTTGTCAAGTGACAAAATACGAAACGTCACATAAATATACAGTGGTACCTCACCTTACGAAATTAATTCGTTCCAGAAGTGGTTTCGTAACGTGAATTTTTCGTAAGTTGAGTAGCTATTTCAATGGAAAAGGCCTGATTTGTTCCAAGGTTTGTTTGTTTTTTATAGTGTAACTTTTTTTTTTATAGTGCAACATTGGCTCTGCGTCCTGATTGGCTAAGAGACTAGACCAGGACTAAACGTGGACTAAACCAGGTCTAGACCAGAACTAAACCAGGTCTAGACCAGCTCTAAACCTGGAGTGGACCTGGACTAAACCAGGACTGGACCAGGTCTAGACCGGGACTAAACCAGGATTAAACTACCACGTGCCGCTTTTTGCTGGTTTCGTGCGGCTGGTTTGTGGCTCGGGCTCCAGAGGACACGGTCCGGGCGCCACGGTTCTATCTCGTGCTCGCAGCTCTGGTGCCGGTCGTGCAGACCAGGACGAGGGGTGCTCCTCGCGCGGTGCATGCTACTGAATATTCTTTCGTATCTAGAGACCAAAATTTAACGTGAAGGCATTTCGTAACTTGGATTTTTCGTATGTAGGGTCTTTTGTAAGGTGAGGTACCACTGTAGAATATTATAAATACTTCATATAAATATATTTTTGATTGAAAAAGTCAACAAAATACAAGATACAGTCATGTTATTATTTGCCAAAAAGTAATTAAAAAATAGCCCATGACCGCTTTTGATGATTGCCTCATAGGGCCAGTTCATGTGGTGGGGGGAGAAGGGGCTGGGGGGCTGCATCCGGCCCCCGGGCTGTAGTTTGAGGACCACTGCTCTAAACAATAATATTTTTATTTGGAATTTGGGGGAAATGTTGTCAGTAGTTTATAGACTCAAACAAAAATGTTCCTTTAGCCCAAACCCAAACCTATAAATCGTAAAATCAGAAAAACTGATCATTTTACAGTGGTCTCTTATTTTTGTCCAGAGCTGTACATATTAAACTATTTTGTGTTTTATTCTACATTTTGAGGAGGTAACAACATTCTAACGCAGCGTAAATCTCACTAGAGTCAATGTTACATAATGTCAGACCTTTAATCCTCATAATTGCATCTTTATCTGTGCAGATATCTGAACTACTTCGCCACCAAGTCCAGTCCGACGGGCGTGATCCTGGACCTGTGGGAGGCGCAGCACTTCCCGGACGGAGACCTGAACGAGCTGGCCGCCGTGCTGGAGGAGATGGGTCGCCACGACAACAGCCTGGGCGCCATGACGACGGACCACTGACGGCAGCGTCCGCGCGCCCCGGATACCGTCGCAGCGTCGGCATCGCGCCCTGGTTACCGTTACTGCGCCGACGGCAGGACTGCGCGGCCGGACTTCGCGTTAATTATGGACGACCGGCGCTGCTAGGGGGAGGCAAGCGGTCGCCGTGGAGACGGAGGCGCCGCAGAATCACCGTGGTGACGCCGGAGCGATGTAACGTGTGGCGCCTCCAACAATCAGGAAGTTTCACGCCTAAAGAACTTATTTGTTTGATGTGTTTTTTTACTGGAAAAAAAAGGGAAAAAGAAAAAATGGAGGGATGAAAGGGAGAGGAAGGGTAGCTTTAGTTTATTGGTCATTTCCAGCCACAAACGCAAACAAGAGAACGCATTCATATTGATACTTTGCAGTGACGTCACACTGGGGGTGGTAGGTTTGTGCATGTACACTGCCTGACAAAAGTATTAGGACGATTGTGTATTTCTGAACTTTCATAATGATAACAAGACGTATTGGTCATGACAACAAATCAATTTATTGATATATTAAAGCAAATTTCATCATGTGTAAAGACATATTATTGTAAAAATGTAACAATATCAAGTTAAATAGCTTTTTCATCAAAATAACCACCTTTGGCCTTAATCACAGTTTTACAAATTCGAGGCATTCTATCCAACAGTTTTTTAAGATATCCATCCTCTATAGTCACTCATCACTCATCCTGAAGACATTTCCACAGGTGTTTAACGTTAGTCAGATTCCTGGAGCGCACTTTAATATCCAAATAATCCCACACTTTTTCGATAGGTGACAGGTCAGGAGATTGGGGCGGCCATGTCATAACCTGCAGTTGATGACGCTGTTCACACGTCTCCAAATGACCCTTACACAGTTTGGACGAGTGCTTTGGGTCATTATCTTGTTGGAACCAGAAGTTTCGTCCAGAGTTCAGAAATACACAATCGTCCTAATACAGTCACACCTCACCTTACGAAAGACCCAACTAACGAATAATAATAAGTTACGAAACGCGTTTATGTAAAATTTTCGTCTCTGAATACGAAAGACAATTCAAGTTACGAAACGCGAAATCTCAAAAATTCAAATTCGAATGCTCGAATGCGCGCTCGGCTTCGCAGCCGCCCGAATCCCCCATTGCGACTCGACTCTACTTACGAAAAAATCACGTTACGAAACCACTTCTGGAACAAATTAATTTCATAAGGTGAGGTATGAATGTACTTTTCTCAGGCAGTGCATGTCTATGGCGGAATGTCCAGCAGTTACTATCAGGGCTCTCAAGTCTCACGCATTGAGAGTGTGACACACGCAATTCGACGTGTTCACACGCCACACATGGCATTTCTCACGCTGATTTTTTTTTTTTTTTGTGCCCAGAAAATCGGTCTGTGTGGCTCAGTTTATGCAGGCACCGCGCGTTTTCAGCGAAAAAAAACTCTCCCCCTCCTCCCTGTCCCACTCCCCGGAAAAAATCAGCCAATCAGAAAATAGATTGTTCTGTTGTTGGGCAGACTGTAGAGTGTAGTTTCAGCTGCTAAGCGCACACTGCGGTGATGATAAAACAAACTGAGAACCATCAGGTAATAACTTCATTTATATAACTCTCATTATTTGCTTTGTAGTTTAAGTTTGCTCTTTAGACAAACATTTACAGCAGGGCTCTCAAGTCTCACGCATTGAGAGAGACAATTCGACGCGTTCACACGCTCACACGGCATTTCTCACGCAATTCAAAATGGATTTCAACAGAACATTTTCAGGAACTTGTCATCAATACGAGCATGATCCCGTTTAGGAGTTTGATTTTCAACTAAAAGGTGAGCGCGACTAACTGAAAAACGGCGAGCTTGTGACTGTAGTTTTATTTGAGAGTCTTGTTTAACAGCACAAATCAGCTCACGTGTTATACTTCCAGCTAAATTGGTCCTTTATGGTCAGATTGTGTTCAGATAAAGCTCAGATTAAAGTCTAATTTGAGTAACGGCTTCAGAACGTTGTCGACATCAGCCGCAAAGTATCAATATTGCATATCAAAGTTCAGATAGTAGATAATAGATGGATATAATGCCATACTGATTTGAACATTTTAGTCATGTTTCATTTCTTATTTGGCTGAACCTTTTTTTTTTGCCAGCGGTCACCATAGTGTAAAGTCAGATCTGCGGAGACGGCGGGCGAATAGGTTCCATTCACGTTTTAGAAACTGATGACAGGAGAGGAGAGCAGGGGCCTGTGTAACTCTATGGGAGAGTCAGTGTTTTTTTATACGTGCCACCACTTTTTAAGGCAATTGTGAAAAAAAAATAATTTGACGTTTTTTTTTATTTATACTGACAGAAGATTTTGAACTCTGTGCCAGTTTTTATTTCTCCTGGATAGGTCGAAGGAATTACGGAGATATGAACTGTAAACCGGGTCGAGAAATCTGCAAATTCCACCTGAAAGTTCCAGTTCAGTTTAAAGAATAACGATGTGATGTCATGTGAAACCAACCTAGTATCTTGCCCATGGACACAATGGCAGTTTGGAGTTCGAGTGCGTTGAACCAGCATCTAATTTGGCACTTATTTGTCATAAATTCTGAATCTTTTTGACTTTTTTTCATAGATCTGCGATTTTGCGAGCTAGACAAAAAAGAAGTAATATTTTCTGATGTTTTAATGTTGTTTCCTCATCGCAAACACGAACGGAGTTGTGTTTTGTTTCATTCACACACGTTTAACACACAAAAACGCTGCAGATTTAGGCTGAGTTTTTCTCCCAAATGGAAAAACACTCCGTTCCACCTTGCGATGTCATGCGGTAAACGCAAATCCCGCTATGTTTTTGAGGAGGCAACAACATTATAACACCACTTAAAGCTCGCAAGTAAAAGGTAAACTATAAATCACAAAATGATCACAAAAATCACTACAAAATTCAAAATAACTTGTATAAAAAAAAATAAATGGTATTTTTTTCCATCTCTAAAATTCATGTAGCTAGTTCTCCCACTATCTTTGCATGGTCCGTAGCGCCCTCCAGTGGCCTTGTCATTGAACAGCATTTACCTTTGAAATCATGTACATATTTTTAGCCTAAGTATTAAGTATTTTGTTAACGATCCTTCTATTTTTGTTATTATTTTTTATAATCTCATTCCAGAGTCTGTTTTGTGGTCAAATATGAATTTGTAATGTCAGATATGTTTTTGTTAGGCTTGATTTTTTTTTTTTTTTTAATTCAAAAGGCTCATTTATGCTCCGCTTTTGTATGTAAAAAGTTCCAGATGTATTCCAAGTGTAGTAGCTTTAACAGAGCCATATTACGCTTTTTTCTGATCTTATAATCTCGTTTCCTCATCTCAAATGTAACTGGAGTTGTGTTTTGTTTATTTACACATGTTTAACACACAAACCTGCAGATTTAGGCTTAGTTTTTCTCTCAAACTGAAAACACTCTGTTCCACCTTGTGATGTCAAATTTTGGTAATACAGGAAGTGCTCCACTGTGTTTTTAAACTCCATACGCCTACACTGGAATCAGATCAGCTGCTACTCTCAGCGTGGAGGAGTTCAAATATCTCGGGGTCTTGTTCACGAGTGAGGGGAGGATGCAGCGTGAGATTGACAGGCAGATCGGTGCAGCGTCGGCAGTGATGCGGTCGCTGTACCGGACCGTTGTGGTGAAGAGGGAGCTGAGCCGAAAGGCAAAGCTCTCGATTTACCGTCGATCTACGTTCTTCCCCTCACCTATGGTCAGGGTCTTTGGGTAATGACCAAAAGGACAGGATCGCAGGTTGAAGCAGTTGAAATGCATTTCCTCCACAGGGTCACTAGATTTACTTGGGTAATTTCAAGTTTCTTCTAAAGTTAAAGGTCCCATGGCATGACATTTTCACATTCTGAGGTTTTTGAACGTTAATCGTTAATATGAGCCCCCCCATGGCTAAAAGTTGCGAAATGTGTAAACTGAGCATTTGCGATCCTTTTCCGCGTTTGAAAAAAAGACAGCCCAAACGGGAGATACTGAACAAGGGAACTTTCTGACGTCACACTCGCGGAAAGGTTTCCACCCCCCGTCTGGATGACTACCCCCTGTCTCTGGAAATCACGCCCAGAGAATTTGGACCGCAAACGAGCTACGACATACGAGCTGTGTTTTTTTTTTTTTTTTGCCTAGAAACATGTGAGAGTCTCTCCAGGCTCGGATGTCCTTTATCCGCACCTGCGAGCCTCTGAAACAGCAGTGGTTTAATTATATTTTCTGTAGAAATTTGTATAAGAGTGCTTTTTTTTCACGGGACGCGTCTCCTATCTTACTTCGTTTAAAACACGGAAGTAGGAACAGCGCACATCGCACCGCTAAACAAGGAAACAGTGGCGTATTTGGCCACAACTCACCCGCTGCACTGGCCTGTCTCTGTCCTCCTCATTTGCATTCAAGCAACAATGCCCAGAATAAAGTGTTTCAGAACCACATTTCTGAATAGGACCGTCTCCATGAGGCTATCTCATGCACTGAGGCTCGATTTTGAAGAAGGATTCATTTACAGTATTAGGAAACCACTAAGGCGCCATATAAAAGCATCAAGAAGTACCATGTCGTGGGATCTTTAAAAAGCAAGAAGGTTTCGGGTCCGATCCCCAGGTTGCCCGGGACTTTCGGTGTGGAATTTGTATGTTCTTCCCATGTCTGGGTTGAGTTAGTTTGCAAACTTCATGGCATCTTAGTTTAGTTTTAGTTTAGTCTTTATTTGAAAAGGGACAATGTACAGAGACATTAAGCTCAAAAAACAAAGATGATCTGCACCAGATTATAGCTACATAGCTAGTTTCCATCTGCAGTCCCTTTTACATTAAAAATTACAGTAAAAATCTCAAGGTGGAACAGAGCGTTTTGAGGTTTGGAGATGTAGACAGACTAATTACTCAAGGGTTACTCAAACATGTGTGAATGAAACAAAACACATCTCCAGGTAACGGCATTCTAAGATGCACGGCTTAAAGCCCACAAGAGTCATTTTTGCGTACCATAGGACTTTAAAACACCCAACAGAGGGCCGTAAAGGTCAGTTTGAGGACTGACCAAAACTGATGAAATGGAGCAAGAAATAAAAAAAGGTGAAGGTGCCCACGGCAGTCTTTAGATCGCATCTGTTGGAAAAGAGCCAAGAAAACAAGGTGAGAGAAGCATTTCTTTTCAATCTGCTTCTTCTCACATTTTAAAAACTTTAGCTTCTACCGTAGAGCTGCGCGCACTATTGCCCCCTGTGGTCAGGTCATGCACGGCTCCGTTTTAAGATGTTCCGAGGAGACGGACCAGATTACGGACAGTACAACGCAGTAAATGTCTAGAACGCCGAGCATAAATGAGTCTTGAAAGTGCACCGCGTAACATTTCTACTGGAAGGTCCGCCGCCTGCTTGTCTCCATGGAAACGTGGTTGCTTTGTCTAGAATGTTCCACGGTATAGCTTCTGTTACGAGGGAAACGAGCAAGTTACAGCACTGCACTACATTACAGTTCAGATCTGCGGAAAGGTGCCTCTATTCTCAGAAGGAATTACTGTATTTTTGAGCAACAGAAACGCCCATAATGCTCGATGGATATGTTTAACGTCATACCGTGGAACATTCCAGGCAGTAACATCTCCATGTAGACAAGAAGTAGGTAGCCCTGCGGCAGAAAAGTTGCGGAATACATCTTTAATGATTTATGAAAAGTGTTAAATTGATTTTATTTTGTTGCTTTGGAACTGAACAGGGACGTTATGAAAGAACGATATGAAATCTTTTTTATGGCCATATGAATTTCAACATCAGGTATGCAGATGAGATTGTACTGACTATACAAAGAGAGAAAAGTCGTGGAAAAGTGTAATTTTTCATTTTATTTTGGGGAATGTTGGGGGAATTTGGTTTTTAAAGGATTTACAACGGGAAAGCCTTATAAACAAAACCAAGCAAAAATGTACAGTGTAATGAAATAGGGCAACAGTATTGTCTTTAAATCATGCATAGTTGTTTTTTTATTTGTTTATTTGTTTATAAAGAGAGGGAATTCCGCAAAATGTATTTTCTTTTTTAGCTTTCTACCATCTTATAGCTGTTCCCTCATCAAAAACATGCCTGAAGAGGTTTTAAATGTCATCCATGCATGTTTGAAGCTCTAAGATTAGCTGTAAGATTCTGTACAAGGCTCAATGGACAACGTTTAATGTCGTATTGTGGAACATTTCCAGGTAAACTTCTTCAGATTCACTCACAATATAGCTGAACGCGGTGGAGCCCGTTTAGAAATACAGTGGTACCTCACCTTACGAAATTAATTCGTTCCAGAAGTGGTTTCGTAACGTGAATTTTTCGTAAGTTGAGTAGCTATTTCAATGGAAAAAGCCTGATTCGTTCCAAGGCCCCGTTCCAAGTTTTTTTTTATAGTGTAACTTTTTTTTATAGTGTAACACTGTGTTCTGGGTCCTGATTGGCTAAGAGACTGTAGACCCAGGACTAAACGTGGACTAAACCAGGTCTAAACAAGGTCTATACCTGGACTGGACCAGGACTAAACCTGGACTAAACCAGGACTAGACCAGGTGGATTAAAGCGCCGCGTGCGGGTCTATTTCCTGGTTTCTCACGAGTCACAGCTGAGGCGAGCAGCGAGGAGGGGACCGCACGCAGTCCGAGCGCATGAACGAACGCAGGTAAGAGCCGCGGTGGTTTAATCCTGGTTTAGACCTGGTTCAGACCTGGTTCAGACCTGGTTCAGACCTGGTTCAGACCTGGTTTAATCCGGGTTTAGAGGAGGCACGGTTTGAGCACGGGTCTCGTCCTCGCAGCCCCGCGCCGGGTCATGCTGCGCTATCACACGTGTCCCCGCGCACACTTCTCCCCCCTCCCCCTTCCCCCCACGCTTCACTATTAATACATTTTGTTGAAAATCTATGAAAGTTTGAGTGTTTAAACAGAGACAAATGTGAGAAAAGTTTAAATCCAGTCTGAGAAAAGCGTATAATGTGTGTGGCTGAGCGCGCATTATTTGAATTTTTGAGATTTCGCGTTTCGTAACTTGAATTTTCTTTCGTATCTAGAGACCAAAATTTACCGTGAAGGCTTTTCGTAATTTGGAATTTTCGTTTGTTGGGTCGTTCGTAAGGTGAGGTACCACTGTACGCGGTTCAGTAAAACGAAGCCTTGCAGCCATTAACATCTCCATGGAGACGAGAGGGTCCACCAGAAAAGTTACCCAGCACACCTTTAACTGATTCATTCTTTTGCTTAAAGGGCCTGTATTACGTTATTTTCTGATCTGTTTCCTCATCACAAACAGACCTGGAGTTGTTTTGTTTCATTCGCACGTTTAACACACAAATCCTGTATATTTAGGCTGAAACACTCTGTTCCACCTTGTGATGTCATGTCATTAGAAATTGGTAATTCCAGGGCTGAAATCACCCAAATGATTCTATTAAACAAAAAAGTAAAAGGGAGCTGTTAACTTGAAAACTACCGCTTCATGACATAAAAAGGTGGAACAAAACAACTCCAGGTCTGTTTTTGAGGAGGTAACAACATTCTCTGCGTAATATAGAACCTTTAAACTCAATTTGTTTGTCTTTCACCGTTGCATTAAGTTTAGATACTGTATGTGTTATATTTGACCTGTTGATGTCACTAGAGGGCACTGCTGCCGTGGACACTTTTAGGAGACAAGCCTAGTTATAATTATTACGTTCTGAAACTGTTCACACCCCAATCTAGGGTATAAACAGTCCAGAGCACAGAGAGTCTCTTTGTAACTTTAACTAAAGAAAAATGGGACGACCAGTGATGAAGCAACGGCCAATATTAGCACTGCAACAGCCCATATTACACTATTTTCTGATCTATAATGTTCTTTCTTCATCAAAAACAGACCTGGCGTTGTGTTTTGTTTCATTCACACATGTTTAACAAACAAACCCTGCAGATTTAGTATACTATATGCGGTAATGCAGGAAGCGCTCCACTGTGTTTTTAAATTTCAGTCCTGGAATTGCCAATCTCTATTGAATTAAAGGTAAAACTGTAGCTGTTCACTTAAAAACTACAGCTTCATGACTTCACAAGGTGGAGCAGAGCATTTTGAGCTTTGGAGATGTAGACAGAGTAATAAAAGAGCGTTTTCACGGACTCGGAAAAATACGACCATGACCCGGATGTGCGGCCATGTTGGAGATATCGCTCACTCAAAGTAAACACGCGTATAAAGCAACCGTGCAGCAAAAAATCTAAATTTCGCGATAAACCTTCCACATCGGAATCCAAACCTTCTGATACAGTTGACAAGTTGTACAGAGGAAAAGGAGCGTTATATGAACAAACTCAAATTAATTGGGTAAGAAGATCCGTATGAGATGGATTCAAGTTTGTTCAGTGACAGTGGCGATTTGTCGGTTCTGCTGCTGTAAACGATCCTGATATTGTCAATGACCTGGTCTTCTCCCCAAGTCCTGATACAGCACAAGACCTTCAGAGCTCTAAAGGTCTGGAGGCAACAACCAGTTTGTTTGTGGCTGGTTTGAGAGCGCAAAGTGCGGAAAATTGGAGACAAACGTATTGTGATGGCAAAGGCATACTTGTATTACATGTGCAAAGTGTTGAAGTACGAGTAAATTGCGTTTTATTATTCACGTTTTGCAAAGATTAAAATATGAACATCGTCTTTCCGCCTCTGTCGCCTTGTCTGTCACCTCCTTTCCTTTGATAATCGCTCTATCTGTTCACCCTGGTCTGTCACTACTTTAGGTAAGCGATAGAACTGCAGGTGTTTTTCTCTGTCCGATCTATTGTGACGCCGAGGACCTGACAATAATTTGACCATTTGGGGATTGCATAAGTGCAATGTTCGCTTTTTTTTCGAGTATCTCCAACATGGCCGACTTCCGGATTATAACGTCACGTGAAAACGCTCCATAAAGTGTTACTCAAACATGTGTGAATGAAACAAAACACAACTCCAGGTTTTGTTATTCGGGAGGTAACATGGCTTAAAATTCACAAGAGTCAATTTTACGTAAAATAGGACCTTTAATATGGGAATGATTCCAAACTTCGTGAAAAATTCGACACATATTTTGGTCAGTTATTTGCAGTGTTGGCCAGACTTACATCACTGGTGGTTCCGCTGATGTTCAAAGTACCTGATGTTAAAGTGATTTTCTATGCGATGTACAGTTGTGATGAAGCCGTGGCGTTAGAATCTAGTTTGTAGTTTTTGTAAATGCGTTGTTGACTATGCAAACCGCTCTTTGGTTCCTGATAGACGTGAGCTGTGCTTGTAAGTGCATTCTCCTCCTCTTCTCCTGTCAGACGCTGGAGGGGTCTATTTTCTGGTCAGGGGTGATGCGGCTCAGATAGGGCGGCGTAGGGATCTATTTTCTGGCACGTTTGTCAAAGCTGCTCAGTCTGAATGCTCGCCTCGCCCTCTAAATGTTTCTGTACAAAGTGTAAGAAAGAATTTTTAAGATGATTAATAAATTATATTTATAAGCAATGCTGAAATCAACCGTGTAGTGTTTTTTTCACTGAGGCTGCTGTGCACGCTGCAGCGGGAGAATGTAACCTAAAAATAGTAGAGTGTATTCAAATACATGTTAGTTATCTGTACAAATATAAGTGGATACTTTTTACTTCACTACATTTGAGAGAAGATATCTGTTCTTCTTTTGAATAGGGCATGGGCAGCTACATGGGCAGCAGTCCAGGACAAACCTTTTTCACTTTTCGTAGTGAGACCACATCCGCAGAGGTCAAGAGAAACTTAGCAGATGTTGCTGGAGGTACCACTATTTCGCTCCGGACTTCAGCGACCACAGGCCCAAGCATCGGTGCTCCTGCTGTGCACTCATGACCTGGGCACGTACCACAGCCTTGGAAACTTGGAAACCAGAGCCCATCAGGACTGTCAGCAGCTCTGAACAGCTCTTTGACAGCCCAGCTGCAGCAGAAAAGTGTCTCAGATTATGAAAACTCTGAAGTCACTCTGAACACTTCCACTGAGGGATATCAGTTCAGCCGTTATCCTGGTTGTTTTCAATCTCTGCGCTGATATCAAATATCAGCATTTACTTGAAGATGGATCAGTGTTATGACTGATGTTTTTACAGGCATGCCTCATAATTCATATTCTCATAAGACACAAACTTTGTTCATATAAACTTTATTTCTCACATTAAACACAGAAAAAACACGTCCATTGTCCAACACAGCTCATGAATCAGACTCAGTGTAGCTGAAGCCCAGAGCAGTCCTGCCACACAGTGTCAGTGCACCGGTCTGAGAGAAGCAGAGACAGCCCTACACAGACCTACAGCCCACAGGCCCCCAGGGCTATAGCCCTCCAGCCCACAGGCCCTCCACCCCACAGGCCCCCAGGGCTATAGCCCTACAGCCCACAGGCCCCCAGGGCTATAGCCCTACAGCCCACAGGCCCACGCGCCTACAGATACACCTACAGCAGCTTTCACAGAAAGCACAAACCCATTCATATTCACAATACAAATGATCAGAGCACAAACGTGTCATATTCACAAATGTTCTTGTCAGTAGTGTGTGCACTGCAAAAACACGAGTTACACAGAGTTCAACTGAGAATCAATCTGGATCGTAGAGGTTTCCATTTCAATTTTTGTTCTGATGTGCAGTCTTTTTAACATACTGTATTTGGAGTGAAATGTCTTATTTCAATCTTTTTTTTTTCTTAACAGTTGAAACTAGTCAAATCCTAACTAACGTTTTTTGTTTATTTGCATGCTTCACTGTTAACTCCACCCAAAGTGACTGGTCTGAACAACAGGGCCTGCTCCTACCAGTGCGATCCGGGACAGTTGAATTCTTAATATCGTGAGAATTAATCTCACTGCAAAAGGTTAACACCCTGAGAGTCCAAAAAACAGATTACCAAACAGAATACATCTAAACTGGTCAAAATGAAGAAGAAAATGGACATCTTTTCTTAACTGAAGCCAGTCTAACTCACGTAGATGTTTTTTGCAGTGTGTGCGTCACTCTAGTCACAGCAGCACCTCTAGAGGAACTAAGGCCTCAGAATTCTGCAGGTTCCACCTCACCAGGATCTGTGCACCAGAGTCTGTCTGAAATGCTGCTGCCACAAGAGGGCGTCCTGAGATACACAAATGTCCTGCGGTCAATGAACGCCACAAACCCTGAAGTCCTGAAGGTCATTAAACCTCTGATGTCCTTTGGGTCAAAGAACCCCTCACACTTTGATGTCCTGAGACTCGGACATCTTGGCCAGTGTCTTTTTGACCCTCAGGGCGGTCAGTCTGGAGGCCGGGTTATGGGCCCAACACTCGGTCATCAGCTTCCCGATCTGCTTCAGACACTGTGGACACAGAGACACAGGTTTGTAAAAATAAAGCCTTTTAATATGCCCACTTTGCACACCACATTCATACACAGGCATGGCGTGTAGCAGACCTGGGCAAACTTCCACAAAGGGCCGGTGTGGATTCAGGTTTTCTTAACAAACCAAGCAGCAGCACACCAGACTTGACTCATTTAATCACCTGATCTCAGTCTTCAGACAGGTGAAGGTGTGCTCTTGGTTGGTTGGAACAAAACCCTGCAGCCACACTGGCCCTTTGTGGAACAGTTTGCCCAGGTCTGGTGTATAGTGTCTTGCTCAAGGGCACATGTCTCACCTCGTCACTGGTCCAGCGGTTAGGGAAAGAGGGGCGGAGCTTCTTGATGCAGACCACCTCCCTCATGTCTTCATAGGACGGATCTGTGGGCACCAGGTCATGGTACGGCAGCTGGTACTCCTCCAGGATCCCTGAACAGCAGAAGGACACGGGTTCAGGAAACTACATGTTTTTTTATTCAGTTATAAGTAGAGTTCCATGAAAGGAATTAAATAATCATGCATAGGGATGGGGAATTGAGAACCGGTTCCGTGTGTTTCAATTCCACGGAATCGATTAGCAGTTTATCTAACGATTCTCTTAACGATTCCAGCCAGCACGAATTACGCACAAAAGTGGTGGGATTGCTACGTGCTTCGCCGCTTCACTGATACAGAGTTTATATAGTATTTTCACATGACGAGAAGAACGTTTGTGAAAATGGACTTTTAACTTCCACTTGGACACATGACACGTCCGGGAGATGTTCGGGACAGGTTCGGGACAGGTACGTTTCTCCGGAGCTCGTGTACAAAGTGTGGTCGGATACTTTAGCAGCAGAAAGTCCAGGATATAAGCGAATACGCGAATACACGTGGAGACACGCGAATTATCCGACAACAGACCGACACGGGGTGAGTCATATTATTATCATATTATTTCTGTGTCAAATGGAGATATTAGGTGAAAGCAGCGACTTGTGTCAACATTAACCTGTGCACTAAACCGGGACTAAACCAGGGCTAAAACAGAACTAAAGCGGGACTAGACCAGGACTAGACAAGGACTAGACAAGGACTAAACCTGGACTAAACCTGGACTAGACCTGGACTAGACCTGGACTAGACCAGGGCTAGACCAGGGCTAGACCAGGACTAGACCAGGACTAAACCTGGACTAGACCTGGACTAGACCAGGACTAGAACAGGACTAGACCAGGACTAGACCAGGACTAAATCTGGACTAGACCTGGACTAGATCAGGACTAAACCTGGACTAGACCAGGACTAGACCAGGACTAAACCAGGACTAAACCAGGACTAGACCAGGACTAGACCAGGACTAGACCAGGACTAGACCAGGACTAAACCTGGACTAAACCTGGACTAGACCAGGACTATATCTGGACTAGACCTGGCCTAGACCTGGACTAGATCAGGACTAAACCTGGACTAGATCAGGACTAAACCTGGACTAGACCAGGACTAAACCAGGACTAAACCAGGACTAAACCAGGACTAGACCAGGACTAGACCAGGACTAGACCAGGACTATATCTGGACTAGACCTGGACTAGATCAGGACTAAACCTGGACTAGACCAGGACTAGACCAGGACTAAACCAGGACTAAACCAGGACTAGACCAGGACTAGACCAGGACTAAACCTGGACTAGAACAGGACTAGACTCGGACTAAACCGGGACTAGACCGGGACTAAACCTGGACTAGATCAGGACTAAACCAGGACTAAACCAGGCTAGACCAGGACTAGACCAGGACTAGACCAGGACTAAACCTGGACTAGAACAGGACTAGAACAGGACTAGACCCGGACTAAACCAGGACTAGACCGGGACTAAACCTGGACTAGATCAGGACTAGACCTGGGCTAGAACAGGACTAGAACAGAAAAATCTAGAAAAATCTTATCAATTCCCATCCCTAATCATGCATTAAAACCTGTGAAATCACATCATATAACGCCTGTCATAGAGTGTAACACGTGTGCACCTCCGGAGACACAGCGGCGTGCGATCTCCCACAGGATGAGCCCAAAGCTGTACATGTCGGCCATGATGTAGGACTGGAAGTGGTTCCGGTTCAGGGTCTCGTCCAGGACCTCCGGGGGCATGTAGCGCTTTGTCCCCACCCGTGTGTTCGGAGGGATGTCCACCTCATTCGTGTCACTGTGAACAAAACAAGCGCACCGATGAGGTTAGCTACAAATACGTAAGATCTACAGCGGAGATGCTTAGAAAATTTATGTGCACCATTTCTGCAAATACATGGTCAAGAAACTGGGTGTAGGGTTTTTAAAAGATACGAAATACGTGACGCCCATATTTTCACAATCCTCCGGTTCTGACCTGATGAACTTGACGGCCAGCCCCAGGTCGGCGATGCAGCAGGTCCCGTTCCTCTTCACCAGGATGTTTTTGCTCTTCAGGTCCCGGTGGGCGATGGCGGGTTTCCCTTGGGTGCCAAAGATCTCGGTGTGGAGGTGACACAGGCCAGACACTGAGGAGTAGGCCAGTCTGAGCATGCTCGGACTGTCCAGCGTGGTGGATTTGAGGTAGTCGTAGAGGGAGCCGTTCTCGTGGTAGTCTGTGATGAGGTAGAGCTGAGTCCAGGAGCCGGTGCCTTTAATGTCTGCTGCGATGAAGCCTAAAGTGAAAGCAGAGTTTGGTTTGACACATAAGAACCCTGACACACTTTTGTCACGCAATATTTCATCTAGAATAATCACATCTAACCTGTCTTTATTTATTTACTCACTCTTGTATAAAGAAGTGGACTGAGGCTGCGTTTATATGATGACGGTCTGAACAGAAGACGCAAAATTGGCATCGCGTCTTCACTTTTTATTCTGCGTTTAGACGAGCGTTTTCAGGAGGAAATCTGCGCGCATACGGTGACGCAAAAGTGTGTGGAATTCGATTGGGTATGCATGCCATGCGGCTAGGTGGCGCTGTGATACATTAGCACTATGTCCGCACGCATGTGTAGAATCTTCCTTCTTCTCATCTGCGTCGCGAAAAGAAAAACACACAAAAACATGGCTCGTGTGGTCAGACGAAGAAGTTCAACTATTGCTTCAGACGACAAAGCAACGAAGGCACAACAAGGTGTGGACTGGAGTCCTGCCAAACAAAGTACACTGATATATGGACCGATGTGACGTAAACACGTATGCGACGTCAGCAGATTTGACCAGAGTTTTGCATCGTGAGCAGCAATGCTACGGTGGAACGTATTCAAGTTTTCCACTTCGGAGGCCGGTTTCAGTTTTTTGCGTTTTTAAGCCCCCAAAACGCCGTCACCGTCTAAACGAAAGGCACTTCCAATAAAATATTTTGTCGTTTTTACCCATAAGCGTTCTCGTGTAAACAGGCCCTGAGGGAGCGTGTTCGGCTCCAGTCAAATGCAGCTAATCGAGGCTTGCAGATAGAGCAGCTATTCTGGAGCCAATTACCATATTTGTAATATCTTATAGTAAAAAAATAAAAAATCAGGAGGAAAGTTGTTGAAGGTACTTTGCCCTTCCCACCCCCTGCCTAAACAATTGCGTGCCTGTTTTGATTTACACACAATAGTGAAATGCCAAGAAAAACAGACATTTTTAGACCACAACATCTTCAGAACACAGTGGCTAGCGGGTTCACAATGTCTATTTATTGATACTTTGCAGTGACATCACGCTGGGGTTTTCTATAATGCATTTCTATTGCTGGACTATTCAGCAGTTTCCATGGTGACGCAATGCACATATTAGCAAAAACAGGCAAAAAGGGTTTTAAGATTGTCTGAAAACTCAAGAAAAAATACAGAATGGATTTAAATTAGACATTTTCAGGAGCCTGTGATCAAGTTTAGGAGTTTCAACAAAAATGAAAAACCGTTGGCTAATGCTAGTAACTGTAATTTAATGTGTAAGAGACTTGTTTAACGCCACAAATCATCCCACCTGTTCAAATCAGCTCTTTCTGATCATATAGTGTGAAAATAAATGTCAGTGTCTGCTTGTGTGTGATATGTGTAGGGAGTGTTCTGACCGAGGATGTTCTGGTGCCTCATGAGCACAGTCTGGTAGATCTCGGTCTCTCTGAACCAGCTGGACTCCTCTGTGGTGAAGAAGACTTTCACAGCCACCTTCTCTCCTCTCCATCGGCCCATCCACACCTCCCCGTACCGGCCTTTTCCGATCTGCTTCACCATCTGGATCTGCTTGGCGACGGTCCTCTGCACCTGGAACGCAGAGCACAGGAATATGGTCAAGACAAAACAAAGAGGTATTATGTATGTTTGTCTCCATGGAGAAGTGTTTGCTTTGTCTGGAATGTTCTACTGTGTGGCATTAAACATATCTCAGTGCCAATCAACATCAATCAAAATCATCAGGCCAAGTAACAATCGGAAGAAGCGATGAGCTCACTGCAAGAACATGTGTTTATCAAGGTATTTTAAGCAATGCAAACATAAATGAAATACACATGACTTTAATGCCATACTGTGGAACATTCCAAACAACATTATTATGCCTTTTGAGTAAACTTTATATTTTTTCCTGATCCTTTTCAGACATTCAATTTAATTAGAAGAGAATAGAATGCCTTTTATTGTCACTATTCACATGTACAATTTACAGTATACATACTCACAATGAGACTGAAGCATCTCACTTCATCTTCACTTCATTTAAGATATATACAACACAGCAGGATATTTACAACCCAGAATAAAAACTAGTGCAAAAACTAGTGCTAAAAATCCTGTACTATGCATTAGTTATCCAAGTTATTGCAAATCTTTTGCAAGTTATAATTAAGTCTTGAATTAAAGATTAGCTGCCATGGTTTGGTTGCCATTAAAATAATAAAGGCCAAAAAGCAAAAAAAACAAACAAACTAGAGAGTAGTAGGCCTATGCATGTCTCCCCAGCAGAGGGAGCCCTGATCCTGTGATTGAGTGTGTGTGTGTGTGTTTGTGTGTTTGTGTGTGTATGTGTGCGTGTGTGTATGTATATGTGTATGTGTGAGTGCGTGTGTGTGTATATGTGTATGTGTGTGTGTATGTATATGTGTATGTGTGAGTGCGTGTGTGTGTATATGTGTCTGTGTGTGTGTGTGTATATGCAGGGCTCTCAAGTCTCACGCATTGAGAGTGTGACACACGCAATTCGGCGTGTTCACACGCTCACACGCCACACATGGCATTCCTCACGCAGATTTAGTTACGCAATTCAAGCGCAGCGCACAGCGCTTCTGTGCCCAGAAAATCGGTTAGATAATGGAGGCACTCGCACCCCCGCCCCTCGAAAATTACGCAGTCTCACGCACGACCCCGCTCAAAACTTGAGAGCCCTGGTATATGTGTGTATGTGTGTGTATGTTTGTGTGTGTATATGTGTATGTCTGTGTGTGTGTGTATATGTGTATGTTTGTGTGTGTGTGTATGTGTATGTATCAAATCAAATCAAATCAAACAATATTTGTAAAGCGCTTTTCATACAAAATTGTAGCACAAAGCGCCTCGACTCCGCTCAAAACTTGAGAGCCCTGGTATATGTGTGTGTATATGTGTGTATGTTTGTGTGTGTGTGTGTGTGTGTGTGTGTGATATGAGTGTAATGCACATGTCTCACCAGCAGAGGGAGCCCTGATCCTGATCCTGAGCTCTGGGACTGTTGGATCAGGTCTTTGAGGGACTCTCCAGGAGGAATGAAGGTCTCGTCCTGCTCCAGACCCATGCTGTAGCGTGGACGAGACTCCTGACGCTTGTACCTGCACATGAACGTCAGATTATACACAAAGGTCACATAATACTAGTATTTTTTTTTCCCTTTTAGTTATATGACTTTGTATCGCATGGTTTCAGATGACAGCATAACCTTCTATAGGCCAATAATATTTAATACAGATGATTTTTTGATATTTAACTGCAAAGTACAACAGGAACAGGAAAAACTAGAATCTAGAACAGGTTTAGTCCTGGTTTAGTCCTGGTTTTAGCCCTGGTTAAGTCCTGGTTTAGTCCAGGTTTAGTCCTAGTTTTAGCCCTGGTTAAGTCCTGGTTTAGTCCAGGTTTAGTCCTAGTTTTAGCCCTGGTTTAGTCCTGGTTTAGTCCTGGTTTAGTCCTGGTTTAGTCCTGGTTTTAGCCCTGGTTAAGTCCTGGTTTAGTCCAGGTTTAGTCCTGGTTTAGTCCTAGTTTTAGCCCTGGTTAAGTCCTGGTTTAGTCCTGGTTTAGTCCTGGTTTAGTCCTGATTTTAGCCCTGGTTAAGTCCTGGTTTAGTCCAGGTTTAGTCCTAGTTTTAGTCCTAGTTTTAGCCCTGGTTAAGTCCTGGTTTAGTCCTGGTTTAGTCCTGGTTTTAGCCCTGGTTAAGTCCTGGTTTAGTCCAGGTTTAGTCCTAGTTTTAGTCCTGGTTTTAGTCCTGGTTTAGTCCCGGTTTTAGCCCGGGTTAAGTCCTGGTTTAGTCCTGGTTTAGTTCCGGTTTTACCCCTGGTTAAGTCCAGGTTTAGTCCAGGTTTAGTCCTGGTTTTAGCCCTGGTTTAATCCTGGTCGTATTGTAAACCTTCAGTCTCACCTGAAGTAGCAGAAGACGATGATGCCGATGAGGATGAAGAAGCAGACCATGACAGAGATGATGAGGGCCATGTGGTGGACACTGGGGTCATAGACTGAGCAGAGACAAAGACCAATGAGAACAGGGACAGTGTCTGCAGAGCTTTATGTGTCCTCCGATTTGTGGATTGTTTATGTTGTTTATTTTGTTTTATTGAATTGGGGTTTGTCAAAAGTATCAAAAATCTAAACTAAAACTAGTATCAGAACTACATTCTCATTTGAACAAGTATCGATACTAAAACGATTCCCACAAACAGAAATGAACTTTTCCTGAAGCTTTAGAACGATCTCGAGCTGCACCTGCTGCACTCACTGTCTCAAGGTCATCTATATTCTGTCTCTCCTCTCTTTTCTCTCTCTCCCTTTCTTCTCTCTTTTTCTTGTCTCTCTCTTCCCTCTTTTCTATTTTTATTCTCTTCTCTCACTCTTCTCTCTCTTCCCCTCTCTTTCTCTCATCACTCTCTCTCTCTTCTCCTCTCTCTTCCTTCTCTCATCCTTTCTTCACTCTTTCTCTTTTCTCTCATCTCTTCTCTCCTCTCTCTTCCTTCTCTCTCTTCTGGCACCCTCTCTTCTCTCATCCTCCTCCCCCTCTTCTCTCGTCCTCTCTTCTCTCTTCCTCCTCTCTCTTCTTTCATCCTCTCTTCTCTCATCCTCTCCTCTCTCTCTTCTCATTCCCCTTCCGCCTCTCGTCCTCTCTTCCCTTTCTTTCTTTCTCTCTCTCTCTCTTCCTCCTTCCTCCTCTGTCGTCCTCTCTTCTCTCTTCCTTCTCTGTCTTCTCTCGTCCTCTCTTCTCTCTCTCTTCCTCCTCTCTCTTCTTTCATCCTCTCTTCTCTCATCCTCTCCTCTCTCTCTTCTCTTTCCCCTTCCTCCTCTCTCATCCTCTCTTCTCTCTTCCTCCTCTCTCTTCTCTCGTCCTCTCTTCTCTCTCTCCTTCTCTTCTCTCTGAGACTTCTCTTTAGACTGATCTTGAGCTGTACAGACTAGTGTACGCCCATGGAACCTACCTGTGCCTTGCTTAAAGGCACAACGACAGCAGTAACAGTACAGAACCACTGCTGCCACACTGAGGCGCCTGTATTCCCAGCACCAAGTACCCGATCCAAGTTCTAACCACTGACAACATACCTGAACCTTCAACAAGACCATTTCTGATGAATTGCTAAAATAAAAAGGCAGAAAACACCTCAAGATTCGCTTCTCTATGTCACTATCATCCATCACTAGCTTTGTTACGATTCTAAACCTATAAACTTGCCACACTGATAATAAAAAACACTTTCTTTAGACAATAGAATGTGATTTTCAACATTAAATCATAGTACTTTTTATACTACCATGCGCACTTATATCTGTGTAATCCCTCAGTGGTCCAGGCAGATAAAGATATTCAGCAAAGGTTCATTTTTGTCCTCTGAACAGGTTAGATTGCTTTATTCGTACCCGTAGGTAAATTTGTTTTGCAGATTTGAGAGGCTGGTCCCACATTTCACATTTCATTCATCCACATTATACACAATAAACACATAAAAACGCAATTACAAATTAAGTTCTAGTGCAGAATGGTTTTGTTCCATAAATAATTCATTCATTCATCAGTCTTGGCTAGAAATCACAATAAATATTAAATACAGTAATCCCTCGTTTATCGCGGGGGTTAGGTTCCAGAAATAACCCGCAATAAGAGAAATCCGCGAAGTAGGACAACTTTATACTTTACAATTATTCTACAGTTTTAAGGCTGTAAATGCCTCACCACACACATGATACGCTTTTCGCAGACTGGAATTAACCTTTTCTCACATTTGTTCTCGTTTAAACACTCAAACTTTCATAGATTTTCAACAAAATTTATTAATAGTGACGCGTGGGGGGAGACACGGCCCCGGAAGCCCCGCCGGACGCGCGAGGAGCACCGCCACGTCCCTGGACGCGACGCGCACCAACCCCTTGGAGAAGCTCCACACGTGCACCCCTCATCGTGGACAAATCCTTGACAGAGAAACGTGACCGGCGCGAGGCCACACGTACACCGGGGCTGCGAGCACGAGATAGAACCACCGCGCCCGGACCGCGTGCTCTCAGCCCGAGCCACAAAACAGCCGCACGAAACCAGCAAAGAGCGGTTTAATCCTGGTTTTGACCTGGTCTAGCCCTGGTTTAGTCCAGGGCCAGTCCAGGTTTAGACCTGGTCTAGACCTGGTTTAGTTCTGGTCTAGACCTGGTTTAGTCCATGTTTAGTCCTGGTCTAGTCTCTTAGCCAATCAGGACGCAGAACACAATGTTACACTATAAAAAAAAATGTTAAACTATGAAAAAAAAATCGAGAAAAAAAAAATAAATTTGGAAAAAAAAATCCGCGAAACAGTGAACCGCGATAGAGCGAGGGACCACTGTATATTAAAAAAATACATATGTGAATGTAAGTTTTTTAGTATCGACACCTGCTCAAATGAGTATTTACTAGTTTCAATACTAGTTTTATTAGTTTTGATCAGTATTTGATTTTTGATTTCTTTTGACAACCCTCTCCAACTGTAGCTGAAATGTTTTGAACTCCCCCCCCCTGTTACTGCGAATGCCCTCTCCGCCTCCAGGTTCGACGATCTTAAGCTCGTGTCCTCCTCTCGGACTTAAAAGAGAAGGGGACAGTAAATCAGTCTGCAGATATTTCTTTCTCGTCTATTTCTCATCCTGTTGTGGCAGTCTGAAGTTGTTCCCTGCGGGCCTGGATGAGCCCAGGACGCTGAATGGATTCCCCCAGATCGAGGCTCCTCATTGGGTTACAGATTGATGGCAGTGCCCTCGGTGCCTGCTCCAGTGGAGACGGGGGAACTAGCCATTTTTTTCTCCTCAACACAGTTTAACCCTGGGGTATAAAGATACGGTGGTGTGGACAAACCCGTTTAAATCTTCCAATTGTGTGTGTATTGCTGTGCAGTTTTATAGAAGAATGTTTATCAGTGACACAGCGCACACATTAGCAATAAGTACCAAAAATATTGTAGCAAAGGGAGAAATTCAATTTGTCAACTGGACAAAGTTTGATAGGCTTACCTAACTAACATAAACTGTAAACAAATAGGTGTGGTAGTCTCAGAGTAATTTCATTGTAGTTAGCGCCCCCTTCAGGCAGATATAGGCAGTGTCCACCAGCGTCTGCCCAGAACTGAGAAACATCGACCAAATAAACTTTTGTCCAGTTGACAAATTGAATTTCTCCTTTTGCCGTGGATTCTACCTGGACGACTGAGGGATACTAAACACAGCAAAAATGTTTTAGTTCCAGCTAAATCCGCTCTTTCTGGACAGATTGTGTTAAAATAAAGCTCAGATTAAAGTCTAACTTGAGTAACTGAGTTTCAGACAGAGCAGTGCCTACAGTTAGCATCACATCCGAACGGAAAGTTGATGACGTCAGCTGCAAACTGTCAACATGATCAACTGACTTTTTGAACCTTTACCTAGAGAAGCTGTACTTAGCCTGAAACACATTTGAAGTGATGGATTGCTCCAGAAAAAAGTCAGAGTAAATGATTAACGAGGCTACTTGTTACCACTGACATAGGGGGCGCTGTTGAGAAACATGTGATACAGATTAGCGGCTGTGATTACACCAGCCCAAGTCTGGACAGAGGATTTTCACACTCTACGTTCAGACTGCAGCCTGAAGTGACCCAAATTAGATTTTTTTTTGCCTCTATGTGACCTGTACCTGATCTTTTAATGACAGTCTTTCAAATGTGACCCAGGCCACTCGGATATGTGGTCCTAAAACCGATACATATCCGATCTTTTGACACGCGACTTCAGTCTGAACGGCCAGGTCGCATTCATCTGACCTACAGGTCATCAACAAGCGACAAACGTCACTATTCTGAGCTGAAGTAGGTGGAAACTGAACAGAACTGAACGTATTTTAGGAGACAAGGCCAACGTTGGGCCGATAGAACTGCATTACTAAAGAAGAACCCTCCAGCTCCCACAGCCAGCCACTGCCCATGGCCAAAAACTTGTCCTCTCTTCTCTCTTTCTCTCCTTCTCTCTCATCCTCTCTTCTCTCTCTCTCTTCCTCCTCTCTCTTCTTTCATCCTCTCTTCTCTCTCTCTCTTCTTTTGTCCTCTCTTCTCTTTCTCTCTCCTTCTCTTTCTTTCTCATCCTCTCTTCCCTCTCTTTCTCTCTCTCTTCTCTTTTCTCTTCTCACTCTTCCTCCTCTCTTCTCTTGTCCTCTCTTCCCTCTCTTTCTCTTCTCCCTCTCTCTCCTCCTCTCTCTTCTTTTGTCCTCACTTCTCTCTCTTTCACTCTCCTTCTCTCTCATCCTCTTCTCTTATCCTCTCTTCTCTCTCTTTCTCTCTCTCTCCTTCTCTTCTCTCTCATCCTCTCTTCTCTCTCTCTCTCTCTTTTCTCTTCTCTCTTCTTTTGTCCTCTCTTCTCTTTCTCTCTCTCCTTCTCTTCTCTCTCATCCTCTCTTCTCTCTCTTCTCTCATCCCCTCTTCTCTCTTCTGTTTTCTCTTTTCTCTCTTCCTTCATCCTCTCTTCTCTTTCTTTCTCTCTCTCCTTCTCTTCTCTCTCATCCTCTCTTCTTTCTCTCTTCTCTTTTCTCTCTCTTCCTCCTCTCTCTTCTTTTGTCCTCTCTTCTCTTTCTCTCTCTCCTTCTCTTCTCTCTCATCCTTTCTTCTCTCATCCTCTCTTTCCTTTCTTTCTCCTTAAAACAAATAAGTTGTACATGTTGTACATGTTCTGGCTCCAGTACGACAGTAACTTTAAAATCTCCAGGCGCTCAATGCTCATGTCCGTGTTTACAGGGTAGAGTGAGTGTATGTAGTGTGTGTAAATGATGTCAGGGGGCGCTGTTGCTCACTTACTGGGTGGTTTCATGGGGGGTAAAGTGGGGTGCAGGTGTCTGTTGCAGTAATCCTCGTCTGAACAACACTCCAGGGATTTACGGTGTAATGAGTTGGAAGTCTCCTAAAAATAAAAACAATCACATTTTTATATCTTCAAACCACATATGCCGCTAAACCAAATCATTCCTCCCCAGGTCACCATTAAAGGAATATTAAAGTTTTTTTTTTTACAATCTGAGCCTTATTTCGGTAATAAAACAAGTTGTTTTACTCACCCATAGCACTTTGGTGTCATTTGGAGCAGTTTTGTAGATGTTGTGGTTTAGCAATATCCGTTAACGTGAGTGCTTGGGGCAGGCGATTGCAGTCACCAAATAACACAAACTTTATCACTTTTAAATTACAGAAGCTCAGTGTCTTAGTCTACACTTTCGTTTGAGTCAAAAATGGCCTCTAATCCGAGATTTAGCCATAGTTTCAAGTAGATGACAGGCATGCGTGCATTCACAGCTGATTTGTAGATAAGAAGACGCTAATAACTTTTCTGTTGCGAGCGACACATGGCAGAAGATTCGGACTTTGAGGCTGAAGAGGACTTATGGAGGACTGAGGACTGAAGAGGAGTATGCGGATGAGGAGACAGAATGGATACGGAAAGAATGAAGCGGAGACAGTTTTAGGAGCAGCAGAGAACAGCCATCGGTTTCACATTACTTCTCAGAATCGTGCGCTGAATCCGCTGGCCTTCTTTCTTTTCCTTTGCTGGTAAAAAATCGTCCTGACTGAAGTGGGTACTGCAAACACGATGGTCCAAACGTCTTACAGCTTTGCCTTTCATGTTTGGGTCCCGAGAGCTGAGAGCGAAATCAGCTGTGACTCCGCAGATGCGCACTGTCCTCTTCATCTACTCGAAACTATGGATAAATCTTGGATTAGAGGCCACTTTTGATTCAAACGAAAGTGTAGACTAAGACAGTGAGCTTCTGTAATTTGAAAAGTGATCAAGTTTGTGTTATTTGGTGACTGCAATCACCTGCCCCAAGCACTCACGTTAACGGATATTGCTACAACATACAGGAGGTCCTCGGGTTACGACGGTCTCGGTTTACGACGTTTCGTGGTTACGAACGCGCCCCCATTAAAAATATATATATATATATATATATTACGCGTCATTCCGTCTTACGCGGTTTAGCGTGGTAAGAGATGTAAACAAACGCGAACGGCACGCGGCGCACGGCGGAAGAATACGCTCTGTTGTGGTTGTAGGGCGGAGAAGACGGCCTCGTGTGTGCCCAATGTGGGCGGAAGTACCTGATGTGGGCTCTGATCTGCTCCTATGAAAGCGACAGTGATAACCAAGCAGCGTAGTGGTCTAATTATTGAGATGGAAAGGTTATTGGTTACCTGGCCAGCCAAATGATATCTCTCTGTATTTCCTATACACCGCGATACCATTTGGACACTCTCCATCCACTCTCGCTCCTCCGGTTCCAAACCGACTCCGCGATTCTGATTCGTTCAAAGATGGTGACGTCAGTGCCCCCGCCTTTGCCCGCAAAGTCACTCTTAGGCAGCGGAAGTTCCGCCTCAGTTTTGAATCAAGATGGCGCAATCTCTGATTGGTTCACTTAGCTGTCTGTCTACGCGCAACCGCAGCGCATTCTGTGGATCAAACGTTACCAGACTCACTCGCTGGTACAGCGATGAGTCATGGATTCTTCCAGGCAAGGTTATTGGTGCTTTGGTTGGAAGATCAAAGGCAAAATCCGACTTACGACGAAATTCGGGTTACGACACGTCTTAAAGGGATATGCCACCCCCAGGTCAAATTTGGGCATCTCCCCACAGTCCAGAGACTAAAATAAGTGGTGGAAAGCGTTTTCCTGCTCACCCAGCCATTGTCCGAGTCTGTCGCCACTGACCGCCGCGGTATCTGCAGCTCCTCCGCCTTAGACTGGAGTCTAACGTCGCCAGAGAAAGATTTCGGCCAAAAGGAATTAATTTGCTCGATGCGTTTCCCAATTACTTTGTGTGTAGTGCGCATTCATATCGAGTGCAAATAAATGTGCAAATCAACACGGAGAGCTTGCCTTGGTCATTTTGGGTGGGAACTATTTTCCAGTGCGTAAGAATACAGCCGTATCACGCACCACGTTGTGCAACAGGGGAACTCCCTTCCCGGTGCGTAACTGGGATTCCCCTGGCAGCGTGCTGCGTGATACGGCTGTATTCTTACGCACTGGAAAATAGTTCCCACCCAAAATGACCAAGGCAAGCTCTCCATGTTGATTTGCACATTTATTTGCACTCGATATGAATGCGCACTACACACAAAGTAATTGGGAAACGCATCGAGCAAATTAATTCCTTTTGGCCGAAATCTTTCTCTGGCGACGTTAGACTCCAGTCTAAGGCGGAGGAGCAGCAGATACCGCGGCGGTCAGTGGCGACAGACTCGGACAATGGCTGGGTGAGCAGGAAAACACTTTCCACCACTTATTTTAGTCTCTGGACTGTGGGGAGATGCCCAAATTTGACCTGGGGGTGGCATATCCCTTTAAGAACGGATCAACGTCGTAACCCGAGGACCCCCTGTATACGAAACTGCTCCAAATGACACCAAAGTGCTATGGGTGAGTAAAACAACTTGTTTTATAACTGAAATAAGGTTCAAATTGTAAAAAAAAAAACATGAATATTCCTTTAATGACACAAGGGCAAAAAAAACAAACTTCAGAGACTTAAAAATGTGAATTAAACAAAGCATAAACCCAAGTTAGCTGTTGTTTATGACGAAATATAACTCATCACACAAAAGACTGAAAAGAATGTAGAATCTTTCAAAGAAATGTTTGGAGGAAAAAAAAGAAGAAAAAAGCCCAGACAAACTGAGCACACCTGACCCTGCACCGCCGCAAGATGGATTCTTGAGATATTTGTGAGTTCAAAAACTCACGAGCATTCATCTTGTGAGACTCAACAAATTCAGCCAGAGTGAACCAATCGCAGATCATCACTGAGGTTTGTGCCGAAGCCAAAGCAAAGCGCCCAAACAAACCAAAACAAACATGGCAGACAGATGTAGCTCAGCCTGTTTTGGTGAAAATACGGACTGTTTTGTTTGTGAAAATCGTGCAGAGGTTTGCGCATTTGTGGAGGAAAGATGTCTGCGCTTTACTGTAAACTGGATTTAACCACATTTTTTTCATCTTGTTCATCTGTTATGTAGAAGTCTATGTGGAAGTGCATTAAAACTAAACTTTTGGCACGTCAGCGTCTAATCAGCTCGGGCTTTAAGGTTTAAACAAGACATCGGTGGAGCCGTTTTAGATCAGGATTGTGGTTTACAGGGAAAAATGTAAAATGATGTTTCACAGATGTTATGTAGTAAAGCACAATAAGTCTTTTTTAAGTGAGAGTTTAAGAGACTGACCCGACACTGGAACTCAGAGCCGCTCTTCCCCAAACAGCCTGAGGTGAGCACTGGGACTCCTCCCTCCTCCTCCACCATGGTGAAGCAGAAACCGTCTGTCCTGAAGACAAACAGACAACATCAACTACGGCTGCTTTTACTACGTCACAATACAGGAAAAAAATAAGAGACCACTGCATTTTTTTTCTGAAATCAGCATCTCTACATGTATTACAGCCATTCCATTCCAGCGTCTGTTGAATTCCAACACAAACACAAAGCTGAGCTACTTCAGTTCTTGCACCAGGAGTGGAATAAAGTCACCCAAGAACAATGGGAAAGACTTGTGGAGAACATGCCAAGACGCATGAAAGCTGTGATTAAAAATAAGGGTTATTGCACCAAATATTGATTTCTGAACTCTTCTTAAGCGTAAATATTAGTACAGTCACACCTCACCTTACGAAAGACCCAAATAACGAATAATCCAAATTACGAAACGCCTTTACGTAAAATTTTCGTCTCTGAATACGAAAGAAAATTCAAGTTACGAAACGCAAAATCTCAAAAATTCAAATAATGCGCGCTCGGCTTCGCAGCCGCCCGAATTCCCCGAAACGTAAATAATAATATTAATAATAATAATACATTTTATTTATAAAGTGCTTTTCAAGACACTCAAAGACGCTGTACAAGAGGTAAATACACTTGTAAATACACTCTCCAACAGGGTTTAGGGGCCTTGGAACGAATCAGGCCTTTTACATCTCTACTTACGAAAAAAATCACGTTACGAAACCACTTCTGGAACGAATTAATTTCGTATGGTGAGGTATGACTATTATGCTGTTTTAAAATGAATTTGATCTTGTTTCTTTGCATTGTTTGAGCTCTGAAAACATGTATCTTTTTTGTTATTTTGACCATTTGTCATTTTCTGCAAATAAATGCTCTAAACAATAATATTTTTATTTGAAATTTGGGGGAGATTCATTACAAACAGTTGTCCAGCAAACATCCAGCAGCGTACTTAGCGATCGCGTATTGTGTCTGTCGACTCGTATCACTGCGCACATATTAGCTGTATTAGCCTGTTAACCTTTAGCGGAAGTGTACGGCAGATGCGGTCCACCGTAAAGAGAAGTTTACAAGTGAACAGGCTAATACAGCTAATATGTTTCGTGGACAACTGTTTGGGATGCAAATATATCACCTTTTGGACAAATGTTTTGTTTTGAGAAGAAAAACAAGCTTTATTTCATGTTCCAGGGAAGTTACCGCACCTACTTACGTGGGCTCCAGAAAGCGAGCCGAACCGGGATCAGCTGAGACTGTCAGAGGTAAGCCGATGTCAACACACGTAACTTTTAGAAGGAAACCCATACAGATCAACATTAAAAAAAAACAACAACAACGCACTATCCCTTTAATTATTACCATTTAATACAAAAATACCTTAAGTCTGAACTCTAATCTTTTAATCCTTAATCACTGTAAAGCGCTTTGTGTTACATTTTTTGTATGAAAAGCTCTTTATAAATAATGTTTGATTGATTGATTGAACTCATGTTTTCACGGACAGAGGAGTGGCTGTAGACCTCTCCACTGACCAGCCCTACTGGTTAATATCATAATAATAACATAATATAGGTGCTTAAATCATATAGAGTGAGACCAGAATGACCTCTGACCTGCAGGTGTTGTTGACCACGTCGTCTGGACAGTGGTGATTACAGTGGCACCACAGAAACCTCTGATCGGCTGAAGCCGGGGCCACGCTGCTGCTCAGGTCCCGCCCACGCTCCGCTGACTCTCGACTGGACGCCTGCAGGAGCATGCTGTCCAAGATGTTACCTGGGAACAAAACAAAAAAAACAAACACGTTAGCACAATATATCATGTAAGTGGTGATTTTGTTAAAGGCGCTGTACCTCATTTTGACGGTCTTAAAACGTGAAAAACAGAATTAGTTCGTTTTAAACGGTTTGCAGTGGTCGAAAGTTATTCCTCACTCACTTTGTGCATTCAGAGCGTCCTAATCATTCATCGTAATGAGTTCATAAGCATTTTTAACAGATAAGAGCAAAGTATTGCCATTGTGGTAAAGCTAAAAACAACTACCATGCTAACCAGTCACTTTCTGATTCATGGACAATATGCTTTATATGTAATTAGATGATAAAAAGTAAACACTGGACTTATTTTGTCCTTTACGGTGACGTCAGCTCCCATTGGGCACTGCAGTTTTCTAAATTCTTTAAGATGAATATTGTGATTTAAATAAGTACATTATAACATAATGATGTCAAATTATAACTGTATAGCAGGAATAAGCACAATGGGTCTTTTTTACGTCGAGGTTTTGCTCCAGTGTTACTCCTAGTTTAGTCCCAGTTTTGATTTGGACCCACCCCCTTTATCAAATATCAACCATATCTGTGCAATTAATAAGATAATCTGGAAACCAACGGACTGACCAACAAACCAACTAACCAATCGACCAACTGACTGATCAACCAACCAACCAACCAACCCACTGACTGAGCAGCCAACCGACAAACTAAACGACTGACCAAACAACCGACCAACTGACTAACTAAATGACCGACCACCCAATCAACCGACCAACCAACAAACTGACCAATCAACTAACTGACCAACCAGCCAACCAACAAACTGATCAACTGACTGACCAGCCAACCAACCGATTGACCAACTAACCGACCAACCAACTGACCAACCAACAAACTGACCAATCAACTAAACAACCAACCAGCCAACCAACAAACAGACCAACTGACTGACCTGCCAACCAACCAATTGACCAACTAACCGACCAACGAACCGAACAACCAACTGACCAACCAACAAACTGACCAATCAACTAAGCGACCAACCAGCCAACCAACTGACCAACCAACGAACTGACCAACTGACTGACCAACCAACTGATTGACCAACTACCCGACCAACCAACCAATCGACCAACCAATAAACTGACCAATCAACTAACCGACCAGCCAGCCAACCAACTGACCAAACAACCACCTGAACAAACAACCAACCGACTGACCAACTGAACGACCAACCAACCAACCAACTGACCAACTGACTGACCATCCGACCAACTAAACAATCAACCAATCACCCGACCAACTAACTGAACAACCAACCAAGTGAACAACCAACTAACCGACTGACCAACTGAACAACCAACCAACCAACCAACTGACCAACTGACTGACCATCCGACCAACTAAACAATCAACCAATCACCCGACCAACTAACTGAACAACCAACCAAGTGAACAACCAACTAACCGACTGACCAACTAAACAATCAACCAATCACCCGACCAACTAACTGAACAACCAACCAAACAACCGACCAACTGACTGACCAATCTAACCGACCAATTGAAAAACCAACTAACAAACCAACCGACCAAAGACTGACCAACCAACCGACCAATTGAGCAACTGACAGACAAATGCACCATCATTCAGCAGTCCCCCTTTTCTCAGAAACAGCAGAAGAAGCAGAGCAGTGGCTTAGGCACCTGCTCCCGCGACATGTGTCTAAGTCCCATGTCGATTATTTAATTCTTCCAACCCCGACAGGCAAAGCTCGTTATTCATTCGAGACAAGTGTAGCTACAGCTGCCCTGGGCTAGAATGATAAAACAAGGCGAAAATAGTGATGGCCAGTCATTTTTGTTTTCATCTGATACCAAGTAACACAATGAAAAGTACTGCAATATTGATCCGATACCAATACCAATGAGTTTTGCATTAAAGCAGACCTATTATGCAAAATCGGATTCTAACCAAGTTATAGTTGTTTCCTTCTCGTTTACCCACAGGAAGTTGTATTTGGAGTGATTCATGGCGAACTGAGAGGCTACCATCATTTTCACTTCAACCCTGATTGAAGTCGAAAAATATATGTACAGATTCGCAACATATAAACAGTTACGATTTTAAATACAGCTACTTTTGGAGACATTTCAGGAGTTTATTGTTTTGCAGGATAACTGATACACTGACTGCATTCTCAGTATCGATATAGGAATGTTTTGGTATTGATCCAGCAGCGCTACAGCCAACCACCTTCTCCCACTTATTGTACATACTCAATACTGAAGTGTCTTAAAGGAGAATTTTTTACAATCTGAGCCTTATTTCGGTAATAAAACAAGTTGTTTTACTCACCCATAGCACTTTGGTCTCATTTAGAGCATTTCCAGAGATGTTTTAGATTTGCGATCTCCGTAATGTGAGTTCTTGAGGCAAATGTTTGCGGTCTCCAAACAACACAAACTTTAGCACTTTTCAAATCATAGAAGCTCAATGTCTTAGTCTACACTTAGTCACAATCTGAGATTTAGCCATAGTTTCGAGTAGTTGAAGACGCCAGTGCGCATGTGCGGAGTCACAGTTTATTTCGCTCTCAGCTCTCCCCAAGCGCAAAGCTGTAAACTATGGATAAATCTCAGATTACAGGCCACTTTTAACTCAAACGAAAGTGTAGACTAAGACATTGAGCTTCTTTGATTTGAAAAGTGCTAAAGTTTGTGTTATTTGGAGACAGCAAACATTTGCCCCGAGAACTCACATTACGGATATCACTAAACAAAAAAACATCTCCGGAAATGCTCCAAATGACACCAAAGTGCTATGGGTGAGTAAAACAACTTGTTTTATTACCGAAATAAGGCTCAGATTGTAAAAAACGTTAATTCTCCTTTAACCAAACTTAACCAAATGACCACGGATTTTATTTATAGAGCGTGTAAATGAATGAACTGCATAAAATAAACGTCCACGTTGTGTTTGTCGTCTATGAAAAGATTATCTACAGACATCCCAAGTCTCCCGGAAGTTCTGGAAGTCTCCCGGAAAATTGTAGTGGCTCCCTGATGCCCGCGTGTCCGACAAAATATCCCGGATTTTAGACAACGTGGGTTTTTTTTTGTTTTTGTTTTGGACTGTACAGAGCGTGCACGCAAGATAATAACTCTTGTATCATACACGGACTACTTCAAACGCACGCGTTTGGGTTTGTCTGTATATTTAGTAAGAATTCCATGTAAAACTGTGGGTGTGATGCTAACTGGAAGCACTGCTCTGTTGTTAGAAGCTCTGTTACTCAAGTTAATACTAGTTAGTTACTTTAATATTCTAACACAATCTGACCAGAATTAGCTGATTTAGTTACAAAACTCCAAAACAGGACTACGGATGCTTGTAACGATCACAGACTCCTGAAAATGTATTTGCATTTTGTATTTTTTTCGATCTTAAAACCTATTCGGCAGTGTTTGCTAATGCGTGCCTTGCGTCTCCTTGGACTCCGGCGAAGGTTCCGCCAATACGCATACACGAAACTGCACGGTATCAATAAAACGTTGTGATGTCATCTGAATCCCAGCCGTAGTTACGCAAACCGGCCACCCTACAGCTACAAGCTACACCGGCGAGTCCCCGGCCTCTGCAGAGCCTCATTTCTCAGTACGAGCAGAACAAGAGCGCCGGCTTAAGCACCTGCCACCATGACGTGATCCTGATCCCACATGTGCAACACACACACACACACACCACACACATGCATACACACACGCACACATGTTGGGTTTCCATAACTCTTGGGGAAATTGCATCGCCTTATATTCATTTCCTGGAGACCGATCTTAACCTTTAAGATCCTATATTACACAAAATTGACTCTCGTGAGCTTTAAGTCATGTTCTAATACCGTTTCCTCCTCCAAAACATACCTGGATTGTGTTTTGTTTCATTCGCACATGTTTGAGTAATCCTTTTTTATTAGTCTGTCTACATCTCCAAAGCTCAAAATGCTCTGTCCCACCATGTGATGTCATGAAGTTTTTCAAAGTTAACAGTGACCTTTTTTGTACCTTTTGTTCAGTAGAGATTGGCAGTTCCAGTGCTGAGATCATCCATATGATTCGAGTGAAAGTGTATGAAGTTTGAAAACATAATGGAGCACTTCCTCTATCGCCACATGACGTTGTGACAATGTGGAACAGAGTGTTTTCTGTTTGAGAGAAGCACACACCCTAAATATGCAGGGTTTGAGTGTTAAACATATGTGAATGAAACAAAACTCCAGATTAGGAAACGTTATAATAGGAATCAGAAAATAGAGAAATACAGGGACTGAACTTTACTCCACGTTGTTGATCTAATAATAAAGGATTACTTGGAAATGTCTGGCAGTTTGAGTGAATTGGCCGAGCTGAATGGCGCATGTCTGTTTTTAAGGATCTTGAAAAAGTTTACCATCTGAAAATAGGCAAAAAATAATAAAAATCAACCTTTTTGAAATCTATATGTAACTGTGAGGTGAACATGAGCAGTGTTTACATTGTGCTCTATGGTGAGAATGCTTTGTGGGCTGCATATTTTTATATATATATTTTTTGTAGTTACCATGGAGACACTAATGCACGCATTAGCAAACACTGCCAGAAAGTTTTATGATAGACTGAAGACTCAAGTAAAAATACAAAACGGGTTCAAACGGCACATTTTCAGGAGCCTGTGACCAGTAGGGGCGTTCGTGGTCCTGTTTAGGAGTTTGACTTTCAATAAAAAAAGGTGAGAGTTTAAACGCACAAAAAAATCAGTTCTCTCTGGTCAGATTGTGTTAAAATAAAGCTCAGATTAAAGCCTAACTTAAGTAACAGAGCTTCAGACTGAGTAGTACCGTCAGTTAGCATCAGTATGAATAGATCAATGCATGGGACGTGATTTTTGTCTCGGGCTTCCCACAGTGTGATAAATAGCCGCCCACACACGCTCACACCTCTCCAGTTTCAAAGGGACACCTGTTTATCAGAGGCCAGGGGAGAGGTGGCTGGGAAGGGCCTTGGACACTTCCGCTCTGGTCCATGGATCTGTGGAGGAGCAGAGGACGAACAGCTGCAGGGACCGGAGCCAACATAAGCACAATACGGACCGCTTTCTGTCAGGTCCTCTGCTTTTGTCCCCATACTGAGAAACAATACGGACCGCTCTCTGTCAGGTCCTCTGCTTTTGTCCCCATACTGAGAAACAATACGGACCGCTTTCTGTTAGGTCCTCTGCATTTGTCCCCATACAGACACGCAGGTACAGTACAGACCGTTCTCTGTCACGTTCTCTACTTCTGTCCCCATAGTGAGAAACAATAGTGAAATGTACTTAAGTAAAGTACAGTACAGATATCTAAAACTTAAAGGATGTATAGAGGACTGTCCAAGGAATGAGAAATCCAGCGACTGTTTGTCCTTTTTCAAACCGGTGCATGTTCAGAATCGCTGTTGCTGCTGTAAATATACTGTACAGTTTCCTGTCCAGAAGTAATTTAACGACCAACGCCTCAGTCTTTAGACCCTCTGCTTCGCTGGGAGGAATCTTTCAAATCATATTTGGAACAGTGGGTAAAGGAAAACCAGACATGTGGACACTTTTAATGTATAACTGCTGCTATTGTCCATCCATCCATCATCTTCCGCTTCCCAGGGACTACAGATGGAAATTAGCGTTTTTGGTATAATCTGGCGTATTTACACTGCAATGTTGTAGATGTTCATTAATAGGCACTGCCCCTTTTAAATAAAGAATAAATAAATAAATAAAATCTCCCAGAATCACCTTAGTTAGACCTTTGCTCCTTTTCCCCTTCTCTTCTTCTGTCAGCGACCTCAAAAACGGACTTTCTTTTGCGGCTAACTGGTAGTGGATTCTTGTTTGGCATCGCAACAAACTTTGTGCGAACTGCGAGGACGCTCGAGTTGAAAAAGCCGCTAAGAACGGCTGCGTTGGTCGAGTAAACAGCATCTTGCGTCTGTGGAATGCGTGAGAGGAGTACATAAACCACGTAATCCCAGTGCGCCAACGAGTCAGTTACGCCAGAAACGTAGGGAGTTTGATAGACAACCTAACAGCAGATAACGAGGTAGTCTCATTATCTAATGGCTAATGTTTATCTGGCTCCACCACGTCCACAGTTGATGGATTTTCATTCTTTTTGGGTCATCATAATTACACGGCTGCTGCGTCTCTATAATGCAGCTTTCTCTTAGTAGCAGAGATGCTGGCCACATTTACAGTAAAAATCAGATAACAGGCATGATCAGATAACCCAATAATTAGATCTGATCGTTGGTGTGTGTTTACAGCACAAAAGTAATCCAATCACCAAAAACACCTGGTCACGTGTGTCTGTTTATATGTGGCTTTTTAACTGTTTAAAAGTTCCAGTTGATACTGTTGACACGCCTCGGGTGTAGACAAACATTTACAGCAGGGCTCTCAAGTCTCACGCACTGAGAGAGACAATTCGACGCGTTCACACGCTCACACGGTATTTCTCACGCAATTCAAGCCCCCCCAGGAAAAATTGTTCACTCGCCCCCGCTCCTCAGAAATTACGCAGTCTCACGCACGACCCGCTCAAAACTTGAGAGCCCTGTGTAACAATAATCAAAATATTGTGATATTATTCCATTAAAAGTTTTGATAGCCTCCACAAATATTGCAATAAATATCGACCCGTGAGATGCATACTGTGAAAATATCGTATCGGGAGATTTGGATATTGTTACATCGCTAATAGATATGGGCTGTTTAAAAACAAAGTAGAATGTGTTTTAAAATATCCTTTCACGCTATCCACATTAGTTTTCCTTGTAAAACCTGCACGCTCTGAAATCAGATTACTCATAGAAGATGTGTTCACATGCACACCCAAATCTGACCGGATTTCTGGCGATTTAAGATTATTTAAACGACTCAAACTGCAAACTCTGACACGGACCATCAGAAGGATCATGATCAGAGGATTTTGCTGTGATGAGATGCATCGAAATGGATCGAGAAGCCGAAATTGTACTTCAAAATAATAGTATTCAAGTAGAAGTACAAAGAGTGATCCAAGAACTAAGTCGAGATTAAAGAGTAACTGTCAGGACGTAACATCTGATTTATAATTCAACTGAATGTAATGGGAAATTATACAGCTTGAAAAGTACGGGGAGGATGGAGCGTGAGATTGACAGGCGGATCGGTGCAGTGTCGGCAGTGATGCGGTCGCTATACCGGACCGTTGTGATGAAGAGGGAGCTGAGCCAAAAGGCAAAGCTCTCGATTTACCGTCAATCTACGTTCCTCCCCTCACCTATGGTCATGAGCTCCGAAAGGACGAGATCACAGATACAAGCAGCCGAGTTTCCTCCACAGAGTGGCTGAGCGCTCCCTTAAAGATAGAGGAGCTCAGTCACAGGGGAGGAGCTCAGAGTAGAGCCGCTGCTCCTCCACGTCGAGAAGAGCAGCTGAGGTGGCTCAGGCATCTGTTCCGGATACCTCCTAGACGCCTCCCTCGGGAGGTGATCCCGGCATGTCCCACCGGGAGGAGGCCCTGGGGAAGACCCAGGACACTCTGGAGGGACGATAGCCGTGTCTCAATTCTCAGAGTGCACAGTTCGGAGTGTGGTTTTAAGGGCATGTACGTCACATCCAACATGACGACTGCTGTCCCATTTCGTTTTTGTCCCATGTACAGTTAACGCACAGTCTGAAAACCGCAGTCGTTTCCATGGAAATCGGGGCGTGGACCAACTGCGTGAAAAAGCACACTTCGCGCACTCATATATCCCAACATGCACCGCGCGCTACTTCTTCTATGGGAGAAAATGGAGTCGGCGGCTGCATCTGCTAGTTGCGAGACCTGTCGCATTTCGCCGACGCCCATGCGGTCCGCGGACTGCACTCAGGGCTGAGCAAGTATGCACAGTCTTGACTGCAGTCTCAGCCCACTCAAAACCACGCTCCGAACTGTGCACTCTGAGAATTGAGACACGGCTTATGTCTCCCGGCTGGCCTGGGAACGCCTTGGGTCCCCCCGGAGGAGCTGGAGGAAGTGTCTGGAGTGAAGGAAGTCTGGGCGTCCCTGCTTAGACTGTTGCCCCCGCGACCCAGCCCCGGATAAGTGGAAGAAAATGGATGGATGGTTATTTCAGTCCCCCGATGTTGTACCCGTGTTGTAGCAGTAGTAAAAGTATTCTGTGAGAAAAGTATTCTGAAAAGTACTATTTCTACAAAAAGTTACTGAAGCAAATATAACCGAGCACTACCTCTTTTTACAAATCATTTTAATATTCTTACACCTCCAAAAGTCTCTTCATAATCAGATTTTCATGTATAACTGCAGCCACTGAAATCCCAGAAATCACATTACCATGCATGGGGAAAAAAAAGGAATTTAAAATATTGGTACATTTCATATTTTGTAACAACCTTGTGTGTGTAAATCTACAGGGAGGCGCGAGGAGGAGGCGTTCGAGTGCACCTGGGAAAACGGAGATGTGTTTATCATTTGGCAGTGAAAGTCTGAGCTCTGCCAAGACCCATAAATCCTTACCACAATTATAAGATCGCATGCACTGTCACGCACCTACCCACCGCCAAGACATCGGAGTAAACGCGCAGAGTAAAGACCGATTCATATTTTGTGTGGCAATTTGTGAAGAAAAAGTAGGAAAAAGTAGGAAAATATAAGGCAATTTTCTGAAATTTTAAAGAACTGTTTTCTGATCGATGTTCTAATGTTTTTTCCTCATCACAAACACAGCTGGAGTTGTGTTTTGTTTCATTAATTTAACGCACAAACCCTGCAGATTTAGCCTGAGTTCTTCTCTTGAACAGAAAATCCTTCTCGTTCCACCTCGTGATGTCATGTGGTGATACAGGAAGTGCTCCACTGTGTTTTTAAACTCCACACGCCTTCCGTCGAATCATTTGGATCATTTCAGCCATGCAAGTTCCAATGTCCAAATGTAGACATAAACTTCCAAACTACCACTTCATGACATCACAAGGTGGAACAGAGCATTTAGAGCTTTGGAAATGTAAACAGACCAATAATGGGAAAAAAAGAAAAAGAACTAAACACAACTCCAGGTCTGTTTTTGAGGAGATTGGAAACAACATTGTTAAAACCTCAGAAGAAGAATCAATTTTGTGTAATATGGGACCTTTAAAGGTGCATTGTGTCACTTAAAATGTTCCACAGTATGGCATTAGACCTTTCTATCTTCAAGGAGACCAAACCAGATCAAGTTACAAGTCAGATCTGTGAAGAGGCGATCCCGCGCACAGTCAGAACACCTGTTTTTCTAGGTATTTTCGAGCTGTAAAACCACCTGTAATTGAATAAATGTAAAGTAGAGCTGTTTAATGTCATACTGTGGAACATTCGAAGCAGAGCAATGACGTAACCATAGCACCACGAAAACCACTGTAAAATGCAACAGCGTGTGTCCATTTAAATTAGCGGAGTTTAGTGCTTTCCAGGAACTCGGCGTGGTCACTGAACGTGGTCGCACAGAGAAATTTGCAGAGGGGACGGCGGCCAGTAACGGACAGGGCTGTGCAGATTAACAAAACAAGCGCTCCCCTGTTTCAGGTCTGACCCACGACCACAGCGTCATGCGTCCGCAATTACATCATTCACGCAATCAACTCCTCCTGATCCAATTTAACAGCGTCTCCGGACTCCAGGAACAAATTAAAAGTGCATCGTAACTTTTCTGCCGGAAGGTCTGTCATCGGATTTGTTCCACAGTAGCATTAAACATATCTATCTTTCATTTATTCAATTACAGTTGTTTCTGTTGCTTAAAAAAACACGAGCAGGGTTGTGTCTCTTCAGATCTGATGCATAACTTGGCTTGGTGGTGTCACTTTTTTGTCTTCACGGAGATGGATATGTTTAATGCGATACTGTGGAGCATTCCGGACAAAGCAATAGCATCTTCAAAGAGACGAAACACCAGAAAAGTTACACAGTGCACTTTTAAACAGAAGAATTACAAATGTTTAGCTACGTGACAGAACATATGGGAGGAGGAAATACGCCAAAATGAAAAGTTCCTCTATTAGATCATATGGATTTGTTTATAATTTACTCCAAACCTGCTTTTTCAGAGTTCTAACTAAACACATGGCTGAACACTGAATTATTACAGACACTTTTAAAGGTCCCATGACATGGTACTTCTTGATGCTTTTATATGGCGCCTTAATGGTTCCCTAATACTGTAAATGAATCCTTCTTCAAAATTAAGACTCAGTGCATGAGAAAGACACATGTAAAGAGTCAGAGTCAGAAAATATCTCTCTGAACACCTCATTCTGGGCCTTGTTGCTTGAATGCAAATGAGAAGGACAGAGATAGGTTAGAGGAGCGGGTGGGGGGGCCAAATGCGCCCGCTGGTCCCTTGTTTTAGCGGTGCGCTGTGCGCTGGCCCCACTTCCGTGTTTTAAAGGGATATGCCACCCCCAGGTCAAATTTGGGCATCTCCCCACAGTCCAGAGACTAAAATAAGTGGTGGAAAGCGTTTTCCTGCTCACCCAGCCATTGTCCGAGCCTGTCGCCACTGACCACCGCGGTACCTGGTGCTCCTCCGCCTTAGACTGGAGTCTAACGTCGCCAGAGAAAGATTTCGGCCAAAAGGAATTAATTTGCTCGATGCGTTTCCCAATTACTTTCTGTGTAGTGCGCATTCATATCGAGTGCAAATAAATGTGCAAATCAACACGGAGAGCTTGCCTTGGTCATTTTGGGTGGGAACTATTTTCCAGTGCGTAAGAATACAGCCGTATCACGCAGCACGCTGCCAGGGGAATCCCAGTTACGCACCGGGAAGGGAGTTCCCCTGTTGCACAACGTGGTGCGTGATACGGCTGTATTCTTACGCACTGGAAAATAGTTCCCACCCAAAATGACCAAGGCAAGCTCTCCGTGTTGATTTGCACATTTATTTGCACTCGATATGAATGCGCACTACACAGAAAGTAATTGGGAAACGCATCGAGCAAATTAATTCCTTTTGGCCGAAATCTCTCTCTCTGGCGACGTTAGACTCCAGTCTAAGGCGGAGGAGCACCAGATACCGCGGCGGTCAGTGGCGACAGACCTGGACAATGGCTGGGTGAGCAGGAAAACGCTTTCCACCACTTATTTTAGTCTCTGGACTGTAGGGAGATGCCCAAATTTGACCTGGGGGTGGCATATCCCTTTAAGAGCGGAGGAGGAAAGGAGAGCCTTTTCAATAAAAAAAACACATTTTCACAGAAAATAAAATTAAACCACTGCTGTTCAAAGGTCCAGAGGCTCAGATAAAGGACTTCCGAGCCTAGAAACACTCGCACGTGCCTCCAGGCAAATAAAAAAACGCATTTCACATTGCGTAGCTCATTCGCGGTCCAAACTCTCTGGGTGTGATTTACAGAGACGGTGGGTAGAGAGACAGACAGGGGGTGGAGCTGCATTTTTCGATGTGACGTCACATAGTTGCCTTGTTCAGAATCGCCCGTTTGAGCTGTGTTTTTTTTCTAATGCAGAAAAGGACCGCAAATGCTCAGTTTAGACATTTCGCAACTTTTAGCCATGGGGGGGAACCCCCCCCCCGGGGGGGGGGTTCAAAAACCTCAGAAAGTGAAAATGTCATGCCATGGGACCTTTAATAGATACAGGTCTGGAAAAAAATAAGAGACCACTGGATTTTTTTGTGAAATCAGCATCTCTACATGTATTACAGCCATTCCATTCCAGCGTCTGTTGAATTCCAACACAAACACAAAGCTGAGCTACTTCAGTTTTTGCACCAGGAGTGGAATAAAGTCACCCAAGAATAATGTGAAAGACTTGTGGAGAGCATGCCAAGACACATGGAAGCTGTGATTAAAAATAAGGGTTATTGCACCAAATATTGATTTCTGAACTCTTCTTAAGTGTAAACATTAGTATTATGTTGTTTTAAAATGAATTTGATCTTGTTTCTTTGCATTGTTTGAGGTCTGAAAACATGGATCTTTTTTGTTATTTTGACCATTTGTCATTTTCTGCAAATAAATGCTCTAAACCAGGGGTGCCAAACATGCGGCCCGGCCCTCCAAGACATTTAATCTGGCCCGCGGCTGATTTTCAAATTATTTTTCAAGTATTTTAATGATATTAAAATTTTCTATTAAAATATTAGTAATTTTCTGCGCAGTTTAGCATATCAGAGTCTCCAGCGCCTCTGTGCGTGGCCCCTCCCACCAGAGCAGCACAAATGAAGACTCGCCTCTTTCCAAACGCTCTTAAAGGACCATCGTTTTGACTGTTGACCGTGACACCCTCATCAGCAAAATGTCAAAAATGAGAAAAGTGGACGCCGAGTGCAGGATTTTCAACGAAAAACTGACTTAATGCTATTTGTTTATGGAGGTGAATGGGAAACCTGTACGCTTGTGTTGAAATAGCATTTTTATTAAAGTTTCAGGTTGTTCATAATATTATAATATTTTGTAAAAGAAAGTGTTTTAGAAAGAAAGAGTAATAGATTTGCATTTCTCTGCACAAATACTTGGACTTATTTCTATTTTTGGGGTATATTTGCCATGACTTTTCTGATCCAGCCCCTTTGGGATCAAAGTAGATTGGATACGGCCCCCGGACCAGAATGAGTTTGACACCCCTGATCTAAACAATAATATTTTTATTTGGAATTGGGGGAAATGTTGTCAGTAGTTTATAGTCTCAAACAAAAATGTCCCTTTTGCCCAAACACATACGTATAAGTAGTAAAATCAGAAAAACTGATCATTTTGCAGTGGTCGCTTTTATTTTTTTCCAGAGCTGTACACTCTTCTCTTAAAGCTCAAAAGTCGACAAAATTAAAGATCGTTCAGAGAAACCACTGCCACAGAATTTCAGTTTTTTTTTTAAGTTTCAGTTTTGTCTTTGTCTCGATGTGTTGATGGAGCCAAGGGGGCGCCGGCGTCCAAAGAGGTCACACGATCAATGGAATAATTACAGAAGCTGACCGACCCCACCATTTATACAGATCTGACCTTCAGATTCATAGCATAGACTCAAAAGTATTCATGGGCGATCTTTCTTTTTCAACTCCATAGACTCACTTTACAGTTCACTTTACATTGAAAACTGTCTCCTCTCTCTGTACCTGCTGCTGTGGGCCTCGTCATTTTCGTCTTAAAACGTTCGCATTAACCCGCTCTACATGATCCTAGTGATTTTATTTCGCTATTTTGTCCGTAACTCCTATTCCTAATATGAAACACTCCTCCAAATTTGTTCCTATAACTGCTAACCGTCTGACCTTCTTTTGACGTCTCACTCTCTTAGTCCACACTGAGCCACTGTCACCGCTACAAACAGCACAAAATCAGAGTTTTTAATGGAATTATTAGATGTTTCTGTAGGTCTGCAATAGGGTTTACATATAGAGTAGATTACAAATGCAGTTTTATAGGATTAGGAGAGCCCTGCTATGTCTTATGAGCATATAAACTGTATATAAACATGGACATACAGTAGCTAGCCTGTTAGCCGCCGTGTTCATTTTCTACTGAAAAAACCTGTAAACGCTGCTGCCAGGTTCGTCATTTTGGTTTTACAATGTTCGTATTAATCCGCTCTACGTGATCCTGAGGTTTTTATTTCACTTTTTGGTCCCTAAATCAAGATATGAACATTTATAACAAGTGCCTTTTTCCGCAAGATCATTCCCGTTAGCGCCCTTCCACTGATGCTAACGGGAATGAGAGCTGGCACCTTTGACACAGACTGGACAATACGACCACGGTGATTAAATGTTTCTTTTTAAAACGTTTAATCCCTGCTATCTCTTGTGAGCATATAGACTGTATATAAACATGGACATAGCTAGCCTGTTAGCCGCCGTGTTCACTTTTTATAGAAAAACAACTGTAACCGCTGCTGCCAGGTTCGTCATTTTGGTCTTACTATGTTCGTATTAACCCGCTCTATGTGATCCTGGGGTTTTTATTTCACTTTTTGGTCCATAAATCAAGATATGAACATTTATAACAAGTGCCTTTTTCCGCAAGATCATTCCCGTTAGCGCCCGTCCACTGATGCTAACGGGAATGAGAGCTGGCACCTTTGACACAGACTGGACAATACGACCACTGTGATTAAATGTTTCTTTTTAAAACTTTTAATCCCTGTTATCTCTTGTGAGCATATAGACTGTATATAAACATGGACATAGCTAGCCTGTTAGCCGCCGTGTTCACTTTTTATAGAAAAAAAAAACTGTAACCGCTGCTGCCAGGTTCGTCATTTTGGTCTTACTATGTTCGTATTAACCCGCTCTACGTGATCCTGGGGTTTTTATTTCACTTTTTGGTCCATAAATCAAGATATGAACATTTATAACAAGTACCTTTTCCCCGTTAGCATTACGAACAAGTTTGACCGTCCGCTGGTTTGGCAGGGGAATGTTCAAGTAACTTCAACAACTTTGCTCCTTATTGGGCCTTCGGTTGTTATGATACACGCCCTCCGAATTCCAAATACCGAACTGGCTTCATTTGGTCAGAACCGAACGTTACGGGTGACGTCACACTTCCTTAGTCCACTGTTTCATGTTTCTATTCCTGTGAGGATTAAAATCTCTTGAACATACTCATGTGTAACTTTTTCTGGCGGAAGGTCTGCCAAGAAAACCTTAAATGATTTAGTCCGATAGAAAGCTGTGATGTCATCTGAGACCTGAGGCGTTCATCTCCAGCTGGACTGAGCAGTCTTTAAACCTTGAGAAAAAGCAGTTTTATCTGAGCGTAAAGAAGCAGGAAGGTCTGACCCTGGGTGTTTCTCCAGCTCTTATCTTCAGGGGAAATAAAGCGATAGTCGAGGAATCCAGAAGACACTGTGTCTGTGCCCGACACAACGTCTGACACTCGAGTTCCAGAAGTGAAACAGAGTTTAAACCTGAAAATCACCTTTACTTTATTTACTTTCTTTAGGTTGTTTTTAGAGTAATCTTCATTTTCCTGTATTCAAAACATCTTTGCTCTGATCAACCCCCGTTTGCGTCGCTACCGGTACAAGCCCACTGTGACGTACGAACCTTCACACAGAGAAAGAGAGAGAAAGAGAGAGGGAAAGAGAGAGAGAGCAAGAGAAAGAGAGAGAGACAGCAAGAGAAAGAGAGACAGCAAGAGAAAGAGAGAGAGCAAGAGAGAGCAAGAGAGACAGTGAGAGAGAGAAAGAGAGGGACAGCAAGAGAAAAAGAGAGAGAAAGCAAGAGAGAAAGAAAGAGAGAGACAGACAGAGAGAAAGAGAGAGAGAAAGAGAGAGAAAGAGAAACACACAGAGAGAAAGACAGCAAGAGAGAGAAAGAGAGAGACAGCGAGAGAGAGAGAGAAAGAAAGACAGAGAGAGAGAGACAGTGAGATAAAGAGAGAGAGAAAGAGAAATACACAGGGAGAAAGACAGCAAGAGAGAAAGAGACAGCAAGAGAGAGAGAGACAGTGAGAGAAAGAGAGAGAGAAAGAGAGACAGCAAGAGAGAGAGACAGCGATAGAGAGAAAGAGAGAGACAGCAAGAGAAAGAGAGAGAGACAGCGAGAAAAAGAGAGAGAGAGACAGCGAGAGAGACACCGAGACAGAGAGAAAGAGAGGGAGAAAGAGAGAGCGAGAGAGAGAGACAGCAAGAGAGAGACAGCGAGAGAGAGAAAGAGGAACAGCAAGAGGGAAAGAAAGAGAGACAGAGAGACAGCAAGAGAGAGAGACAGCAAGAGAGAGAGACAGCGAGAGAGAAAGAAAGAGAAAGAGTCAGAGAGAAAGAGAGAGACAGCAAGAGAAAGAGAGAGAGACAGCGAGAGAGAGAGAGAGAGACACAGAGAGAGAGAAAGAGAGAGAGGGAGAAAGAGAGAGCGAGAGAGAGAGACAGCAAGAGAGAGAGAGACAGCGAGAGAGAGAAAGAGGGTCAGCAAGAGGGAAAGAAAGAGACAGCAAGAGAAAGAGAGAGAAAGAGAGAGAGAGACAGAGAGACAGCAAGAGAGAGACAGCGAGAGAGAAAGAAAGAGAGAGACAGTGAGAGAGAGAGAAAGAGAGAGACTTTGAGAGGAAGAAAGAGAAACACAGAGAGAGAGACAGCAAGAGAGAGACAGAGAGAAAGAGAGAGAGACAGCGAGAGAGAGACAGAGAGACAGTGAGAGAGAGACAAAGAAAGAGAAAGACAGAGAGAGAGAAAGAGAGAGAAATGGAGAAAGAGAGAGACATTTCCACTGTTCCTCTCAGTTGCCTTTGTGTCTCTTTCTCTGTGGAAGAGCCAACAGTCTCCTCTGTGTCCTGCACCATCACAGCAGTGCCCAGTCCAGAGTCCATTCCCTTAAAGTATTTCCTCTGGAAGGTCTTCTGCCACATTTGCTGCCACATATGGTGTAAAAAGCCTTAGACTGCATCTTACACAGTCAAATGTTCAATTATTCTCCAGTTTTATTTTGCTGATGCCGCGCACTGTGAAAACTAAAGAGCTATCTCCATTCAGGGCATTAAAGCTGCACTAAGTAACTTTTCTGGTGAGTCTGCCTCTCGCTTGTCTCTACGGCAGAAATATTAATACTTGATCAACTAAAAGAAAATAATGTTTTTTCCTGGTTAAATTCTGGTTTAGTCTCTATCTAGTCCTGGTTTAGTCCTGGTTTAATACTGGTTTAATCCTGGTTTAGTCTTAGTTTAGTCCTGTTCTAGTTCTGTTCTAGTTCTGTTCTAGTCCTGTTCTAGTCCTGGTTTAATCCTGGTTTAATCCTGGTTTAGTCTGTTTAGTCCTGTTTTAGTTCTGTTCTAGTCCTGGTTTAATCCTGGTTTAGTCCTGTTCTAGTCCCGGTCTAGCCCTAGTCTAGTCCTGGTTTAGTCTTGGTTTAGTCCTGATTTAGTCCTGTTCTAGTCCTGGTTTAATCCTGGTTTCATCCTGGGTTAATTCTGGGTTAGTCCTGGTTTAGTCCTGATCTAGGCCTAATCTAGTCCTGTAGTGTAGTCCTCTAGTACTGGTTTAATCCTAGTCTAGTTCTGGTTTAATCCTAGATTAGTCCTAGTCTAGTCATATGGTCTAGTCCTAGTCTAGTCCTGGTCTAGTCCTAGTTCTGGCCTAGTTTAGTCCTGGTGTAGTTCTAGTCCACTCCTGGTTTAGTTCTGGATTAGTCCTGGCCTACTCCTGGTTTAGTCTTTGTTTAATCCTGGTTTAGTCTTGGTTTGGTCCTGGTGTAGTCCTAGTCCACTCCTGGTTTAGTCCTGGTTTACCCTGGATTAGTCCTGATCTACTCCTGGTTTAGTCTTGGTTTAATCCTGGTTTAGAACTGGTTTAGTCTTGGTTTAATCCTGGTTTAGATCTGGTGTAGTCCTAGTCCACTCCTGGTTTAGTCCTGGTTTAGCCCTGGATTAGTCCTGATCTACTCCTGGTTTAGTCTTGGTTTAATCCTGGTTTAGATCTGGTGTAGTCCTAGTCCACTCCTGCTTTAGTCCTGGTTTAGCCCTGGATTAGTCCTGATCTACTCCTGGTTTAGTCTTGGTTTAATCCTGGTTTAGTCTTGGTTTAATCCTGGTTTAGTCTTGGTTTAGTCTTGGTTTAATCCTGGTTTAGTCTTGGTTTAGTCTTGGTTTAATCCTGGTTTAGTCTTGGTTTAGTCTTGGCTTAATCCTGGTTTAATCTTGGATGGATGGGTGTTTGGGAGAGCAGAGGGGGCTGTGTTTATACGGGCCCTTTCTGTGAACCTGTGTTTGACAAACCCTGGATAACTAATGAACACTGTCGATTGGTTTGGTTTAAACTTTGAAACCTGAGATTATTTACGTCTTTCAGTTCGTCTCAGCTCGACATTTTGTCAGTTTCATTTGGGACAGAGGTGCGTGTAGTTATTACATATACACACGTAACTTTTAACTCTAACTGCACTTTTAAACATTTCATTACACCATTATTTAAAGGTGTATTGTGTCACTTTTCTGTTGCTCTGCCTGGAATGTTCCACAGTATGACATTAAACAGCTCTACTTTACATTTATTCATTTACAGGTGGTTTTATAGCTCAAAAATACAGAGAAAAACACATTCTGACTGTGAGCGGGGTCGCCTCTCCACAGATCTGACCTGTAACTTGGTCCAGTTTGGTCTCCATGAAGATAGAAAGGCTTAAAGCCATACTGTGGAACATTCCAGACAAAGCAATGACATCTCCATGAAGAAAAGTATATGAAGGACCCTCCACCAGAAAAGTTACACAATGCAGCTTTAACTACTACTACTTTATGTGCTTTATGTAACTTTACTGCTTGTTTCCATGGAGATGTTATTGCTTAGTCTAAAATATCCCATGATACAGCATTAAACATGTTTAATTAATACTTTGCAGCTGTTGTCGTCAATATTCTCTGGGTGTGTGGTGCTAACTCAGGGGTCAGCAACCCGCGGCTCCGGAGCCACATGCGGCTCTTTGATCCCTCTGATGCGGCTCAGTACAGCGGTCGGCGTTTATCACGGGGGTTACGTTCTAAAAATAACCCACGATAAGCTAAATCCGCGAAGTCGTCAGCTTTATATTTTACAGTTATTCTCCATGTTTTAAGGCTGTAAACGCCTCACCACACACATTCTACACTTTTCTCAGACTGGAATTAACGTTTTCTCACATTTCTCTCTTGTTTAAACACTCAAACTTTCGTAGATTTTCAACAGAAAAGCACAGTATTATAGAACGAAACCAAAGTGTATTTCGTGTGTATTTCACAGTTCTCTTTGTCCTGGCACCGCTTCGCTGTGGCGGGTTTTGTCGGAGGGAGAAAACTTGCAAACATACAGTATTTCAGAGTCACACTGCGATCGAACATTTATATAAATCTGGCAAACTGAATGCAATCTGTACAGGAGACATGGAGGAGAATGACTGACGAATCGGCAAAGGTCTACAGTCCCTTAGCCAATCAGGACGCAGAAATGCATGTTGATACACTAAAAAAAAATTGGAATAAAAAAAATCCGCGAAACAGCAAGGCCACGAAAAGTGAACCACGATATAGCGAGGGACCACTGTATTTAATTAAAATGTATTTTATTTTAGTTCGTTCATTTTTAAAATGTAATTCTATGGCACAAATGCAAAAAAAGACGTTATAATATAACACTGCATATTATGCAGTTTTATTTCATTTTAAATTTCAAAAGGGTTTTGTGGCTCCCAGTGTTTTCTTTACTGTGTGAAACGGGTCAAAATGGCTCTTTGAGTGGTAAAGGTTGCCGACCCCTGTGCTAACTGTAGGCACTGCTCTGTCTGATGCTTTCTTAGACTTCGACAAGACTAATCTCAACTTTGTTTTAACACAATCCGACCTGAAAGAACTGACCTACAAAAAGTGAAATGTTTGGTGCTGTTAAAGTCTCACACACGTAAAATTACAGTCACAGGCTAGCTCGCATTAGCAAACAATTTTTCAGTTACTCTCAGGTTTTTGCTGAAAATCAAACTCCTAAACAGGACCACGAACGCTCGGACTGACCACAGGCTCCTGAAAATGTGCTGTTTAAATCCATCTAAGTTTCAGTTTATCTTAAAACTTTTTTGGCAGTGTTTGCTAAACTGTGTATTGTGTCATCATGGAAACCGCTGAACATTTCACCATAAACATGCATGTAGAACACCAGCGTTATCCCACTGTAAAGTATCAATACTTGTTATTAGTTACAGTTACAGGTCAGATCTGTGGAGAGACAATATGTGATATGATTTATATTTTCGTTTAAGGTCTTTTCTTTGAAACACCAGAATCTGCATTTTAAAGCCCCACTGTGTAACATTCATCTGAAAACAAACGTGACATATATATCTTTTTTTTTTCAGTTTTATAATCACCATATTTTGTGCAAATTTGTATGTTACAGTAATTATGTAGGTCACTACTTTTGACCTGTTATTTAACACGGCACACAGTCACTTCAGAGTAGAACTTGTGTCTGTCCACACCTCCGCTCGCCTCTCACTTTTCTGTTGGCGAGTGTTGAAAAGAGAATCGTTTTTGGGGGGCTCTTTGGGGTCACTGTAATTAATTGCGCGCTGACAGCGTTTCCCGTATCCTGCCATCAGCCCGAGCACCAGGGGGACTCTGAGGGACTCTACGGGGACTAAGGGGGACTCTGGAGGGATTATGGGGGACGACAGGGGCGACTATGGGGGGACTATGAGAGGACTATGTGGACTCTGAGGGCCTATGGGGGACTCTGAGGGGACTTTGGGGACTCTAAGGGTCTACGTAGACTCTGAGGGACTCTAGGGGGACTAAGGGGGACTCTGGAAGGATTATGGTGGATGACAAGGGCGACTATGGGGGGACTATGAGAGGACTATGGGGGGACTATAGTGAGGACTATGTGGACTCTGAGGGCCTATGGGGGACTCTGAGGGGACTTTAGGGACTCTAAGGGTCTATGGGGACTCTGAGGGACTCTAGGGGGACTCTGGAGGAATTATGGAGGATGATAGGGAAAGTTATAGGGGTGACTGTGGAGAGGACTATGGGGGGACTAGAGTGGGGACTATGTGGACTCTGAGGGCCTATGGGGGACTCTGAGGGGACTTTGGGGGACTCTAAGGGTCTATCGAGGACTCTGAGGGGATGACAGCGGGAGTTATATGGAGGACTATAGAAGGGGAACTATGGTGGGACTATAGGGGGGACGATAAGAGGACTATGGGGGACTATGGGGAGACTATAAGGGGGACTATGTGGACTCTGAGGGCCTATGGGGGACTCTGAGGGGACTTTGGGGAATCTGAGGGACTATGTGGGACTATGTGAGACTATGAACAGACTCTAGGGGACTATGTGCGGACTATGTGGGACTATGGTAGGACTATATAGTGGTCTAAGGGGAGACTACGCGGGACTCAAGGTTTGAAATGCCTGGGAACTATTAGAGAGCTGCATAAATGAAGGATCTTTCCGCTTGTTTGACTTTGGCGGATGTTTGGTGGTGACTGATGCCGCCCGGGCCAAACCGTTTCTCAAAGATGGAGTCCACAGACCCGCTAATGGAGACGATCCATCAGAGCATTGTTTGAAATGTCCCACAATGCTTTTCACTTGTTTTGACTGGGGACTGGTGGAGGTCTTGTTTTATGCTAAGCTCTGAACTTTTAAAAATCATGTTTGCTATTCAAAAATATTCCTGGAATGTTTGAGTTACACTTTTTACTATTGCCAGCAGAGGACGTTAGAACTGTTTGAGACTTTGGCCATGAACTGAAATCAGGGTTAAATAGTCCTAGGAACAATTTAAAGGTGCACTATGTCACTTTTCTGGTGGAGGGTCCCATCCGTTTGTCCACATGGAGAGCTTTAAAGGTACTACATTACACAAAATTGACTCTTGTGAGTTTTAAACCATGTTATAATGGTGATACCTCCTCAAAAACAGACCTGGAGTTGTGTTTTGTTTCATTCACACATTTAAATAATCCTGCATTATTAGTCTGTTGACATCTCCAAAGCTCAAAATGCTCTGTTCCACCCTGTGATGTCGTGTAGTGGTAGTTTTCAACTTAACAGCAAACAAAACACAACTCCAGGTATATTTTTGATGAGGAAACATCATAACATAGATCACAAAATAGTGTAATATGGGCCCTTTAAGGCATTTACAATGACAAGAGGACAAATTTTGTCGTACGTAAGACTAAAGTCCACCAAAAAAAAAGTGATCTAAAATCTAGATAGAGTAGTAATATCTTAAAACTGTCGTGAGTCGAACTAGCGGGCAGTTTATATATATACAATCTATGGTTCAAGCAGTGAAGTTTTCTCTTTAAATAAAGCTCTTCAGTGTCCTCCATCTGAGAACATCTCCACAAACTAGAATAAAGGTGTGGAGTCTACACAAAGAACTTAAAATCAGGATGCTTATCTGAGCAGCAGCAGTCCCCCAACAGCAAAGAGCCCATGTTTCACACACATTCTCCTCTAACGCCTAAAAACACTTCATTATGTCAGTGCACAGATCCAGTGTCTAGCTGTCCTCTGCGCCTCAGCCCTATCTCGCAATCAGCGCCTCTTTACACTCCCAGGTACACACTGACACACACACCATGACACCAGAACGCTTCCCAAGGCCGGACAAAAAGCCCTCCGTGGAATACAAGCAGCCAGTGAAAAGGGGAGTAGATAGAGGAGATACACAGGGAGCATCTGGCATTTAAATCAAAGACGCCTTCACTACAGAAGAAAGGAGGTGTGAGAGAGAGGAGATACAGAGAGAGCTGGTGGTTTTCAAATTAATCACATCTTTTCTACGATAAAATACGAGGCGTGAGAGCAGGAGACAGAGAAGATACTGTGTTAAAATTAAACACACCTTTAGTCCAGCTCAAATGTGACCTGAATGCCGGAGAAAGGGGAGACACGGGGAGCAGCTGGTTTTCAAATCAAACACTCCTTCCGTCCAGTCCAAACGGGAGGCGAGAGTGGAAGAGAGCGACACAGAAGGTAGCCGGCGGTGTTCAACAGAAACAATCCCCCAGAAAAGTGGGTAAGACAGAAAAAATACAGGGAGCAGCCGAGATTCAAACCCAACAAGCCTTCAGTCCCGTTCAAAGGGGAGGTGAAAGTGACAGAGAGGAAATACAGGGAGCAGCTGGAGTTCAAATCAAACGTGCCTTTACAGTACAAGGACATCTGCAGAAGACGTCAACACAGCACCAGCTGGTCACGGCTCAAAACCTACGAGAGACATGATAAGAGACTGATAAAAAATAATCTTTATATTTTGGAATCTAAAAAAACAATAATCACTTTGTAGCAGGGGTGTCAAACATGGATCCGGCCCTCCAAGACCTTTAATCTGGCCCTCGGCTGATTTCCTATTAAAATACGAGGGTCATTCAAAAAGTTCTAAGACAAATTAAAAAAACAACTTTATTTTTGAAAGTAACACAATTATTTTTCTACATAACATCCACCTAAGTCAATACACTTCTGTAAGCGATGTTTCCACCGAAAAATTCCTTCTTGATAGAATTCTGGAGCTTGTCTAGTCAACCAGGTCACAACTTCCCTCTTCGCTTCAAGTATGGACTGAAATCTTGTTCCTTTTAAATGTTCCTTTGGAAATAGGAAAAAAATATCTATAAACATTGTGCAAAGCTTCAATAATTTCTTCAGGTTTCCATTGAAGTTTTGTTAGAAATTTTATGTTTGCTCGGACTTCAGATTGGCTCATTTTGGAGAGTCAAAAAAGTGGGTTGTGCAATATGTAACGAATAACAAAAGTAGAATGCAGAAACTTGTCAAACGTGTTCATAAGTCATGAGTGGTACGATTCAAGGTCATTTTGTTGAACTAGTTCGACTCATTTTGAATTTATGGCATTTGTCTTAGAACTTTTTGAATGCCCCTCGTATTTAAAATATATTTTAATTTTCTATTAAAATATTCGTAATTTTCTGCGCTGCTTTTCTGCCTTTTTCCTTTTCCCACCAGAGCAGCACAAATGAAGACTCGCCTCTTTCCAAACGTTCTTTAAGGACCATCGTTTTGACTGTTGACCGTGACACCCTCATCAGTAAAAAGTGGACGCAGAGAGCAGGATTTTCCAAGAAAAATGTACTAATTCCTATTTGTTCACAGAGGTGAATGGGAAACCTGTGTGTTTGATGTGTTTGCAATAAGTGGCGGTGCTCAAGGTATATAATCTTAAACACCACTACAAGACACGGCATTTCGAACAATACAATAACTTCAACAGAGAATTGAGAAGACAGAAGATACGAATGAATTATTGCTGGAACTGTCTGCAATAGATTTACGTTTCTCTGGACAAATATTTGCTATTTTTGGGGTATATTTGCCATGAGTTTTCTGATCCGGCCCCTTTGGGATCAAACACCCCTGATTTATAGTATTGCAGTTACTCAAAAAATGTCCTTAGATATGTTGTGGTTGAGGTTCAAGTATCGCACAAGAAGTGAGTGGGCTTTTTTCCATATCCACAACATTTTTTAAAGCCTCATTTCAGTTTTTTTGCCAGATAAACTAAAATCATGTTTGCTGACTTGAAAAAAATAGAACATATTTCCTTATTGTGAGTGGGCTTGCATCGCCGCCAACCTGAACCCATCCTGTTTGTTTCCATGGCAATGTTATTTCCTTGGCTATAATACAGTGGTACCTCACCTTACGGAATTAATTAGTTCCAGAAGTGGTTTTCGTAACGTGAATTTTGAAAGTTGAGTAGCTATTTCAATGGAAAAGGCCTGATTCGTTCCAAGTTTTATAGTGTAAAATTTTTTTATAGTGTAACACTGTGTCCTGCGTAGAGACTGTAGACCCAGGACTAAACGTGGACTATACCAGTCTAGACCAAGGTCTAAACCTGGACTGGACCAGGTCTAAACCTGGACTAAACCGGGACTGGACCAGGACTAAACCTGGACTAAACCAGGTGGATTAAAGCGCCGCGTGCAGTTCTATTTCCTGGTTTCGTTTCGAGTCACGGCTGAGGCGAGCAGCGAGGAGGGGGAGGGGATGTGCCTCGGGACCGCACGCAGTCTGAGCGCATGAACGAACGCATGGAAGAGCCGCGGTGGTCTAATCCTGGTTTATACCTGGTTCAGACCTGGTTTAGACCTGGTTTAGACCTGGCACGGTTTGATAGCGCCGGGTCATGCTGCGCTATCACACACGTGTCCGCGCGCACACTTCTCCGCCCTCCCCCTTCCCCCCACGCTTCACTATTAATACATTTTGTTGAAAATCTATGAAAGTTTGAGTGTTTAAACGAGAGAAAAATGTGAGAAAAGTTTAAATCCAGTCTGAGAAAAGCGTATAATGTGTGTGGCTGAGCGCGCATTATTTGAATTTTTGAGATTTTGCGTTTCGTAACTTGAATTTTCTTTCGTATCTAGAGACCAAAATTTAACGTGAAGGCGTTTCGTAACTTGAAATTTTCGTTTGTTGGGTCTTTCGTAAGGTGAGGTACCACTGTATTCCAAAGTGTGGAATGAAAGTTATCCATCTTCATGAAAAATGTTCTGAAGCATGTTTTTAACTTTCGTTTTCCATGGAATCAGCAGGCAATTTCCCAAACCCAGAAAGATACATACTATTACTATAAAGGTGCTGTTATATTACGCTATTTTCTGATCTCGATTACGTCATTTCCTCATCACAAACGTACATGGAGTTGTGTGTTGTTCCATTCACACATGTTTAACTCTCTCACAATACAGGAAGTGCTCCACTGTGATTTTAAACTCCGCCTTCACCTTCACCATCGATAATTTCAGCCCTGGAAATGCCAATCTCTACTGTACAAAAAAGTAAAAAGTAGCTGAAAACTGCTGCTTCATGACATCATAAGGTGGAACAGAGCATTTTGAGCTTTGGAGATGGAGAAAGACTAATCATAAATACATAATAAATTACTCAAACATGCGTGAATGAAATAAAACACAGCTCCGGGTATGTTTTTGAGGAGGAGGATAGATGATGTCCTCCTCCCTGCTACTTCTGAAGGCTCTTCCTCTGTAGATACAAACGGGACCTTGACTGCAGCTGTTTTCACTGCAGACAGATGTACGCGTCACTCTGGAATCTCAGGGCTACAACTCACACTGCAGATAATCCATGACAGGGCCCATATTACGCTATGTTCTGATCTATGTTAGAATGTTGCTTCCTCATCACAAACAGACCTGTGTGTTCTTTTCTCAAACAGAAAACTACTCAAGTCAAAGTATCTTAAAGGTGCATTGTGTGGCTTTTCGGCTGGAGGTCCCTCACCTTATTTCTAAGGATGTGTCATTGCTCGTCTTAAAATGTTCCACAGTATGACATTAAAACAGCTCTACTTTACATTTATTCAATTATAGGTGAAGTTTTATTGGTCAAAAATACCAACATTCTGACTGTGTTGTTTCTCCATAGATCTGACCTGTAACTTGGTCTGGTTTGGTCTCCATGAAGATAGAGAGGTTTAATGCAGGTTTTGTGGCCATACCTACTTGTCAAAGGCTGTTCTCGTCAGATCTCGAAGCTAAGCAAGGCAGGGCCTGGTCAGTACTTGGATGGGAGACCACTAGGGATTCCAGGTGCCACAGTGGAGCGCCAGTCACAAAAAACAGTTGTTGTGTCCGTAGGCAAGACACTTCATCCACATTGCCTAGTACAGTCATACCTCACCTTACGAAAGACCCAAAGAACGAATAATCCAAGTTACGAAACGCCTTTACGGAAAATGTTCGTCTCTGAATACGAAAGAAAATTCAAGTTACAAAACGCGAAATCTCAAAAATTCAAATAATGCGCGCTCGGCTTCGCAGCCGCCCAAATCCCCCGAAACGTAAATACACTTGTAAATACACTCTCCAACAGGGTTTAGGGGGGTATTGGGGGCCTTGGAACGAATCAGGCCTTTTACATTGCGACTCTACTTGCGAAAAAAAATCACGGTATGAAACCACTTCTGGAACGAATTAATTTCGTAAGGTGATGTATGACTGTATGAAAGTGGTCTGTGCGTGAGTTTTGGAGGTGGTCGGAGGGGCCCATGGCACAGATTGGCAGCCCCGCTTCCGTCATTCTGCTCCAGGGCAGCTGTGGCTACAAAAAGTAGCTTACCACCACCAAGTGTGGAGTGAATGAACTGTAAAGCGTTTTGGGTGTCATGAAAGGTGCTATATAAATGCTATGAGTTATTATTATTATTATTATTATTATTATTATTATTATTATTATTATTATTATTATTATTATTAATTCCATACTGTGAAACATTCCAGACAAAGCAATAACAATTCTTCACGGAGAAAAGTGTTTGATGGACCCTCCACCAGAACTTTTAAAGTTAGGACGTAACAACTGATTTATAATTTGAATGTCAAAACTAAATAACGCACAAAATCTGGTGTTTTCAAAGAGGAGACACAACAAGGTTTTGTCACTTGTAGACTTACTCACGGTGGGAAGAGGAACCACAACTTTTACTAAAGTAAGAGTACTGTGACTTCAAAAAAACAAACATTATTGAAGTAGGAGTAAAAGTATGATGTCCGAAAACTATTCCAAGAAATAAAATTCCTTTAAATAGTCAATGTACCATCTACTTATCTACTTTATCAGATCATATTTCAATCTCTCAAAATGGTTTTAAAATGTGCTTCTCGAACAGTTGTTATAAGGCGACTGAAGTGTCTTGCTCAAGGGTACAACAGCAATACCCATCGGTTCAGTGTTGCCAGCCTTCAGCATCGGTAAAAATTCACGCGAGACTTTCTTTTCCGCGGTTATTTGAGTCTACGATACCAACATTTCAAACTCGATTTTGATGCTCAAGAATACTTCATACTCAATACCGATTCTGACACCACGATAATAAAAAACTCTTTATTTAGACAATAGAACGTGATTTTCAGTGTTAAGTCGTAGTACTTTCTTTTTTATTCCCATGTGGTCTTTTGATATTACGTAGTTTTAGTACTGATTCAAATCTGATTTTCGATACTTTTGACAGCCCTATTTGAGACACAGAAAAACAAAAACAGCTCTATGACGACTCCCATGCACGTCGTAATAAACTCCACGGTCGGATATTTTTAGCCCCGTTGTAGGTTCTATTCCCGTGTTGTCAGGTGATGCATTGTTCCATGGCGATGCGTCTGAGCTAAAGTCAGGCCTATGTATACCGGTCAACAATGGACCCCCTGAGCCAATGAAACGAAAATAAACTGAAACTGCTGCTTCATACAGTCCGCACGCAGGAGCTGTGGTCAGAACACTGTCACATGTACAGTCGCAGAACTTTATATGAACAGGTTCTCAACACATAGGGTTGTCAAAAGTATGGAAAATCTGATACTAATCAATGCTAAAATTTCAAAACTAGATGCTCATTTTTTGCATGTATCAATACTAAAAAAAAAGTCCCATTAAGCTTTCCTGAATGTCTTTAGAACGAACTTGAGCTGTATCAGAACAAGTATAAGAGCACATAGACTAGTGTACGCCCATGGACCACTGTGGAGCCTACAGGACCACTGAGGGATTAAAACGATAGTAGTAATAGTAGTCGTAGTAGCAGTCATATTAGAGGTAGAAGTAACAGTAGTAGACTTAAACAGACTTTATTGATCCACTAGGGAAATTGTTTGGAAAGAGGTAGGTAAAATCAGAGTGAGAAATCTTCACCTTTAAGGATCGTTCTATTTTGAGTAAAGAGTGAGCGTTCCTGTGTTAGAGATGATCTTTGACGTCTTTTCCGCTTGGAGAAAGTCCGCTCTTTTTTATACGAATTAAGCATGAAGACGGCTCGTGTTTTGCCTGGTTTACACCAGACCATATCACAAGTGATATATGGTCTGGGAGCCATCTACTGAATATCTCGTAGCGGAGGTGTGGTTTACGATTGCCAACGGCCGTTTATTGGGCGTGACGAGTGTCTATCATTTGGCGTATACGTAGCCCAAAGCAAATCATGTCAGTTGTCAGTTCAAACTACAAGTTTCCGTTTGTTGCGTAGTACGCGTGACCGTCTTTCCACCCCTCTCCGCTCTCTGATTGGCTCCCAAAATCAGGAGAGCTCGCTTAGCCTCATTGCCAGGCTGTCTTTCAGATCGGAACGAATGAAAGCAGCCTGGGATTTCCCAGGTTAACTCGTGTTCACGCTGAATATGTTTTATAAGTTTGAACCTTGGCAAACTTTCGCCTTTGTGAGTATTGATTAAGGTGATGTATATAATACATTTGAACAAGTAAGACCTGAACTTGTGGTTTCACGGAGCTAACTGTTTAAGCTAGCTGCTCGTATTTTGTTCATCACATGTACTACGAAATTAGTAATGTCCCTTCTTTGTTCTATGTTTCAGTTACTACATAAATATATAAGAGACCTCCATAAAACAAGAAAAGTACGCCTTGTGTACGGAGTTTTTCTTTATTAGTTCGCTGGCTGCCTAGCCTTACATAGTCACGTGTACAACAGCGCCAAAGAAGAAGTTTACTGACTTGGAGCACTAGATCCTGGTCTCCAAAGAGGCATGAGATGAGAAGAATTAAGTTTACATGATGCTGCTGTGTGGTAATTGTAATGAATGAAGTTATATGTGTGTGTACGTACGTGCACGCGTGCGTGCGCGCATGTGTGTGTGTGTAGCTGTGTGTGTGTAAAGGTTTATGCATGGGCTTGTGTGTATGTACATATATATATATATATGTATGTATGTGTGTGTGTGTGTGTGTGTGTGTGTGTGTGTGTGTGTGTGTGTGTGTGTGTGTGTGTGTGTGTGTGTGTGTATTAGTTTTTATTATGAGTCTGTACTCTGGGCCTCAGACAAAGCCTCAACAAAGTTCTATTTTATATGAAAAGATATTATTATATCCTGTAAACATCTCTTGGCACTATTGAGTTGAACGAATTTTCAATTCACAGAGCCTTATATTCTTATATTTGTAAATAAAAAATGTACTTTGTCATCAAAAATCTCTTTCTCTGTTTTAGATGTTTGAGGTGTCACTAAATCAATAAGTATTGATGTCAAAGTCACTGATCTGCTCGAAATCCTTCTTTGCACAAAATGCTCGTTTTCTCCACTTTTTGCTCAAAAACCAGTGTTTTTGCTGAAACTTCCCTAGGTTCTACTATCAATTACTTGAGAACCGAAAAGGTTAGAAACATAATTTTTTTTACCAGATGGAAGAAGACTTTATTTTGATGTGTGCCATGTTTTTATAGTTAAAGAACTCAGTATTCTGTGCGTCTTGTAAAATCAGTGAAAATGCACTAAAACTTCTGGAAGTCTGGGGTTGGAATTCTGAAAACAGGCTGGCAGTGAATGAGTTAATATTGGATATCGGTATCGGCTAAAATTTTCACATCGGTGCATCCCTAGTTAGTAGTAGTATACGTCCATGGACCACTACGGAACCTCCCTGTACTGAGAGATTAAAAAGAAAGTAATAATAGTAGTCATAGTAGCAGTCATATTAGAGGTAGAGGTAGTAGTAGTAGTATTATACACCCATGGACCACTGTGGAACCTACCTGGACCACTGAGAAATTACACAGATATAAGTCCACACGGCAATATAAAAAAAGTTGAAAATCACATTCTATTGTCTAAAGCAGGGATGCCCAACCAATCGATAGCGAGCTACCAGTCGATCGCAGGCAGAGCGTCAGTCGATCGCGTATGGCTACGTTCAGACTGCAGGGCTTAATGCTCAATTCCAATTTTTTGGTGAAATCCGATTTTTTTTTGCTAGGTCGTTCACATTTCCGATGCGACTTTAAAAATAATCTCACTCCGAAAGCCCATATTTGCCATGTCTAACAGGTCATTCTAAAATGATCTAGAATGCACACCATCAACACACCATCAACCTCAAAAGTAGATCCCGGTTAAAAAAAGGTTGAGCACCCCTGGTCTAAAGAAAGAGTGTTTTTTATCATCGTGGTATCGGAATCGCTATTGGGTATTGAGTCTATTCCTTTGTATTGAAATTGAGCTTCATTATCGTGACATGTCATGATTTTCAGCTGTTATCTGCCTTCTGTGTGTTGGGTCATGGGGCGTTCAGATTCTGTCTTCCACTATCAGCTCTTCAATGTCAAATATTAGTGATAAACCAACAGTTAGCATAATCATTTGTGTCTTGCAGGACTGATTAAATTATCAGCTAAACTACCATACATATTAAAGTGCCCATTACACCATTTTGTGTTGTAATGTGGTTTCATCGTCACAAACAGACCTGGAGTTGTGTTTTGTTTCATTCGCACATGTTTAACACACAAATCCTGCATATTTAGACTAGAGTTCTTCTCTCAAACTGAAAATACAAACTGATGTCAGCCCTGAAAGTTAAAAGGAGCTGTTGAGTTGAAAACTACCGCTTCATGACATCACAAGGTGGAACGGACCATTTTGAGCTTTGGAGACGTAGACAGAGTAATAATAAACGATTACTCAAACGTGTAAATGAAACAAAACACAACTCCAGGTTTGTTTTTGAGGAGGTAAAATTTTTTTACATTCACATGGCTTAGAGATCACAAGAGTCAATTTTGTGTAATATACGTTAGGACCTTTAAAGATGCACTGTGTAACTTTTTGGCTGGAGGTCCATCACCTGCTTGTTTCTATGGAGAGGTCATTGAATATTCCATAGTATTACATTACAGGTTTTCTAGCTCAAAAATACCTGGAAAAACAGGAATTCTGACTGTGCGCGGGGTCGCCTCTCCACAGATCTAACCTGTAACTGGATCTGGTTTGGTTTCCATGAAGATAGAAATGTTTAATGCCATACTGTATATATAGAGCTGGGCAGTATGACCAAAAATTGATATCACGGTATTTTTCAAAATTATACCGGTATATCGTTCCACCGTTTGCTTTTCTTGTCATAGGCGGTCCCCTTAGCAAATGCGTCTTTGAGTGACGTCTGAGTCGCTACAACGTTAGCCCGACAACATTACAGAATATGTTTGTGTGATCAGCGCCAGATGTTTTTAAAGCTGAAGTTCTTCCACACAACTGACACGACTCCTCTTTTCAGTATAAGTTCCTCTGTTTCTAACAACGTCCATGTTGTTCATCGCTCAACACACACTGTAGCCATGTCCCAATTCGAGGGTTATTGATCCGTGTGCGTAATTTGCGTGGTGCGTGTTGTTAGCATTAGCGTTAGCTGCGTGTCTCGGCTCCGTGCACTGGACCTGTTCCATTTTGGCAATGGCCTTGCGGTCCGCGGAGGCTAGTTTGAGGGCTGCAGCTTTTGCAGCCTTCGGAGCCGCCGAAAAAACTGCCAAAAAAACGGCCAAAAAAGCAACGGAGGCTGCAGCCCTCGAATTGGGACACAGATTACGCTTCCACTGCTCTCAACAGTCCCCCGGTGCAACGCTCCGTTCCACTCTGTGTTCCCAACGTTTTGTACGCACACACTCACCGGTATTGCAGTAAATGAAAAATTCATATAATTAAAAAACACCGGTATTCGGTATGCACCGGTATACCGCCCAGCCGTACTGTGAAACATTCCAGACAAAGCAATAACATCTCCATGGAGAAAAGCATTTGACGGACCTTCCACCAGAAAATGCATCTTTGAGCAAAACATAATGTAGACTTTCTGGTGTCTCTTCTGTGCTGGAATAACATTAGTTTAGGTTCTTGTACAGTAGCACTGAGACGGCCATAACACATTTTCACATGTCCTCGGTGTAGACCACATGCTCGTGTTGTTTACATGAGTCTGGTGGAGCTCTGCAGATGTGCTGAACCCCGGTCTCCATTTCTCCGTCCTGTTTATTTCTATAGGGCCTTGTATATTTGAAGGAACTATTTCTCATCTGGCAGGACGTGAGGAGGCCAGAGGAGATGTTCTGCGCAGCTGTTCTGTCTCCAAGTGTTTATTTAAAATAGAACAAAGTTTGGATTATCATATCTACTTCTTTTTAACCCAGGCTTTCAATGAATACCTGTTTATTCTACTAACATTCTTTTGGATAGATAGATGAGAGATAGATGTAATTACAGTAGACCTAAGTATTACTTCGGAACATATGCGGTGGAAATGACCTAACAGCACTAGGCCAGGATCTGATTTGGACTAAACAAAGTCTAAAGGTACAAAATAAGACCAAAGACCAGTTCTGGACTAGGACTAAAGCATGACTAAACTAGGTCTACTGTAGGACAAGGCACAATGTGTAACTTTCCTGAGTAGGGGACACCATCGGCTTGTTGTTGTTTCGCCTGTAATTTTCCAGTTTTTCATGGTATGTAACTAATCTATATTCCATTTCTTAGATTACAGGATGTTTGTCTCCATGGTGTTAATCAAATTTAATGCCACTGTGGAATATTTCAGGCCAAGTATCATCATTTTCATCAGCAAATGTACAGTGTGCACATACCTTAGGACTTTAAGGTACAGTGTGTAACTTTGTGGAGGTGGAAGGTCACCTGCATGATTCCATGGAAACAGAAAGTTAAAACCATACTACGAAATATTCTTCATGGAGATAGATATGTGTTATGCCATACAGTGGAACATTATAGCCAACTCAAGCAGGAAAAGGCCCTCAGACCGAATAAGAATTAGGTTTGTGGACATGCAAGCCCACTTACAGTAAGGATGCATGTTTTCCTATGGTTTTCACATCCATCCATCCATTTTCTTCCCCTTATCCGGAGCAGGGTCGCAGGGGCAACAGTCTAAGCAGGGACGCCCAGACCTCCTTCACCTCCGGGGAGATCCCAAGGCGTTCCCAAGGCCAGCTGGGAGACATAGTCCCTCCAGCGTGTCCTGGATCTTCCATGGGGCCTCCTCCCGGTAGGACATGCCCGGAACTCCTCCCGAGGGAGGCGTCCAGTTGGTATCTGGAACAGATGCCTGATCCACCTCTGCTGCTCCTCTCGATGTGGAGGAGCAGCGGCTCTACTCCGAGCTCCTCCCGTGTGACTGAGCTCCTCACCCTATCTCTAAGAGAGCACCCAGCCACTCTGTGGAGGAAACTCATTTTGGCCGCTTGTATCCACAATCTTGTCCTTTCGGTCATTACCCAGAGCTCATGACCATAGGTGAGGGGAGGAACATAGATTGACCGGTAAATTGAGAGCTTTACCTTTCGGCTCAGCTCCCTCTTCACCACAACGGTCCGGTACAGTTTGGTTTGGTTTTCACAAACAAATAAAAAAAAACATGCTTTTATTTTATTTTATTTTTTTTAGCTAAAAAGTTGCATACAGTGGCTTTAAATGGAACTAAACTAGCGTCAACTAGGATTACATAAAGTCAATGTTTGTCTCTTATTACTGTTAACACCCCAAGAAGGCCAAGTACTACTACCACTGATACCAGCACCTAGCGTTTGTCACAGTTCTAAAATTTCAAACTTGATTTTGTTACTAAGGAACAGACTCGATACTCAATACCACAATTATACAAAAAAAAAATTCTTTTGTTCCTTTCGTTTCTCTTTTCAACATAAAATAACAGTACTTTCTTTCTTCTTTTACCAGTTTATATCTGTAATCCCTCAGTAGTCCAGGTAGGTTCTAAAGTGGTTTTATTCAGGAAAGGTTCATTTCTGTCCTGTGAATGTGATTTCTTTAGTATCGAGACTTGCTCTAGTGAGTATCTGGTTTCGACACCTGTTTTAGTATCGATTAGTATCTGTTTTTCAACCCTACCAGCATAGACTGACATATTAAAAGGAATAGCGTTCAATTCCGTGCCAGTGTTTTGCAACCTTATCCACAGTGTATACAGTAGGACCCTGTGCCTAAGTGTTACTCGTGGCCCTCGTCCAATATTATGACACAGAATGGACCACATAGGCACCCGTAGTTTCACAAATGGAGAGAAACGTCATGTTAAAAGCAGGTGCGAACAGGGGAGCTCGGGTTTATGATCAGATATGGAGCGAAAAACACAGGAACGAACTGTCAGATTACGCCAGATGCCCGTTATAGAGTGTGTCTCGTTTTTCATATGTCACAGCAGCGTTTCAGTGTTAGTTTCACGTGTGTTTATTTTCCACTGTTCTGCTCTGTGCTGCCTCCGTCATCTCGCACGCTCAAATCTCACTTAGGGCATGTTTGGATGGACAGCTTCAGGAGGTGTACAAAAGTGACATTTAGGGGAAACTATATATATTCTTTGTATTCGCCAAGACTCACGTGTGGACTACGCTATACGAATTTAAGGCACTTTAAAGAGTATTTTTACTTCTATGAGGTATTAACGGCTACCACATAACATATTTAGATCACTATGTTACGTTTTATTCATTTGAAAATGCTATATTTGACAAAAATAGTGTATGTTTTAGATTTCAGTTTTGTTTTTGACGCTCTGAGCTGCTCTGTCCCGCCTTTTGCTCTCTGTGCTAAGTTATTCCCCTTCAGAGCACTATCACAACATCTCAGCATCTCGCTAATGAAACGACTGTATCATGTTTTTGTACATTTATGGAAAATTGTCGTGTGGGAGCATAGGTGATGTAGGCCTGAGGGCGGAGCATTGGACGGAATCTTACAGTTAACGGTAGGTAAGATTTGAATAGGCCCGGAAGAAATATTCAAATATGCATGGATGACACTTCAGGAATGTTTTTACCAATGTTTTTTAAAGATCCCATGACATGGTACTTCTTGATGCTTTTATATGGCTCCTTAATGGTTCCCTAATACTGTAAATGAATCCTTCTTCAAAATCAACACTCAGTGCATGAGAAACAGAGATAAGATGAGAAAGAGTAATTTTTCTCACTCTGAACACTCTATAATGGGTGTTGTTGCTTGAATGCAAATGAGGAGAAAAGAGCTGGCCAATAGTAGAGGGTGGGGGCGTGGCCAAACGCTCCGCTCTCTGCTCTGAGTGCTCTCTGATCCATTTCCTTGTTTTTGCACGGGGGGAGAGATTTGAAGCGTTCCATTGAAAAATAAACACATTTCCACAGAAAATAAAATTAAACCACTGCTGTTCAAAGGTCCAGAGGCTCAGATAAAGGACTTCCGAGCCTAGAAACACTCGGACATGCCTCCAGGCATATAAAAAAACGCATTTCGCATTGCCTAGCGCATTCGCAGTCCAAACTCTCTGAGCGTGATTTACAGAGACGCTGAGTTCAGACAGACGGGGGTGGAACTGCATTTGCATTTCTTTTTTTGATCTGACGTCAATAAGGTGCCTTGTTCAAAATCGCCCGTTTGAGCTCCGATTTTTTGTAACGCAGAAAAGGATCGCAAATGCTCAGTTTAGACATTTCACAACTTTTAACCATGGTGGGGGGGGGGGCTAAACAGGGTAGGGGAGCTCACATTAACGTTCAAAAACCTCAGAAAGTGAAAATTTCATGCCATGGGACCTTTAACAAGGGAACTGTATTATAATGTGGTAGAACGCAAACAAACAAAAAATAAATCTAATTCTTCCATCTATGTTGCTTGTGAGGTAGCCACTTGTTTTCTGTTACACATAGTGGCATTAAAGTTGAATTTATTGAATTGCAGGTGTTTTTAATTCTACAAACTGTGCGAATAAATGCATTCTTACAGTGAGAGGGCTCGCCTTTCTACAGATCTGACCTCTAAATAAGATTAATTCCGTACTATGAAATAGACAAAGCAATAACATCTCAGACAAGTAGGTGGCGGAACCTCGAGCAGGAAAGTTACACAATGTTTTACAGTCAGTACTCTTTCATAGACGTGACGCCGTGTGAACTGTTTGACTGTTAGCGTAGCATTAGCTCTGTTTGACTGTGAGTGTAGCATTAGCGGTGAGCATATATTGACTGTTATCTGTCTGCACTGGACTGTCTCCTGCACAAACACACTCCTCTGTCCCAGGGCCATTACGCAGCCATTACAGACACCGTCTCTGTCACATCTAAACAGAGACACTGTTTAATTACAGTCTGTGGATTCAGATGGTCAGCAGTGCGTTTTGGCTAATGCAACAAAAGCTATGAATGTAACTGCAGTTCTATGAATCTATGAATCCTAACAAAAAATCATGCTTTTATTTTTAGGTTTTTTTTGTTTTTTTTTTAGCTACAAAGATGCATACAGTGGCTTTAAATGGAACTAAACTAGCATCAACTAGGATTACATAAAGTCAAAGTTTTATTACTGTTAACACCCCAAGAAGGCCAAGTACTACTACCGCTGATACCAGCTCCTAGCGTTTGTCACAGTTCTAAAATTTCAAACTTGATTTTCTTACTGAGGACCAGACTCGATACTCACTACCACAATAATACTATAAAACTTTCTTTTGTTTCTTTTGTTTCTATTTTCAACATAAAATAACAGTACTTTCTTTCTTCTTTTACCAGTTTATATCTGTAATCCCTCAGTAGTCCAGGTAGGTTCTAAAGTGGTTTTATTCAGGAAAGGTTCATTTTTGTCCTGTGAATGTGATTTCTTTAGTATCGAGACTTGCTCAAGTGAGTATCTGGTTTCGACACCTGTTTTAGTATCGATTAGTATCTGTTTTTCAACCCTACCAGCATAGACTGACATATTAAAAGGAATAGCGTTCAATTCCGTGCCAGTGTTTTGCAACCTTATCCACAGTGTATACAGTAGGACCCTGTGCCTAAGTGTTACTCGTGGCCCTCGTCCAATATTATGACACAGAATGGACCACATAGGCACCCGTAGTTTCACAAATGGAGAGAAACGTCATGTTAAAAGCAGATGTGAACTGGGTCGCTCGGGTTTATGATCAGATATGGAGCAAAAAACATAGGAACGAACTGTCAGATTATTTATGTTAGTTATTTATGAATCCTAAATAACTGTTGGAGCTCACTGCTGAAGTCACTAAACGTTCCCTACTGTTCTTGTGTTATAATCCGTGACACCTGTGGAACAATATTTGATTTGATTTTGATTTCCTTTATTCATCCCCGTAGGGAAATTACTTCTCGGCATTTGACCCATCCTTCAGGGAAGGAGCAGAGGGCAGCTCGTCTTTCAGGCGCCCGGGGGGCAGTACCATGAAGGGTCTTGCCCAAGGACCCACGCTGGTTTTGCTCATAGCTGGGGGGGATTCGAACCCAGGTCCCCCGGGTGAAAGTCAAGTGACTTTACCAGTTGAGCTAGCCAGCCAGTTAGCATTTGGACATTTTAAATCACAGTATTCATCTAAAATGACATGAGAAAAGAAACATGTCTGCTGACGTCCGCTCTAGAAAACTGTAGTGCCCAATGCAGCTGAAGTCATCACAACAAAGACTTGGTATCTCCTATGGATATCTGCACATCACAATTGTTTTTTTAATCTTATTTTATTTTTTTACCAAAATGACTCCACAGCGCTGCCGAACGCTGTGGGTATCACAGATTACGAAAATCAAAGTACAGAGGAGTGTGCATATGCCACTGTGGAGGTGAAAACAGGGGTTGAATATGGCGTTTTGAAACTCAAACAAGCACAAATCACTCCAGATACAGTTTTTGGGTGAGTGAATGGTGAGGAGAAACAATTAGGACATGGTTAAAAGCTCTAAAAAGTCAATTTGGCAGATTAGGTCTGCTTTAAGTCCTATGACAATCATCACCTTTCCTTACAGCCCACTTCCTCGCTCTCCCCCCTCCCTCAGCAGTAGCAGAATGTTCCGGCTGAGGTACAGTGGTATTACGGGCAGAGCCGGTACATGGAAACTCCTCTAAGCCCTGCGTATTCCACTCACCTGCTGCCTGTCCGTCAGCCCATTGTCCCTGAACGCACCATGCCGCATAAGTTAAATATCAGCCCTGCTTTGATCGTTATTGATGTACATTTGAACTCTACTTTCTTGTTTACCTATAGTTTAAACTGGGCTGGAGGACTGCTCAGAATCCTACAGTGGAATTTGCTGTTTAACTGTCAGATGTTTGCACTACTGTTATTATCATTATTTAGTGTCTATACTCTAGTTATTACTATTATTATTTAGTTTTTTTATGTTCGCACCTTATCACCGAGACAAGTTCCTAGTTTTGTGAATGGTGTTCACTTGACAATGGCAATAAAAGTCTTTCTGATTCTGATTCTGAGATTTGTTGCCCTGATTTATGGCTCATATCTCTGTAATTACTAACTAACTGAAAAAGAGAGAGAGAGAAAAAAAAAAGCTGATCTCAACCAACTAAGTCCATTCTTTCTGGTCAGATTGTGTTACGTTAAAGATCCCATGTACTTCTTGATGCTTTTATATGGCTCCTTAATGGTTCCCTAATACTGTAAATGAATCCTTCTTCAAAATCAACACTCAGTGCATGAGAAACAGCGATAAGATGAGAAAGAGTCATAAATCTCTCTCTCAAACTCTTTATTCTGGGCGTTGTTGCTTGAATGCAAATGAGGAGAAAATAGCTGGCCAATAGTAGAGGGTGGGGGCGTGGCCAAACTCCGCTCAGAGCTCAGAGCCCTCAGCTGATCCATTTCCTTGTTTTTGCACGGGGGGAGATATTTGAAGCGTTCCATTGAAAAATAAACACATTTCCACAGAAAATAAAATTAAACCACTGCTGTTCAAAGGTCCAGAGGCTCAGATAAAGGACTTCCGAGCCTAGAAACACTCGGACGTGCATC
>JAVJIX010000102.1:3027500-3110000 GCA_036785185.1 Paratrypauchen microcephalus | reverse complement strand
ATGCTACTATATATTTAAGTGTCCCAGATTATCAAACCAGGTGTCCCACATTATCAAATTTCCAAGAAAGTTTTTGGTGAAGACACAAAAAAGACAAAAAGACATGCCATTCATTCCATTTTTGATCCCTTCTCAGTTGTTTTTGATCTATATAGTTAGAAAAGTCCATAGAGGTGACTTCCACCGCTCTCGTGCCACTGCAAAACAGTCCCCTGGTGCGACGCTCTGTTCCGCTCTGTGTTCCCGACGTTTTGTACGCACTCACTCACCGGTATTGCGGTAAATGAAAAATTCATATCATTAAAAAAAAAAAAAACAGTATTTGGTATGCACTGGTATACTGCCCAGCCCTACTTTAAACATGACTTTGAGGAGATTTAATTTAACAATATCATACATTTTCAACACTTTAAGTTTAACAGGTAATGGGTTGGATGCCTCTGACTGTTGGTGATAATTCTCAAAGCCCTTTTCTGTAAAATAAATAATGTCTGTAGTAAGTTTTACACGTCGACCCCCAAATTTCCACACAGAACATCAGATATGGTGAGATTATAGAGTTACAATACAAGCTTAAAAATGCTGCAGTGTTTAGTGAGAACTTTACTTTCTGCACCACAGCCATTGCTTTGGAAATTTTGCTTTCAGTGTAATTTATATGAGACTTCCAGTTGAGATCTTCATCAATCATGACTCACCTTATCCTGACACCAGCCTATCGGCAGACAGGAAGAAGGCAACCAATCACACCGTTCCCCGGCCGTCCTGTAAAAAATACTTTTGCTCCTATTCCCAAGGCTGTTTACTGCTCTTGACAACTTGAACCCCTTTGCTACTTTGCAAATTTCCTACAGGGACAATAAATCCTCAGCCTCTTAAAAGGCCGCGAGCAAAGAACAACAGCCACAGCCCGGTGAGTTTGCCCCAGGGCGGACGTGGCTTTGGACCAAATACTGAGAGATGATAAAGTTAGATCTTTTCTCAACAAAACATTCTAGTGTTGTTGGCATTTTGTATGTAAAAAAAAAATCAGAACCAAAACTCTTTGAGAAAACAAAATGGAAAATAAAACTTAAAACATGCTGATTTCTGTCTTAAAGGTGCATTGTGTACCTTTTGTGGTGGGAGGTCTGGAATGTTTCACAGTATGGCATTAAAGATCCCATGACATGGTACTTCTTGATGCTTTTATATGGCTCCTTAATGGTTCCCTAATACTGTAAATGAATCCTTCTTCAAAATCAACACTCAGTGCATGAGAAACAGAGATAAGATGAGAAAGAGTCATAAATATCTCTCTCAAACTCTTTATTCTGGGCGTTGTTGCTTGAATGCAAATGAGGAGAAAAGAGCTGGCCAATAGTAGAGGGTGGGGGCGTGGCCAAACTCTCCGCTCAGAGCTCAGAGCTCAGAGCCCACAGCTGATCCATTTCCTTGTTTTTGCACGGGGGAGAGATTTGAAGCGTTCCATTGAAAAATAAACACATTTCCACAGAAAATAAAATTAAACCACTGCTGTTCAAAGGTCCAGAGGCTCAGATAAAGGACTTTCGAGCCTAGAAACACTCGGACGTGCCTCCAGGCAAATAAAAAAACGCATTTCGCATTGCCTAGCGCATTCGCAGTCCAAACTCTCTGGGCGTGATTTACAGAGACGCTGAGTACAGACAGACGGGGGTGGAACTGCATTTGCATTTCTTTTTTCGATCTGACGTCAATAAGGTGCCTTGTTCAAAATCGCCCGTTTGAGCTCCGATTTTTTGTAACGCAGAAAAGGATCGCAAATGCTCAGTTTAGACATTTCACAACTTTTAACCATGGGGGGGAGGCCTAAACAGGGTAGGGGAGCTCACATTAATGTTCAAAAACCTCAGAAAGTGAAGATTTCATGCCATGGGACCTTTAAACCTCGTTATCACCATAGACACCAAACCAGACCAAGTTACAGATCAGATCTGTGTTTTTGAGCTATAAAACCACCTGTAATTAAATAAATGCAAGGTAGAGCTGTTTAATGTCATACTGCGGAACATTCTAAGCAGAGCAATGACATCTCCATAGAAACAAGCAGGTGACGGACTCCCAACCAAAAAGTTACACAATGCAAAGTATCGATATGAGCTTCTCCGTCAAACGCTTGTCTCCATGGAGATGTTATCATTTTGTCTGGAATGGTTCACAGGCTTAAACCTTTCTATCTTCAGATTCAGAAGCACTTTTCACAACTTAACCCCAGAGCGAAGTTCTGCTGTAACGGTAAAGCTAACAACAACTAGCATGCTAACCACGCACTTCCAGATTATCTGACGCTGACAGAGGACTTTGACCTCAAGTCATACTGCATCTGCGCTGGGGCAAAACACATTTGTTGAAATACCTGGGAAAAAAAATGAGATTTTTTTTGGCAGAAACACAAGCTCCTCACGGCTTAATTTCAGATTTGCAAAGTGATCAGACGGTTGTGGTTTGCCAGCCTGTCTGCACTTGAATGAAGTCTGGTGAGGTAATACAGAAAGACTTCAATGAGCAGAACTAAATCATACCTGGAGTCAAACCATCCACATATAACCGGGACTTAAAGGGGACTGTACGACTGTTTTCTGTTCTGATGCTGTTTCTTCATCACAAACACACCTGGAGTTGTTCTTCTCTCAAATAATAAAAAGTTACGCAAACTTGTGTGTGTGTTTGTGTGTGTGTGTTTGTGTGAAGCAAAACACAACTCCGGGTCTGTTTTTGAGGAGATAACAACACAACAATCCATCATTTACACTGTAGCCTCAGGGCGTTCACTACACAACAACATGACAAGCAACACAAGCATAGGTCCTCTGCACCACAACACACACAGCACACACAACACAACACACACTCCACAAGGCACGTATCACACACTCTACAACACACCAAAGTTTATGGTTTATTTATTTGCACAGGGACAGTGCACAACATTTCATTGACCTTTGAAATAAACAAAAGAAAGATGCAGGTGTCAGGTTATAGCAAAAATGCTCATTTCCACCCGTAGTCCCAGGACAGGTTGATGTTAATTAAATATACTGTGAGAAAGATGGGTAATGGACCAGTGCATAAGAATAATCACACCTCGCTGTTTCGCAGATTTTTTTTTTTTTTTTCATTTTTTTTTTTTCAATTTTTTATTATAGTGTAACTTTTTTTTATAGTGTAACATTGTGTTCTGCGTCCTGATTGGCTAAGAGACTGTAGACCTTTGCCGATTGATAGATGGGGGACATGGGGGGGACCGGGACTAGACCAGGACCAGACCGGGACTAGACCGGGACTAGACCAGGACTAGACCAGGTCTAAACCAGGTCTGAACCTGGACTGGACCTGGACTAAACCAGGACTGGACCAGGTCTAGACCTGGACTAAACTGGGACTAGACCAGGTCTAAACCAGGATTAAACCACCACGTGCCGCTCTTTGCTGGTTTCGTGCGGTTGGTTTGTGGCTCGGGCTGAGAGGACGCAGTCCGGGCGCCGCGGTTCGATCTCGTGCTCACAGCCCCGGTGTACCTGCGGCCTCGAGCAAGTCGTGCTGCTCCGTCCCGGGACGTGGCAGTGCCGTTGGATGAGCGCAGTGCTTCCTGCGGATACAGTGACTCATGTCTCCGCTCCCCTCGCGCGTCCGGCAGCGCTTCCGGAGCTGTGTCTCCCCCCACGCTTCACTATTAATAAATTTTGTTGAAAATCTATGAAAGTTTGAGTATTTAAACGAGAGAGAAATGTGAGAAAAGGTTCATTCCAGTCTGAGAAAAGCGTATAATGTGTGTGGTGAGGCGTTTACAGCCTTAAAACATGAAGAATAATTGTAAAATATAAAGTTGTCCTACTTCGCGGATTTCTCTTATTGCGGGTTATTTCTGGAAACTAACCCCCGCGATAAACAAGGGATTACTGTACATACATATCAGATAAAGTCCCTCACTATGCCATTTCTAAAAAACATCCCCCAAAAATTCATCTTTATACATCCATACACACACTCACCAGTCCTAGCCTCACTCACACACATTCGTCACTAATGAGTGCAAATTTGCTTCGATATTAGCCATTTCTTTGTTCGATGTGCAAACGTTTGAAAACTTGTACATGTTATAATCTCATTTGGCAAACTATTCCACTGACTCATGGCAATAAAAGAGAAGGCAGTTCTCCTCAGCGCAGGACTAAGCTGAACATGAACCTCCCGATCATGAGCCTGTGAAGCTCAGAAACTTCAGACGTCCCTCCCCGAGCTGCAGACGCTGCACTAGCTCTGCTTTAGAGACCGTTCAGATCAGAGAGAGGCATTTTAAGTTTCATTTCTGCATTGAAACTGTCATTGAGACTTACGTGAGGCTCATTCTGTGTTCTGATTGGGGAAAACGTCTTGAAAACCAAAAGGCAAATGATCACAGAACCATATAGTTTTACAGTTTGAGTACGGGTAAATCCAAATGACAGGGTTTAGTGAGTGTCTGCGGGGCCTTCTCACAAACACGCAGATGAATGAGGAGGACAGGGGTCAAACGGAGAGGCGGGTGTAGCTCCAGGCTCCTGCCGCTCTCCACCCAAACAAACCCCGAGAGGAGACCCTGGACTGGGCACCACCCTCGAGCAAATCCGTAGTTCACTAAAGAAAATCTACCGCTCATTTAATCAACGATAAACAATCTCTGTGTATCTAACCCAAACTGCACTCACAGGACTACACCTGCAGGGGGAGCTCATGCAAAAACTTAAAAAAAAAAAGACCATGAACGAGGAAACATGTATTTAAAGGTGCATTGTGTAACTTTTCTGGAGGAGGTCTTGTATTTATTCAACTACAGGTCAAAAATATCTTAAAAATAAACAAAAACATTCTTTCTGTGGGCGGGGTCGCCTCTTCACAGAGCTAACCTGTAAGAGATTCATAAGTTTATGGTTATACTGTGGAACATTCTAGGCACATCTCCGTGGAGACAAGGAAATGACGGACCCTCTACCTTTAAAACAGGTTTGGTTTGAGAATCGTGTGTTTAAGTCTTTTTACTTATAAATTGCGAAAAAAAAAAAAAAATCTTCGTTAAACACTAACCTCTTTCTGCTGTTGTCTCATATAAATTCTGATAATTTAAATAAAATAATTGAAATTCTGAAAAAAAAAAAAAAAATCTGATAATTTAAGGTAAAATAAATAAAATAAATTCTGATGATTAAAAAAAATAATAATAGAAATTCGGAAAAACAAAACAAAAAAAGAAGAATTTAAAATAAAATAAATAAATAAAATAAATTCTGATCATTTAAATAAAATAATTGAAATTCTGAAAAACAAAAAAATCTGGTTAATTTAAAATAAAAGAAATAAATAAAATAAATCCTGATAATTTAAGATAAAATAAATAAATAAAATAAATCCTGATCATTTTTTTTTTTTAAATAAAAATTTTGGTCAACTACCACCCCAGCCATAACCCGGGAGGAGACCCTAAACTGGGGCAGGACCAGGCATCAGTCCCCTTATAAACACATACGTTACCCCCCAGTGAAATACGTACATTGTGGGGTCCGTCACCTGCTTGTTTCTATGGATACGCCATGGCTCTGCCTGGAATGTTCCACAGTATGGCAGTAAACAGCTCTACTTTACATTTATTCAACTACAGGTGGTTTTAGAGCTCAAAAAATACCTAGAAAATCAGACATTCTGACTGTGAGCGGAGTCGCCTCTCCACAGATCTGACCATTTCCATCACAATGAGTTCACACATTCAAAAAGAATACATTTCAGCGCTCTGGAAAAATAAACAAAATATTTTTCTTTTTATTGAGTAACTGCTTTAGTCTCACTATTTTATGTATTTTATAATAAGGCAAATCATATGTAAATGTTTAGTAACCTTTAAACTAACAATTATGATTATTAGTACATGAGTAGTTAAAGGCGCATTGTGTAACTTTTCTGGTGGAGGAGCCGTCAAATGCTTGTCTCCATGGAGATATTATTGCTTTGTCTGGAATGTTTCACAGTATGGCATTAAACCTTTCTATTTTCATGGAGATAGAAAGCGATAAAACCACCTGTAATTGTAATTGTGTAACTTTTTGGGGGTTCGTCAACTGCTTGTTTCTATGGATACGTCATTGTTCTGGCTGGAATGTTCCACAGTATGACATTAAACAGCTCTACTTTACATTTATTCAATTACAGGTGGTTTTATAGCTCAAAAATACCTAGAAAAACAGACATTCTGACTGACCACAGACCATTTTTATTGAGAAAGTGCTTTAGTCTCATTATTTTATGTAACATTTTATAATTAGGCATACTTACAAATCATATGTAAATGTTTATTAACCCTTAAACTTTACTAACAATTATAATTATTAGTACATGAGTAGTTAAAGGTGCATTTTTTGAGCTGTAAAACCAATTACAGGTGGTTTTATAGCTCAGAAATACCTAGAAAAACAGACATTCTGACTGTGAGCGGGGTCGCCTCTCCACAGATCTGACCTGTAACCCGGTCTGCTTTGGTCTCCATGGAGATAGAAAGGTTTAATGCCATACGGTGAAACATTCCAGACAAAGCAATGACATGGAGAAAACTATTTTGACAACTACTTTAGTTTGAAAACTATCCTGCTGTAGTTCAAACGCTGACTCAAATGCTCGTCTCCATGGAGATGTTATTGCTTTGGAATGTTCCACAGTATGGTATTAAACCTTTCTATGTTCATGGAGACCAAACCAGGCCAAGTTACAGGTCAGATCTGTGGAGCGGCGACCCCGCTCACAGTCAGAATGTCTGTTTTTCTAGGTATTTCTGAGCTATAAAACCACCTGTAATTGAATAAATGTAAAGTAGAGCTGTTTAAAGTCATACTGTGGAACATTCCAGCCAGAGCAATGACGTATCCATAGAAACAAGCAGGTGACCCCCAACCAGAAAAGCTGTACAGTGCACCTTTAAATTGAAGAAACAACACTATTTTTTATGTACTTTTTATGTACTTCTCTACATTTTTCTCACTTTTCCGAAAAATTCCACGCAAAACCATTTCACTGTAGTTGAAAAAATATCATCAAATTGTGGACTTTGTAATTTAGAATTATTTTGTCATATTATTTTGTCATTCCACTTAACTCTTACATTAAAGAAACAATACTCTTTCTGTACTTTTGAGACAACTTTTCCACGTCTTTTTTTAATTTATTTTTTTTATCCCATTTCCCAAAACTGCCATGGAAACTACAGGTGTCATTTATTGTCTCGTGAACTCATTTAGTTGAGGTATTGCTTTGACTGCTGCTAACTACTTCCTGCTATAAATGTCAAACTAAAGAAACAAGACTTTGTACTTCTCTCCCATTTCTCAAAACTATTTCGCTGTAGTTAACAAAATCGCATTGACTTGTGGACTTAATTTAGGTGTTTCTGTATTTTAACAACTTTTTGCTTCTATATAAATCTCAAATTGAACTTTTTTATGTACATTTTACTTTTTTCTGTTAAAATCTCTTGGTGGACTACTTCATCTACTGTAGTTTTGGACAACTACTTTTTGCGAGATAAATCTTAAATAGAAGAATTTTTATTTTATTTTAATTTTTTTTTGCAGTTTTCTCCCGTTTTCTAAAACCACTGTCGTCAAAAACATCTCACTGACCTGTAGACTACTTAATTTAGTATTATTTTGTCCTACTTTCTCCTGTAATAACTCAGAAATGAAAGAAACAATACTCTATGTACTTTTTTGGTCAACTCCACCACTTAGTAAATGTCCCAAATCTTCCATGCCAAACGTCCATTAACCCGTGGACTACTTCATTTATTTTGGTCTCATTAACTTAATATTTGGACTGTGTTCTGCTCTAAATCTCAAATTGAAGAAACAATAACTCTCCTTTGGAATAACTCTCTTCGAGTATTTGCATTTTCCCAAGACACCCATGCAAAACTACGAACTTCATTTAGTATTATTTTGACAGCTTTGTTTTTCCATTTAATCCTTTTATTTTTACTTGTACATTTGTATAAGTATGCCTTATTCGACGCTTGTCATTTATTGAATTTATTATTACGTTTATGTTTAAATAATTTCCCTTGTGGATCACTAAAGTTTGTCTAAGTCTAACTATGAACTCTTAAAAACATATATAAACATAAATTAATAATAATCATAATCATCATAATAGTACTTTCTTTCTGTACTTTTTTGGACAACTCTACCACTTATAGACTTGTTTGACAACTATGTACTTCTATATAAAACTTAAATTAAAAATAATAATTTTCTGTACAACAAACCACCCCTTTGTATCTTTCTCCATTTCCCAAAAATTACCCCAAAATTTAGTTGAGTCTATTAAACTTAAAATTTTGACAGCTATTTTTTGCTTCTATAAATATATTTAAATATTTCCATGGAGATAGTTAAATTAAATGCCATACTGTAGAACATTTCAGGAAAAAACAACAACATCGAGTCAAGTAGGTGATGGACCTTACCTAAAGTTACACAGTGCACCTTTAACTTACTTTTATATACATTTAAATTGCTTTTTTTTTTTTTTTTTTTTAATACAAATTTATAGACTTTTTGGGTAAATCTTCAAACTTTTGTACATTTCTCTCACTTTTGTGAAAACTTCCAGGCAAAACAATAGTTAAAAACATCTCATTGACTGTTGATTTAACTTTAAAGGAAAAGTAACGTTTTTTACAATTTGAGCCTTATTTCGGTAATAAAACAAGTTGTTTTACTCACCCATATCACTTTGGTGTCATATGGAGCATTTCCGGAGATGTTTTAGATTAGCGTTAGGCTAATGCCGTTAGCCTAGCGCGAGCTCGGGGCATTCCCCGAGCATGTAATATGCCCCGTGCGGGCTCCAAATAACACAAACTTTAGCACTTTTCAAATCATAGAAGCTCGATGTCTTACTCTACGATTTCATTTGAATCAAAAGTGGCCTGTAATCCGAGATTTATCCATAGTTTTCAGCTTTGCGTTTCCTCTTTGGGTCCCGGGAGCTGATAGCACAGTCCGCGCATGCGCACTGGCGTCCTCATCTACTCGAAACTATGGCTAAATCTCGGATTACAGGCCACTTTTGACTTCAAACAAAATATTTCATTAAGACATCGATCTTCTATGATTTGAAAAGTGCTAAAGTTTGTGTTATTTGGAGCCCGCACCGCATATTACATGCTCGGGGAATGCCCCGAGCATATGATAAGTTGCGCTAGGCTAACGGCGTTAGCCTAACGCTAATCTAAAACATCTCCGGAAATGCTCCAATTGACAGAAAAATGCTATGGGTGAGTAAAACGACTTGTTTTATTACCGAAAGAAGGCTCAGATTGTAAAATAACGTTACTTTGCCTTTAACTTTTTGCTTCTATATAAATCTCAAATTGAAGAAATAATCATTTTCTGCACAATTTTCCTCTCTTCTGTACATGTTTCTCACATTTCTCAAAACTTTCTTGCAAATCTTATTCACTATAGTTGCAAATTCCCATTCACTTGTAAACTACACTTAATTTACATGTTATTTTGACAACTACTTTTTACTTCTATAAAAAAAAATCTATTAAAAATGCGGCTAAACAATAACTTTCTGTACAGGGATCCAGCTCTGTACACTTTTTCTTCATTTCCCAAAACGTCCTTGCAAAAATATTCCACTAAAACCTCACTGACTTGTGGACTACATAACGGTGTTTAGTCTATTGAACTTAACATTTGACAACTACTTTTTTCTTCTATAAAAATGTTCAATTTGAAGAAAATTATTTTTTGTGCAACTTTCTTCTCCTCTGGACATGTTTCACACATTTCTTATAATTTTCTTGTGAATCTGATTCACTCTAGTTAAAAAAAAGTCTCATTAACTTGTGAACTATACTTTATTTATTTAATTTTAAACTATTTTAAATCTTAAATTCAGAGAAACAGTAATTTTCTATACAGTGGTACCTCACCTTACGGAATTAATTCGTTCCAGAAGTGGTTTCGTAACGTGAAAAATTCGTAAGTTGAGTAGCTATTTCAATGGAAAAAGCCTGATTTGTTCCAAGGCCCCGATCCAAGTTTTTTTTTTTTATAGTGTAACTTTTTTATAGTGTAACATTGTGTTCTGCGTCCTGATTGGTTTCTCAGACTGGATTTAAACTTTTCTCACATTTGTCTCTCGTTTAAACACTCAAACTTTCATAGATTTTCAACAAAATTATTAATAGTGAAGTGTGGGGGGAAGGGGGAGGGGGGAGAAGACTGCGCTCTGACACGTGTGATAGAGCAGCGGCTCGCCTCAGCTGTGACTCGAAACGAAACCAGGAAATAGACCTTTAATCCACCTGGTCTAGTCCTGGTCTAGTCCAGGTTTAGTCCTGGTTTCGTCCAGGTTTAGTCCTGGTTTAGTCCAGGTCTAGACCTGCTGGCAGCCCCGCGCCGGGTCATGCTGCGCTATCACACGTGTCAGAGCGCAGTTTTCTCCCCCCTCCTCCTTCCCCCCACACTTCACTATTAATAATTTTGTTAAAAATCTATGAAAGTTTGAGTGTTTAAACGAGAGACAAATGTGAGAAAAGTTTAAATTCAGTCTGAGAAAAGCGTATAATGTGTGTGTCTGAGCGCGCATTATTTGAATTTTTGAGATTTCGCGTTTCCTAACTTGAATTTTCTTTCGTATCTAGAGACCGTGAAGGCGTTTCGTAACTTGAAATTTTCGTTTGTTGGGTCATTCGTAAGGTGAGGTACCACACTGTACAACGATCCAGCTTTGTACACTTTTTCTGCATTTCCCAAAACTTCCAGGCAAAACAGCAGTTGAAAACATTTCATTGACTGTGGATTTAATTTAGATATTACTGTATTTTAACAATGTTTTGCTTCTATATAAATCTCAAATTGAAGAAACAATCATTTTCCTCTCTTTTGTACAAAAGCTCAAAACTTTGTTGCAAATCTTCCATGCAAATAAATAAATAAATAATTGTAATTGCAATAAATGTAATTGACTTGTGGACTACTTCATTTAGTTTAGTCTCTTTAACTCTTTATTTATGACAAATACATTTGACTTCTATAAAAATCTTCAATTTTCTAATCAATAATTTTCTATACAGCTACACAGATCTGTACATTTTTCCCAATTTCCTAAAGCTTCCTTGCAAAATGATTCTACTCTAGTTTGAAAAGATTTCATAGACGTGGACTATTTAAGTTAATAATATTTTGACTTTTAACTTTGCTCTTCTATTTAACTCTTAAATCAAAGAAACAATACTTTCTTCAGTACTTTTTAGCAATGCCTATCTTTGTAAACGTCTCAAATTCCCAAAATGTCCATGCAAAACAGTTCTACTGTAGCTTAAAAAGATCTCATTGACTTAAAGACTACTTAATTTAGTACAATTCTGACAACTTTGCTCTTCGGTTTGACTCTAAAGATAGTACTTTTTCAGTACTTTTCAACAATGCTACCAAAATTTCCCAAAATGTCCGTGCAAAAACTGTTCCACTGTATGATAAAGGAGAAGTTCAATTTGTCAACTGGACAAAGTATGTTTGGTTGAAAACTGTACTACTACTACTACTGTTCCACTGTAGTTAAAAAGATCTCACTGACCTGAAGACTACATAATTTTGTAAAACTTTAAAGAAACATTTTTTATGCTTTACTTTTTTAACAGCCCTACCTCTCTTTTTAAATATATCTCAAAATTCCCAAAACTTCCATGGGAAAACTCTTCCACTGTAGTTTAAAGGTCCCATGGCATGAAATTTTCACTTTCTGAGGTTTTTGAACGTTAATGTGAGCTCCCCTACCCTGTTTAGGACCCCCCCCCCCCCCCCCCATGGTTAAAAGTTGCAAAATGTCTAAACTGAGCATTTGCGATCCTTTTCTGCGTTACAAAAAATCGGAGCTCAAACGGGCAATTTTGAACAAGGCACCTTATTGACGTCAGATCGAAAAAAGAAATGCAAATGCAGTTCCACCCCCGTCTGTCTGTACTCAGCGTCTCTGTAAATCACGCCCAGAGAGTTTGGACTGCGAATGCGCTAGGCAATGCGAAATGCGTTTTTTTATTTGCCTGGAGGCACGTCCGAGTGTTTCTAGGCTCGGAAGTCCTTTATCTGAGCCTCTGGACCTTTGAACAGCAGTGGTTTAATTTTATTTTATGTGGAAATGTGTTTATTTTTCAATGGAACGCTTCAACTCTCTCCTCCGTGCAAAAACAAGGAAATGGATCAGCTGAGAGCTACAGCGGAGAGTTTGGCCACGCCCCCACCCTCTACTATTGGCCAGCTCTTTTCTCCTCATTTGCATTCAAGCAACAACGCCCAGAATAAAGTGTTTGAGAGAGATATTTATGACTCTCTCTCATCTTATCTCTGTTTCTCATGCTGTTTCTCAGTGTTGATTTTGAAGAAGGATTCATTTACAGTATTAGGGAACCATTAAGGAGCCATATAAAAGCATCAAGAAGTACCATGTCATGGGATCTTTAAAAAGATCTCATTGACTTGAAGACTACGTAATTTAAGAATATTTTGACAATACTTTTTCAGTACTTTTTAGCGGTATCTTTCTTTGTAAACATCTCAAATTCCCAAAATTTCTATGCAAAACAGTTCTACTCTAGCTTGAAAAGATCTCATTGACTTAATTTAGTATAATTCTGACAACTTTGCTCTTCGCTTTGACTCTAAAGATAATACTTTTCAACATTGCTACCTAAATTTCCCAAAACTACGACACAATTTAGTAAAATTTTGACAACTTTGCTCTTCCATTAAAAAAAAAAACAAGATTTTTTATGCAGTACTTTTTAACAGCCCTTGCTCTCTTTGTAAATATCCCAAATTCCCCAAACTTCCATGCAAAAACTATTCCACTATAGTTGAAAAGATCTCATTGACTTGAAGACTACATAATTTAATAATATTTTGACAACTTACTTAATAGTTTTTCAGTACTTTTTAGCGGTATCTATCTTTGTAAACATCTCAAATTTCCCAAATTTCCATGCAAAACAGTTCTATTGTAGCTTGAAAAGATCTCATTGACTTAAAGACTACTTACGTTTGTATAATTCTGACAACTCTGACTCTTCGGTTTGACTCTAAAGATAATACTTTTCAACGATGCTACCTAAATTTCCCAAAATGTCAGTGCAAAAACTGTTCCAGTGTACTTAAAAAGAGCTCATTGACCTGAAGACTACATAATTTAGGAATATTTTGACAACTTTGACAATACTTTTTTCAGTACTTTTTAACAGCTCTACCTAAATATCTCAAATTCCCAAAACTTCCATGCAAAAACAGTTCTACTCTAGCTGGAAAAGATCTCATTGACTTAATTTAGTATAATTCTGACAACTTTGCTCTTCGCTTTGACTCTAAAGACAGTACTTTTCAACAATGCTACCTAAATTTTCCAAAACTTCCATGCAAAAACTATTCCACTGTAGTTTAAAAAGATCTCATTGACTTCAAGACTACTTAATTTAATAACATTTTGGCAACTTTGACAATATTTTTTCAGTGCTTTTTAATAGTCCTACCAGTCTTTGTAAACATCTCACAATTCCCAAAAACTTCCATGCAAAACTCTTCCACTACAGCGAGCCAAAACTCCCATTGACTTACCATGTGTCTGCAGTGAGAAGAGCCCAAGCAGAAGCAGAGGACGTATTCCCCGCTGGCCTGGCATGGTCCCCCCCTCCTCCTGCTCCTCCGAGTCTCCAAATAAGTCCACCCGCGTCCAGCTACGTCCACTCCAATGTCCGGCGTCCCTCGTCTAAGCTCCGGGGGGTAAAACTCGAGCTTAGGTCCAGGTCCGACGGCTCAAAACTGCCCCGACGTCGCCAGCCCCGCTTTGGAAGTCTGTGTGGGTCTGCAGCTCTCCATGAAGTGTGACAGAGGCAGTCCAGCTGAGAGAGAGGGAAGAGAGAGAAGAGGGAAAGAGAGAGAGAGAGAGAGAGGAGGGGGAGGGGTTAGCTGAAAAAGGGGAGGAGCTAGGGTGAAGACCGGAGAGAAAGAGAAAGAGAAAAAGAAAGAGAAGGACATTAAAAACAAGTGCAAGGATCTCATTCATCTGAAGACTACATCATTTTGTCAAATTTTGACTCAACTTTGCTCTTCCATTTTTTTATGCTTTACTTTTTTAACAGCCCTTCCTCTCTTTGTAAATATCTCAAATTTCCCAAAACTTCCATGGGAAAACTATTCCACTGTAGTTTAAAAAGATCTATTGACTTGAAGACCACTTAATTTAGTATAATTCTGACAACTTTTCTCTGTGGTTTGACTCTAAAGATAATATTTTTAGTACCTTTCAACAATGCTACCTAAATTTCCCAAAACTACTACACAATTTAGTAAAATTTTGACAACTTTGCTCTTCCATTTAAAAAAACAAAACAAAAACAAGATATTTTTATGCATTACTTTTTTAACAGCCCTTCCTATCTTTGTAAATATCTCAAATTTCCCAAAACTTCCATGGGAAAACTAATCCACTGTAGTTGAAAAGATCTCGTCTTGAAAACTGCTTAATTTAACAATATTTTGACAACTCTGACAATACTTTTTCAGTACCTTTTAACAGTCCTACCTGCTGTATCTTTGTAAACATCTCACAATTCCCAAAACTTCCATGCAAAACATTTTCACTAAATAAATGTCACTGACTACTTGGACTAGGTGGACTACTTAATTTAACTAATTATTTTTTACTTTTGGCTTCTATAAAAAAAATCAGAAACAATAATTTTCTATACAACTACACAGATCTGTACATTTTTCCCAGTTTCCTAAAACTTCCTTGCGAAATGATTCTACTCTAGTTTGAAAAGATCTCACTGACTTGTGGACTACTTAAGTTAACAATATTTTGACTTTTAACTTTGCTCTTCCATTTAACTCTGAAATCAAAGAAACAATACTTTTTTCAGTACTTTTTAGTCCTACCCATCTTTGTAAACTTCTCAAATTCCCCAAATTTCCATGCAGAACAGTGAGAAGGAAGAGAGAAGGACATTAAAAAACAAGTGCAACGATCAAGAGGATTCAAGGCCACTTTTCACTAAATCTTCAGCCAACTTTGAACTTTATTTACTTATAAATATAATATTAGCTCAGAGTTGCTTTTCTAATTTGTTAAACAAAAAACAAATGCATTTTAGTTTTAAAGAGGCTGTATTATGCAAAATAAGAGACCACTGCAAAATGATCAGTTTTTCTGATTTTATTACTTATAGGTATGTGTTTGGGCAAAAGGAACATTTTTGTTTGAGTCTATAAACTACTGACAACATTTCTCTCAAATTCCAAATAAAAATATTATCGTTTAGAGCATTTATTTGCAGAAAATGACAAAGGGTCAAAATAACAAAAAAGATGCATGTTTTCAGACCTCAAACAATGCAAAGAAACAAGATCAAATTCATTTTAAAACAACATAATACTAATGTTTACACTTAAGAAGAGTTCAGAAATCAATATTTGGTGCAATAACCCTTATTTTTAATCACAGCTTTCATGCGTCTTGGCATGCTCTCCACAAGTCTTTCACATTGTTCTTGGGTGACTTTATTCCACTCCTGGTGCAAGAACTGAAGTAGCTCAGCTTTGTGTTTGTGTTGGAATTCAACAGACGCTGGAATGGAATGGCTGTAATACATGTAGAGATGCTGATTTCAGAAAAAAAAAATCCAGTGGTCTCTATGAGCTGTATTTTCTTGTTTGTTTGCTTTTTGTTTTCTACCATGTTATAAGGTTCTCTCATCAAAAACACGCCTGAAGACCTTTTAGATGTCATCCATGCATGTTTGGGTAATCTAGTGATCTCTCCCAGGCCTGATTCAAACCCTTCTGACTGTTAGCTTTAAAGCCCCAGTGTGTAGGATTCGTGGCGCATAGGTGGATGGTGCTATTGCACTTTCTGTTTTAGCTACGGCAGACCTCGAGGGTCACCCGGGCGCTACTGTATAAATAAAACGCAGTCCCATTTTTTTTTTTTTTTTTTCTCATGAAAGCACACATTCCCGATCATGTACCATGACACTCTACACATCAAATGAAACCTTACAGTCTCCTCTTTTTGACTATGCAAGTCATTTCCCTCCAAAACAATCACTCCCCGAGCACATGGGGCTTTTATACGGAAAAGCACAAAACGAGGTTAGCTTACCTTAGAATGCTTTGCACAGGTCAAACTCTGTATTTCACCATAAACTTGCTCTCAATTTGTCCGTAAGGATCCAGCAAATAAAATCCAGTAAAACAATTTAGTCCAAAACACGTGTTAGATCCATTACAAGTCTGATCTGGCAGCATGCTTGTGTTGTTTACCCAAAACCACGAGCCTTGCCGAAGGCGGAGCCCAAATGTCCTTCTGCGGCTCTCGTATTCAAAATGGCTGCCTCTGCATGGGGAAGATCCCCCTTTTATGTGACTATATCTAAGTCCAAAAGAATACTTTGATTTCATGATGGAAGTGAAAAGGCTTGGAAAACAATGTATTTTTGAATGGGTATCTTCAATTTCAGTAATTAACGGGTAAAAATCTTACACACTGTCACTTTAAGATTCCGCACAATGCTCCACCCACAATTCTACATCAGCCACGCTCCTACACGACAATGTTCCATAAATATACAAAAAAATGTGACAAAACTGTACGCTACGACTTCACAAACCTGATGCGATGTGCAGCAGTTTCATTAACGGGTGATTGTTTTGCTGTAGCGCTCTGAAGGGGGAGTGACTGAGCATTTTCAAAACAATAAAAAGTAACATGGTGATCTAAATATGTTGTGTGTTCACAGTTAACACCCCAGAGAAGTAAAATACCCCCTCTTTAAAGTGTTGTTTACTTCTATACATTATATAGTAATTCTAACAATTTGAGTGAAAAAATGCAATGCCTTAGTCTACACTTTCGTTTGAGTCAAAAGTGGCCTGTAATCCGAGATTTAGCCATAGTTTCGAGTAGATGAGGACGCCAGTGCGCATGTGCGGAGTGTGCTCTCAGCGCCCGGGACCCAAACATGGAAAGCAAAGCTGTAAACTATGGATAAATCTCGGATTACAGGCCACTTTTGATTCAAACGAAATCGTAGAGTAAGACATCGAGCTTCTATGATTTGAAAAGTGCTAAAGTTTGTGTTATTTGGAGCCCGCACGGGGCATATTACATGCTCGGGGAATGCCCCGAGCTATGGCTATAAGTCGCGCTAGGCTAACGGCGTTAGCCTAACGCTAATCTAAAACATCTCCGGAAATGCTCCATATGACACCAAAGTGCTATGGGTGAGTAAAACAACTTGTTTTATTACCGAAATAAGGCTCAAATTGTAAAAAAAAACGTTACTTTCCCTTTAATACTATACTCCAGACAAAGTAAATTCCAGCCGAAAAGTTACATTATGTAGCTTTACACGGAATAAGAATCAGAAGGATATAGAGATTAGAAGAAAACATGAGAGAAACAAACTACTGTACATATTTGAATGAGGAAATAGCTTTATAGTGTTTAGAATAGTCCAAACCCTATAGAAAACATATGGATTTATAGAGCTTTAGCTTTATAGGAGTCATACAGAAACATATGGCTCCTGTTGTGTTGCATATATCATACTTAAATGTCTGCACTGAAGTGAGATGCTTTCATTCTCATTGTATGTATGATATACTAAATTATAGGCTACACGTGAACAGTGACAATAAAAGGCATTCTATTTATAGTGTTCAGAATAGGACAAACCCTATAGAAAACATATGGATTTTCTAGTGTTTAGAATAGTCTGAACCTGATAGAAAACATATGTTTGGGAGACAGCGCTTGAGCAGCTGAGGGCGCTAATGAAAAAATGGTCTCCAAAAATCTAATAAAGCATTTCCTCTGCACTTGGCTTTTAGCACCGAACCTCCCCCACACACAATAACACACACATGCTAACACACATATGCTAACACACACACTAAAATTAAGGAATACTACTGTTTGGTAAATGTGTAGGAAAATGTGTCCTCTGCGTTTGACCCGTCCTTCAGTGTCTCTGGGTTAAACCTGTCAGGAGCAGTGGAAACATCTCCAGATCTTCAGCTAGTCTTGGTCAGGACTACCTTATCCTGCGGCAGCTAAGGAAAGCCAAGCTGCCAGTCCAGATGATGGTGCAGTTCTACACGGCCAGTATGGAGTCCATCCTCACCTCTTCCATCACTGTGTGGTGCTGGAGCCACTGTCAGGGACAAACAGAGACTGCAGCGCATTGTGCACTCCGCCGAGAAGGTGATTGGCTGCAGCCTTCCATCTATCCAGGACCTGTACGTCTCCAGGACTCGGAGGCGAGCAGGCCGGATAGCAGCTGACACTTCTCACCCTGGACATGGACTATCTGAGCCACTTCCCTCTCGTCACAAGAACAGTTTCTTTCCCTCTGCTGTTGGACTCATGAACAATGCCTAACATCTGCACAAAGCTGGACACTTTATATCACGAGTCACTTTAATTAAGTCATGTTTGCACTACTGTTCTGATGCTGCTCATCTGAACCTTTTGTTATTTGGATTGTTTATTATGTTTTACTATATTATAGCCAGACCCCCCAGGATTTCGCAGGCATTTTTTGTGATTGTTGCGGGCTAAAATGCCTGAATTTGCGGGAGCTTTTCCAAAAAGTTGCGATGAAAGTTGCGGTGCTTTTAAGGTTTTTGTTGCGATTTTGTTGCGGGAGGAAGTGAAAGTTGCGATAAATAGTTGCGATTTTCCCTTTTTGTAATTAAAATTGAGTAATATTTTGAATACTGAGTTATTACTGACAAAGAATAATACAAAGACACAGAGATCACAGATATGGTCCTAAAACAACCTTACCAACATCGAAAATAAATGACTACTAGGAGGGGAACTGTTTCGGTCTTTTTCTGTTATTTTAGTGGGCAAATGGCGCCGCAGACATGTTTCTTTGCCATTAGAAGCCGTGTCTCAATTCCCAGAGTGCACAGTTCGGAGCGTGGCCCGAAGGGCATGTGCGTCACACATTTCGACAGTACACCGACGCGACGACTGCTGTCCCACTTCTTTTTTGTCCCATGCGCAGTTAACACGCGGTCCGAAGACCGCAGTCGTTAAGCGGTCCGCGGACTGCACTCAGGGCTGAGCAAGTGTGCACTGCCTTGACTGCAGTCTGAGCCCCCTTCGGGCCGCGCTCCGAGCTGTGCGCTCTGGGAACTGGGACACGGCCGCAGTTTTGTTTTGTCACACGGAAGTAAGGCAGAATGTGGCGGCTTCCAAACTCAAACCTTTTAGCCGCCGAGAATATGAGGTTGGGTCCTATGGCTCGCAGATTTGTGACGCGCAAAGAGGAGGCTATGGTGACAGATACGCTGAGATCCAGATATGCGTTTTGTGCATTTATTACAAAAAGAGCGCACACAGCTATGACAGCCCAGCAGGATGAAATGGAACTCATGAAAACCAGCAGGATGAACAGATTAACGTGAAAGATGAATGAATGGTTTGCGTTCAACAAAAAATACGGCTACACCCCAACCCTGACTCTCTCCTGTGTGTGACAGGTGAGCGCGCGCTTTTACACGCACACACTTCCGTACGTGCACACACCCACACTCACGTGAACCACCGCCTCTGCCGCACACACACACACGCACCGTGCACCTCATCTCAGTTATGTCTCCTACACAGAAGGAAGTTGGTCGGCGTTCAATATGTCGCCGATGATTGGTCAAAATTAGTAAAAATTGCGGAAAAGTTGCGGTGATTGGTCAAAATTGCAACACCGCCCTGAATTCACGGGGATTGGCTGAAGTTGCGTTGAAGTTGCAAATCGCAACATCGCGAATTCCTGGAGGGTCTGTATAGCTATATTTTAGTTATTATTTTTATTTAGTGTCTATACTCTAGTTATTACTATTATTATTTACTGTTTTATATTTGCACTTAATCACCGAGACAAGTTCCTAGTTTTGTGAATTGTGTTCACTTGACAATGGCAATAAAAGTCTTTCTGATTTCTGATTTCTGGAGGATTTGGCCTGTTGTGCGAGTTTTGGGTGGATGGGGGAATCAAAACTCAATCAAAACTCCACGTGGGAGTCTAACCTGGAAATTGTGCTAGCGTAACTGACTCGCTCACTGCTACATTCCAAACAGGAAGTGAGCATGGGCGCGCTTCCGGCTCCATCGAAAAACTGTCACTGCTCTCTCTGTAACTTCTTCAGTTCGCCCCGTCTTAAAATGTTCATATTAACCTGCTCTACATGATCCTGGTGTTTTTATTTCACTGTTTTATCCATACAGTAAGATTTAAACATTAATCGCAGACAAATGTGGTGCCTTCTTTCCCCAAAGTCACTCTCACAAATTCAAAAACTTTGACACGCCCGGATATGCAGTGGTTGTTAATAACAAAATTGTGAAACATGTGAGTCAGTTTCATCACATTTTCTTTGTGTTTTCATGGTTTTTAATCAGTTTTTCTATATTTTACCTAAACGGATGTCAAATTATGCCTCTCTTTACTGTTTACAGGAATCAGACTGGTCAAAAATTGGGACATCTGGGACATTTCGTGTATAAAACTGGGACAAATCAATGGTTTTGTATAAATCTGCTGGGACAGGGGACACAGGGCTCAAAACTTGGACTGTCCCGGGTAAATAGGATGCAACAGGTTTACTCCTGCTCAGCTTCATCTGACTGGAGCCGAACGTTATGGGGGACGTCACACTCCGTTAGCCCAATTATACAGTCTATGGCTTGAACTCAGCCGTGGTAATTCTAACGGGTTTCAATATCAAGAGATCCCCGTGGTCTGAACAACCCAATTTAGAGTCTGTATATTTTTTTTACATGATTATACACACAGTATTCTCTTTTTTATGATGTATTACCTTGCTTGAAATAAGTACGAATAAGTCAAAATATGTAGACTTTACTAGATTACTAAACTAATTGCTCTGATGTTCCTGTGCCGTGAGCCTGGTTCGGAGCACGTTCACAGTCGCTCACATTCCTGTTCACACTCCTCCATGTTGTTCGTTAGCGGAGGACAAAAGGCGGAGCGGCCCCTCTCTCTCCAATCAAAGAAAAATCACTCGGAAAGTAAACACTCCTGCCCCCAGCGCTCCCTCCCTTCCCCCACCGGCTGGGAAAAAGAACTGTTTCACATCGTTCAGAGGGACTCAGACGTGTATTTTTGTTTTATTTTTATTTGTACTGAACTTACAAAGGGAGGATGTGCAGTTCAAGCAAAAGAAAACAAATCCTCTCATCTTTCTTTCGCCGCAGCAGAACCATCTCTCTGATCTGGTCACTACCAGCAGCTCAGTGAGTGAATTCTGGAGGGTCTAAAGGTCTTTCACATGAGGCATATTCAACTTATTCTGGAAGTTGCGTCGCCATCATCATTCGGGTTGTATTATTTCGTACGGGGCCGCCGATCCTCACAGCAAATAAGTTCATGATAAGGACGATAAAGCTGTTTTAAAGCCTGTGACTTGTTGATGCGCATGAACATTTTACACAAATGAATCAACTTTATCTCATATTTAAACGGCAAAACTTCTCCCAAATTCTCAGTGAAATTAAAAGGATCGCCGTTTAAACAAAAGTGCCACCACAAGAAAGCGCAATTTAGGAGCATTTAAAGACAAAAGTAGACAAAAGTGAATCCTGAGAATGAGTATCCCAGGTTCAGTTGTAGTTTTTTTTTACCAGCCAGACTGCAGGTTACATACAGTTCCATTAAAGAGCGGGTATTCGTAACACTTTTATGGGGTATTATTAGCTGCTAAAACAAAACAAATTTAGATCACCATGTTACCTTTAATTGTTTACAAAACGCTATATTCGCCGAAAAACAACGCATTAAACATGCTTAATAAGTTTTAATCTTGTTTTTGATGTCCCTCCCTTTGCTCTCCATGCTAAGTCACTCCCCCTTCAGAGCGCTATCATAACACTGGTCTACAAATCTTTAGACTCGATCTGCTTCCGAGATAAAAGTGGCTAAATCTCATTTATATTGATAAGATGAACTGAAAATCAACTGTGCAGGTTAGCTAATGTATTCAAGATATTTAATGATATTGTTTCACATCAGAATCGCATCTGTTTATACAATAGATTAAGCCATTTTTATATTTTGAAAATATTTAATTTGCACTTCTTTATCTATCAAGAAATAAACAAGAAATATCTTAAGACATCAGGTGCACACAATTTCGAGGCATCTCTCTTATGTGAAATCCAAAAATATTTGATGTTAAAACTCTAGACATATTACAGTGGTCCCTTGCTCTGTCACGGTTCACTGTTCGAGGCCTCGCTGTTTCGCAGATTTAAAAAAAAATTTTATCTTTATTTTTATAGTGTAACATTGTGTTCTGCGTCCTGATTGGCTAAGGGGGACCAGGACTAGACCAGGACTAAACGTGGAATAAAACCAGGTCTAGACCAGAACTAACCCAGGTCTAGACCAGGTCTAAACCAGGTCTAAACCTGGACTGGTCCTGGACTAAACCAGGACTGGACCAGGTCTAGACCTGGATTAAATCACCCCGTGCGGCTCTTTGCTGGTTTCGTGCGGCGTTCGTTTGTGCATGTTCGGTTTGTGGCTCGGGCTGCGAGGACGCGGTCCTGAGGGGGAGGCATGGTCCGGGCGCCGCGGTTCGATTACGTGCTCGCAACCCCGGCCTTGCGCCGGTCGTGCTCACAGATTTGACCATGATGAGGGGTGCACATGTCGCGCACTTCTCCAAGGGGTTGGTGCGTCGCGTCCGCGCGTTGGATGAGCGCGGTGCTTCCTGCGGATCCAGTGACTCATGTCTCCGCGCTCCTCGCGCGTCCGGCGAGGCTTCCGGTGGAGCCCCCACGCTTCACTATTAATACATTTTGTTTTCTACAAAAGTTTGAGTGTGTAAACGAGAGAGAAATGTGAGAAAACGTTAATTCCAGTGTTTTAAGGCGTTTACAGCCTTAAAACATGTATAATAATTGTAAAATATAAAGTTGTCCTACTTCGCGGATTTCACTCATTATGGGTTATTTCTGGAACCTAACCCCCGCGATAAACGAGGGACCACTGTATTGGAATGTGCAGACAGGCTTTCAGATAGAACTGGCTGCTTGTAGACACACTGAACCTTCTGATAAACTACAGTTTTTGCCTTATTTTGCATAAATTTCCTATTTTGACCTAATACTCTATCTTGGAAACTATAGCCAATCAGCACTTCTGACTTACTTTTTCTTTATTAGTGACCTAAACCAAGAAAAATTTCACTACTTTTGTTCCAGAAGCGTTTTGCTTGTAGACCAGTGTAATCGGTGTGCATCCCACTCATCGGGTTTGACAAGTTGCAGTGTAGTTCATGTTTTTGTGTCATGTTTTTGTATATTTATGGAGAACTGTTGTGTGGGAGCTCATGGGCGGAGCATTGCACTGAATCTAACATAAGGAGGGTTTGAATACGGCCTGGGAGAGATCACTAAATTACTCAAATATACATAGATGACATTTACAACCTCTTCAGGCATGTTTTTGATGAGGGAACAACCTTATAACATGGTAAAAAACAGTAATTGACCCCCAAAATATCCCAAACATTCCCCCAAAAACTTTGCCTCCCCTTTTTTTTTTTCTCTCTCTCCCCCTCCCTTCCCCCTCTCTCCATCCCTCCTCCCTTCCTCCAGTGAACCACAATGTAATCCCAAGCATGTCTAGCAGCGGGGGGCCTTTTAAAGCGCACTGACAGCATTTGCCCCCAATCCCGAAGGGCCACGCACCTCCGCATGGGACCTGCATTCACTCCCCCAGGTCCACCGCCCCCTGCAGGCCCCCCCCGCACACTGCATTATCCCGCTCTGAGCCCTCATGCTGGGGCCATGATGAATGGAGCAAACTGTCAAAGAGTACGCCAGGACAAAAGCGGGATCAGAGCAGAAGACAGTGGTCCTCAGAGCCGATTAAGACGGATGCATTTCTCAGAGTGTGGGGGGAGTTTTTTTTTTAGAGACAGAAATGGTGTGGAGGTGGAGAAGTTGCGTTAAAGGTGCATTGTGTAACTTTTCCAATGGGGGGTCCGCTAAATGCTTCTGGAGATGTTGTTGCTTTGGCTGAGATGTTTCATAGTATGGTATTAAACCTTTCTTCTTCATGCAGACCAAACCTTCAGAAAGTCGGTTTTTCTCGATATTTTTGAGCTATAAAATCACTTGTAACTGAATAAATATAAAGTAGAGCTGTTTAAGCTTTATGATCATTGTTTGTAATGTTGTTTGTAATGTCTCAGTTACTGCAGATGGAAATTAGCCCCGAGAGCTAAAGTCTAGTATAAAGAATCTTTTCATTTTTTTATAATAATAATAATAATAATAATAATAATAATAATAATACATTTTATTTATTAGGCGCCTTTCTGGACACTCAAGGTCGCCTTACAACAAGTACAATATACATTATAGGCAGTTATAAGCAACAGTTAAAATACAAACAGTTAAAAACAAACAGTTAAACATTTAAACAATAAAAAATTTTAAAACAGTAAAACATTTAAAACATTTAAAAGAACAGTGCACTTATAGTTGGAGTGAAAAGTCCAGTCTGAACAGATGAGTTTTGAGTTTGGTTTTGAAGTTTTTGTGATTAATGCTCCTGTACATTGTCCCTGTCAAATAAATCAAATACACTAAACTAAACTAATGTCATGCTACTTATACTACTATATTATAATAACACAGAGTAATAAAATAATAATAATTAAAAAACAAATTTAAAAATGGTAATAAACGTCTAAATAAGTAGCAATAATAAGAGCTTAGTTGATACTTCTGTTGTCAACATTCTCTGTCTGAGGCTTTTTTCAGACTTTAATTTACGCTTTATTTTAACACAATCTGACCAGAGACAACTGACTTAGCCAGAACAACAGGTGAGCGGATTTGTGCTTTAAACAAGTCTCTCACACATACAATTACAGTCACACTCTTTTTTGTTGAAAATCAAACTCCTGAACAGGACCACGAACGCTCGATCACGAGCTCCTGAAAATGTGCTGTTTAAATCCATCTTGAGTTTTCAGATGATCTTAAAACTTTTTTGTCAGGGTTTATTAATGCCTCCATTGTCTCTCTATGGTAACTGCTAAACATTCCACCATTAGACATACATGTGGAACACCTCCAAAGTATCAATACTTTGAGCAGCAATACAGATAATACAATAAAATGAATATTATGGAAATGCAGAATTGTTGTACACTGGGTTCTGGGCTCTAGGCAGTCAGAGAAATGATTAAATTAAACATTTGTAAAGTGTGTGTGTGACATATAGTGAAATCTGTTTCTCTCAGGACGACATAATAATGACGAGTTTGTATGTTCTCCCTCTGTCTGAATGGGTTTCCAGTGCTCTGGTTCTTCCATTATTTCAGTTTATCTTCCAGTTTTAGTAGTTAGTATTTTTACACTGTGAAAAGTTAATTTGATTCTCTCAGGATTGTATGGTATTGCATCTGTATTTAAAGGAATATTACTGTCCTCGTCATCCAATCGAAACCATGGCAGGATATCGGATTACAGGCCACTTTGACTCAAATGAAAGTGTAGACTAACATTGAGATTTTGTCATCTGAAAAGTGCTAAAGTTTGTGTTATTTGGTGACCGCAACAGCATGCCCCGACAACTACAAAATCTCCGAAAATGCTCACCAAAGTACAATGGGTGAGTAAACGGCGTTGTTTTATTACCGAAATAAGGTTCAGATTGTAAAAACGTTAATATTCCTTTAACATATAGGCCACATATCAAAAATTGGACAAAGGTAGGGGTGAAGTGTCTTGCCCAGGGACACGACAGCAGACTCTCTAGACTAGAATGCATTGGTTGGAGCTGGGAGTTTATTCCAGTGATGTCAGAGCTCCATATCTGCAGATGAGGTCAGGGGTCAGAGGTCGCAGGGGAGGAAGCACAGGTTAGCAGGGTTAGCACAGTTAGCGCAGTTAGCCATAGTCGCTGACGTCGGCTCTGTGCTGTCAGGAGCCTGGACTCTTGGAGCCACTCTTCCTCTGACGAGACCTCTGACCTCTGCTCCCTTCTGCTGACACCTCCACACTGTCTGGACTTAGACCACTGTAACTCCATTAAGTTTACATTTAGGCACATAGAGCCATTATCACATTAGTGAGTGTGGGTGGGCCTTATTCACAAGAACAGTGTTTTATAGCTTTATATTTTCCCTAGAAACATAATCAGAAGACATGGTGGCAACAGAAACAGAAACGTGCTCAAATGTGTCTTCATGTATGAGATGAGGTTTAAGTATCAGGCGATAAAATTACACAAAGGTGCCTCTCTAGCAATGGACGCCACAGTGCAGCGCCCAGGGACCCCTCTCCAGATCTTAAGCTAGTCTTGGTCAGGACCACCTCAGTTGGAGGATTTGGCCTGTGCATGTTTAGCTTGAAGAGAAAACCTGTAACCTTGTGCAGCAAGATGGATTTTTGTGATATTTTTGAGTTCACAAACTCAGGAGAATCCATCTTGGCATGAACCCACTGGTGCGGTAGGGCCCGGCCAAACATGGCAACGCTACTGAGTTTGTGAAAAACATGCAGAAATAAGCACCTGTAGAGACTCTGTGCTTTTCTCTCAATTAAACTAGTTTGATTTTTCAGTTTGTTACACCTCGACCAATCAACTTGGAGTATTTGTTTGTCCTGATAGGTCTCGATGGCTTTCAGCAAGAGTCATCCCAGACAGATGAATGTGAAGAACTAAATTCAGAATGTTACATATGAATCTGGCATGAGCCATTTTAGGAAACAATGAGTGCAGGGAGGAAACCCTAACCCTTCCAGACACAGAAAGAAACATGCAAACTCCACACAGCAAGACCTGGGAGTCGAACTAGCACCTTCTTAGTGTGAGGTGAGAGCCACATCATGATGCATAAGGACATTGTCTTGAGCTCTTTGCCATGATCTGTGGGCTCGAGCATACAACAGTTTGAATGTGGTTTTGTTGGCCTGGCGGAGCACAGAGGAGTCATGATTCTAGCCCCCCACAGCACAGCGTGTTTACTCAGCCTTACATTCCTCAAATACATAAGCACAGACCTGGCAGCCGCACACATGCGCCTCTAATATACACTGTGCGAGGGAAAAGCTATATTAGGTAACATTACTTGAAGTCAACATTTCAATCTTAAATTGGAGTATTTAAGACTTTTTTCCAACTGGTTTCAAGGTATGAAGCAAAACATGTGAAAGATGAAGTGAAAAACAAAAAACGGTGTATGAAATAAGAAAAATAATCTTCATTCACAAATCAAACTAGAATTTGGATTTCTTCCTCGATCCTGCCTCCTGTCGCCAGCTCTCAAATCATTCATATAAATGCACTCTCTCCCTCTTTCTTCCAGCTGTTTCCACCACAGCCTCCTCTGCCTCATCTTCACCGCAGCAGCAGAAACAACAGCCACCTCAGTCTCTCAAACTCCTCTTCTTTTCATTGCTAACTCTAAGCTAACACTTCCAGCTGAGCTCTAAGCACCAAAGTGTGTCAGTCCATGTTTGTACCTCACATCTCCACTAATTGAAATATATGAGTGATTTAGAACAGTGGTTTAAGTGTTCCACCTTATGTCTGAAAGGGCGATGGTTAGATCCAAATTTATATTATGTCCTTTAACAAGACGCTTCACCTGAAGTCCCATTCACAGGACAGAAATGAACCTTTTCTAGAACAGCTTTAGAATGATCTTGAAGTATAAGAGCACATAGACTAGTGTACGCCCATGGAGCACTGAGGGATTACACAGATGTAAGACCACATGGGCATAGAAAAGAAAGTATTAAAGCTGCATTGTGTAACGTTTCTGGTGGAGGGTCTATCAGCATGTTTACATCTTTCTAACTTCATGAAGACCAAACCAGACCAAGTTACAGGTCAGATCTGTGAGGAAACAACCCCACTCACAGTCAGAATGCCTGTTTTTTTATGTAGGCCTATGTTTGAGCTATTAAACCACCTGTAATTGAATAAATATAAGGTAGAACTGTTTAATGTCATACTGTGGAAGATTTCAGGAACAGCGCATTTAAGATTAATGTTGAAAATGATGTTATTAATTATCAAAATTGAGTTTGAATGACATGAGTGATGGGTGGTAAATTTGCCTGTGAAGTGTTATTCTGAATCACCATATTGAATCCAGCTCGTGCAGATGTCCGGGACGGTTGGGGTGTGCAGGTCTGTGTCTGTATTTGGAGCGTGGAGGCGAGCGCAGATCTCGGGCCATTTTAGGCTTCAGCAGCTCCGTGGCACAGCAGCACGTCTGCTAATCCTCCAGCGGCTCTTTAAACTAACAACACTTTAACATAATCTGCCCTGAGCCCCCAGAGCCTCCACACTCACTACTGCACCATTTACACAGCCCTGACACAGAGCTCCACGCAGGGACAGGGACAGGGACAGACAGGGACAGACAGGGACAGACAGGGACAGACAGGGACTCCACCACAGGGACAGGGACAGACAGGGACAGGGACAGACAAGGACAGACAGGGGCTCCACCGCAGGGACAGGGACAGACGGGGACAGGCAGGGACAGGCAGGGACAGACAGGGGCTCCACTGCAGGGACAGGGACAGATGGGGACAGGGACCGACAGGGGGAGGCAGGGGCTTCACAGGCAGGGACAGGGACAGGGACAGACAGGGACTCCACCACAGGGACAGGGACAGACAGGGACAGGCAGGGACAGGGACAGACAGGGACAGACAGGGGCTCCACCGCAGGGACAGGGACAGACAGGGACAGGCAGGGACAGGGACAGACAGGGACAGACAGGGGCTCCACCGCAGGGACAGGGACAGACAGGGACAGGCAGGGACAGGCAGGGACAGACAGGGACTCCACCACAGGGACAGGGACAGACAGGGACAGGGACAGACAGGGGCTCCACTGCAGGGACAGGGACAGACAGGGACAGACAGGGGCTCCACCACAGGGACAGGGACAGACAGGGACACGCAGGGACAGGGACAGACAGGGACAGACAGGGACTCCACAGCAGGGACAGGGACAGACAGGGACAGGCAGGGACAGGGACAGACAGGGACAGACAGGGGCTCCACCGCAGGGACAGGGACAGACAGGGACAGACAGGGACAGACAGGGGTTCCACGCAGGGACAGGGACAGACAGGGACAGACAGGGACTCCACAGCAGGGACAGGGACAGACAGGGACAGACAGGGGCTCCACTGCAGGGACAGGGACAGATGGGGACAGGGACCGACAGGGGGAGGCAGGGGCTTCACAGCCAGGGACAGGCAGGGGCTCCACAGACAGGGACAGGCAGGGGCTCCACAGACAGGGACAGCAACGGGGCAGGGAAATCACATTTGAAATCGAGGGGCGTTCATGATTCATCTGTTCCCTGGCATTCACAATCACAACTATCTACAATTAAAGGAACTATGCACGTTCTTTTAGTTTTAAAAATGTTCTCACATCTGAACCTGTGCTGCCAGAACCTGAACCTGCAGAAAGAGGACACATACACGTTTTCTCATTCTCAGGATATGGACGGCAACATGAATCCACATCAGCTGGACATGGGCTGTTAGTTGGTTGGGCAATCAACACCACAAAATCACTTTTTCTGAGGATGTGGATGCAGCTGACCTCAGCACCAATTTGTTCCCCATTGACCCTTGACCTTTTGGACATAATCTGGACACACCCCCACCTCTACATCCTGTTTAAGGGTCAAGCATGAAGTCCACTGAAAACTGCTCACTGCACCACTGAAGCCCATTTTGAACAGAACTTTATGGGTTATCATTTTATCGAATATTTTCATGTGAATCTCACTGTGTATCAGGCGGCATCGATCATTCAAAAAATAAGTGGGACGAGAGACAGGAGCAGGACAACCAAAAGAGGGGCAGGTGATCACCGTACAGTCAAGGTGAAGAGTAAGTAAGTGTTAGTGAGAGCTGGGATTGGACCGGTGACCTCCTGGTTTGTGGGCTGCCTGTAGAGCAGTTTGTTTAAGCTCCGAGCAGAGGGTCAGCGTTTAAACTTAACAGAGTCTTAATGAGAGACTGCAGCTTTCACACACAGTTACTGTCATCACTGTGTCCTCTTTACAACACCGTAAACTCACAGAGGAGCTGCCCCAGGCACACAGGAACTACCCACAGTTACACTTACCTAAATGTCTTTAATTGGTCTTTTTATTTAAAGGGATTTTTTTTAAAATGTGAATCTGTATTTTGTTTGTTTTTTATGTGAATCTGTATGGCGTCCCCTCCAACAGTGTTGAGCATTAACACTGGCTTACCGATGATTTGTCCAAAAAGTGATATATATTTGCGTCACAAACAGTTGTAAACATCCACTTACAAATGAACAGGAAAATAACACTAAGAGGTGCGCAGTGATACGACTCGAGAGAAAACAGCACCAATGCGAATTAGGATGCTGAATTTTTTGCTGTTTGTGACGCAAATATATCACTTTTTGGACAAATGTTTTGAGAAGAAAAACAAGCTTTATTAATGTCCCTGCTAACTTAACGGACCTACGTTCGTGAGCTACAGAACCGGAGCAGAACTGGGCCCAGACGACGCTGTCATCGGTAAGTCAGTGTTAATGGACGACACTGCTGAAGGGGACGCCATACAGATTCACATAAAAATAAAAATAAATAAATAAAAAAACGCACTATCCCTTTAAATCAAGATATGAACAACAATAACAGAGTTGCCCCTCTGCTGTATCTCTGTTTATGGACTAAAAACAATATAAATATTTCCCTTATTTCCCAAGAGAATGTACCAGGGGCCTCTCAAACGCACTCATTTCTATAGAATGTGAATTATTCTTACTGCTCTGCCCCAGGGCAGGTGTGGCATGTTACGTGACTTCCTTATTATTGAAATTGATGGATAAAATGTTAGTATTGTGACAACACTAATTGCAGTTCCTTTCTAAAGGCTGCAGTGGACTGAGGACCACCTAACCAGGGCCAGTCTAATAAAAGACCCCAACGTGAGTCCAGGGCCATTCTGGCTCCAGACCAGAATAGGAGTCAGAGCCTGGGCCAAACCTGGTCTAGACCTGAGTCTGTGTGGATTCTTTCTGTTTACCACCTCCCCCCCTGCAGGCCTGTCACTATACACATATTTGAAATACAGAGTATTGTTTCTGAAAGCAGTGCACTTCCACCTACTGTGTAAAATCAACTTTTCAGAGCTTTTATCCATGTTTTTTCAATTTTTCATTTACCCTTTCAAAGTTGTTTTTGGAGTCATTCTTGTATGTTTGAGTCATCTTTTTTGGCTTATTTTCAAAATTACATGAACCCCTGTTTTCACCGCCACAGGTACACGCCCACTGCTCTGCACCTACTTTGTTCTTCAGTTTCATTTTCTTAATTGGTGATACGCGAAGGATTAACAAGCACAATATTTCTTCTTTAAAATGTCACAATAAATGGTACTATTGAAGACCATTTTATGCCAGGAAACACTGGGACTGTGGCCAACTAAAGAAATTCTTGGACTAAAGACATGTCCCGCCCATTGATGTGGCTGAAGTTTTCAAAACTATCACAGTTCGCCCCATAAGTCCTCTAACCAAAAGTGTCTGCCACCCCTGCTTGTTTCCAAACAGATGAGGCGAACTGGGGCAGAGGCTCTGACCTCCACACCTGCAGCTCCATGAGCACCAGCTGGTGTACTGCCGATATGGGCCGCCTCGTCTACTGCACATGCGCACCACCCCTTTAAGCATTGTTTAAAGTTTAAATGCCGTTTAAATGCCGTCGAGCTGAGTTCTCGAGGGAGAACTGGAGTTGTTTTCAACAGTGACAACGCAAGTAAGTAACATTTTAAGTCTATTGGTTTTATTGTGTTTTAACCAATTAAGCATGTAACGAACGATATGTGAATGTTAGATTTGCGGCAGAATACCTACGTCAGATGATAAGTTTGGATTTAACATTTGACTGCCTTGTTATTGTTTTCATTCCATCGTATTTTGTTATTTTGTGATGTGAACGTAGAAAACGTTGTATATATGTTATATTATGTTCTCGTTACATTTGTTTAATGATCCCTGCAGTACAGTTTTTTTCATTACACACTTAATTGTTTTCTAACAGGAACGCATTCTTCAGCTCAGTGAAGACGTCTTGAAGGCTCGACTAGAGGTCGCATGTGCTCCTAGACGCATCATCGTTGTGATAAATTTACCTCCTTGGATGTATATACTGTATATATTTTTGTAAATAAATGTTTCTTCTGTTGTCCCTTTTCCTGTCCTCATAAATCATGAATAAGAGACAAGCCCATTGTTTTAAATTGAATTGCATGAAATTGTCCCATCTTCAGTGTCCCTGTATCATTTGTATTATTTACCCATTTATATGAACATGGAGCTCATTTCCACATGCTTATATTATCTATCAAATCAGGCTCCGACTGAAGGGAGCTCATTTTGATAGCCCACTTGACCCATTAAATAGTGCTGACACTGTAGAATCATCATTATTTACTCATTTATATGAATATGTGAAGAGGTATGTCTTGACAGACATATATCTTCACCCAAATAATGCATCCACTAAAAGTCGTATACCTCACCTTTGTGATACAGGGACACTGAAGATGGGACAATTTCATGCAATTCAATTTAAAACAATGGGCTTGTCTCTTATTCATGATTTATGAGGACAGGAAAAGGGACAACAGAAGAAACATTTATTTACAAAAATATGTACAGTATATACTGTACATCCAAGGAGGGAACTTTATCACAATGATGATGCGTCTAGGAGCACATGCGACCTCTAGTCGAGCCTTCAAGACGTCTTCACTGAGCTGAAGAACGCGTTCCTGTTAGAAAACAATTAAGTGTGTAATGAAAAAAACTGTACTGCAGGGATCATTAAACAAATGTAATGAGAACATAATACAGTGGTACCTCACCTTACGAATGACCCAAAAAACGAAAATTTCAAGTTACGAAACGCCTTCACGTCAAATTTTGGTCTCTAGATATGAATGAAATTTCAAGTTACGAAACGCGAAATCTCCAATCCAACTTCATTTATAAAGCACTTTAAAAACAACAAATCTCAATCTCACCACACACATTATACGCTTTTCTCAGACTGGAGTTTCTCTCGCATTTCTCTCTCGTTTGAACACTCGAACTTTCATAGATTTTCAATGGAATGTGTTGATAGAGAAGCGTGGGGGGGACACGGCTCAATATAGCGCCGAACGCGCAAGGGGAGACACAACAACACATGATCAGTATGGTAAAACTCACCTGTCTCACGACGGTCTAAACCCAGCTCACGTACCCTTAGTGAGTGAACAATCCAACGCCTGGTGAATTCTGCTTCACAATGATAGGAAGAGCCGACATCGAAGGATCAAATAGCGACGTCCATACGGCGCAAGGCCGCGCTACACCGGGGCTGCGGGATGGAACCGCGGCGCCCGGGCCGTACCTCCTCCTCGGGGCCGAGCACGCGCGGGCCGAGCACAAGGTGATTTAATCCTGGTCCGGTTCTGGTTTAGTCCAGGTCCAGTTCAGGTTTAGACCTGGTTTAGTTCTGGCCACACCTGGTTTAGTTCTGGTCTAGACCTGGAAGTCACATAGAAGCATAGAGCACCTTTCTCGGCCTGTTAGCTCACAGTGTCGGCGCCCCGGCTCTGGAGGTCAGATAGAAGCAGAGCCAGCCCCGCCCCGCTCTTATTCCCGCTGACAGAGTGTCTTTCTCGGCCTCTTAGCTCTAGCGCGGAACGCGCAAGGTGCGCACGACACGAGCAACGAGCAACACACTCATCCAACGGCACTGCCATGTTATAATAATAACAGGTCCAATCCAGGTTTAGTTCTGGCCAGACCTGGTTTATTCCACGTTCTTTTAGTCCTGGTCTAGTCTCTTAGCCCGTCAGGAACACAACGTTACACTATTAAAAAAAAGTTACACTATAAAAAAAAAACCTTGGAACGGATCAGGCTTTTTCCATTGAAATAGCTACTCAACTTACAAATTTTTCACGTTACGAAACCACTTCTGGAACGAATTAATTTCGTAAGGTGAGGTACCACTGTATAATATAACATATATACAACGTTTTCTACGTTCACATCACAAAATAACAAAATACAATGGAATGAAAACAATAACGATGCAGTCAAATGTTAAATCCAAACTATTATCATCTGACGTAGGTATTCTGCCGCAAATTTAACATTCACATATCGTTCGTTACATGCTTAAACACAATAAAACCAATAGACTGTTAAAATACTTGCGTTGTCACTGTTGAAAACAACTCCATTTCTGCCTTGAGAACTCAGCTCGACTGCATTTAAACGGCATTTAAACTTTAAATAACGCTTAAAGAGGTGATGCACATGCACAGTAGCGACAAGGCGGCCCATTTCGACGAAGCGGTCAATTTCGGCAGTACACCGGCATTACCCATGGGTCACAGCTCCTCTGAACCACAAACTTACACTAACACTGCACATGAACTACTGAAGGGTTTTCTGTCCCAAATGGTTATATCAGTGTTTAATCCAGTTCTTAATGGTCAGATTGTGTTAAAATAAAGCACAGGTTACAGTACGCCTCAGATAGAGAAGTGCTTACAGTTAGCATCATACCACCAAAAAATGTTGATGACATAAGCTGCAGAGTATCAATTAGACCAGCGGTCCTCAACTTTTTTTGCACCATAGACCGGTTTAATGACAGACAATATTTTCACGGACTGGCCCACTCCACTCACGTGGATGTCGACGCGCTCTATCCGGGATGCGTAAAATCGAGGACCAGGGGAAACTGATTCCTTCTCACCATATTTGTAACACTAAAATTAAATATTTTAGAAATTTCACTCTGGTTTAGTCTTAAAGTAGAGCTGGTTTGAACTTGGTTTCACCCTCTTTGTGTTTTTTGTTTCTGGTTCAGTCTTGGTGTTACGACCTCCACACCTGCACCTCCACATGCCCCATGTTCTCCCCCAGCCCCTGCCCCATCTCAGTCCCCCGTCCCTGGGTCTCTGTGTTCTGTGTGTCCCTGGACATGTGTGGGATCCAGTGGACTTGAAAGGGCCTGGTGTGAGAGAGGTTAGGCTCCAGCTGACCTGCTTCACACAGCGGAGATCAGACAAAAGCACACGGACGTTAGAAACATCATTATCCTTTTTCAGGAGCTGTCGGGGTTTAGCACACTGTATTAGACTTACCAAGCAGACATGAGCAGTTCATAAGTTTAGTTTAGCTTAGTCTTTACTTGAGGAAACATTAAGATCATAAAAACTGAGAGAGCTAAAATAGCTACTCTCCCCTGATTTACAGAAATAAGTTACAGAATGCAATACAATACGATTATCAACACTAAGAACAATACACACTGTGCACTCTCAGATACACGCACTCAACACAACGGATGTGCTCGCAGCCTGAGTGCAGAAAGTGCCGCTGTCTGTGCAGTTAACATAAAGTTGCAACACTAACTAGAGCTGTTGTCAGCACTAAAACAGTTTATCTCCATGTGATAAAATAAGTTCTGATGCTAAATGAACATTAGTGAGGGGGATACGACTTAATCCATGTGTTAAATGCAGGTGAGTACGTAAATGACGAGAAGAAACGTCTCAAACTTCAGTAGTCGGACATTCACTTATACCTGATACAACTAACCCAGGAAAACCTAAAATCTGCTGAAATCCTGCAAGGCACTGACATGGTCCCAGACAGGACAGGGGCAGGAGACATGCGCAGTAAAGCACAAATAATCCCTCTACAGAGTGTGTGGTTTTACTGCCTCATTATCAGGACATCCAATCAGAGATCCTTCTTATTTTACGCCATTATTTTGCAGAGATGTTATCAGCAGTGTCATGGCTGAATTTGTAACAGAGGTCAAATAGATTCACAGTATTCATCTGGATTTGAGGAGTTTCTGGTGTGTTCAGGACTCATTCTCTCATAATTCGAGATATACAACTCCACTTAAACTATAGACTAGCATTTTTTCCTTTTATTGGAAGATTTTGCTTAAAATATCCATCCGTCCATTTTCCCCCGCTTATCTGGGGCCGGGTTGCGGGGGCAACAGTCTAAGCAGGGACTCCCAGACTTCCCTCACCTCAGACACTTCCTCCAGATCCTCCGGGGGGACCCCAAGGGGTTCCCAGGTCAGTCGGGAGACATAGTCCCTCCAGCGTGTCCTGGGTCTTCCCCGGGCCTCCTCCCGGTGGGACATGCCCGGAACACCTCCCAAGGGAGGCGTCCAGGAGGCATCCAGAACAGATGCCCGAGCCACTTCAGCTGCTCGTCTCCACGTGGAGGAGCAGCGGCTCTACTCCGAGCTCCTCCCGTGTGACTGAGCTCACCCTATCTCTAAGGAAGCACCCAGCCACTCTGCGGAGGAAACTCATTTCGGCCGCTTGTATCTGCGATCTCGTCCTTTCGGTCATTACTCAGAGCTCATGACCATAGGTGAGGAGAGAAACGTAGATTGACGGTAAATTGAGAGCTTTGCCTTTCAGCTCAGCTCCCTCTTCACCACCACAGTCCGGTACAGCGACCGCATCACTGCCGACGCTGCACCGACCTGCCTGTCAATCTCACGCTCCATCCTCCCCTCACTCGTGAACAAGACCCCGAGATACTTGAACTCCTCCACTTGAGGCAGGGACATAATTAGACAAATACTATTATACAGTATATTCCAACCCTCCTCCACTCTCCAACATCAGTGGTAAATGGTCACATATTTATATCACGCTCTTCCACCCTGAAGGCACTCAAAGCCATAGAGTCCGTTACATCAAGGAATCACTCCCCCATTCACACACAAATGTACGCAGACACCGGGGGCGAGATGGGGTAAGTGTCTTGCCCAAGGGCACAACAGCATTGATCTGTGGGAGCTGGAACTGCACCGCCAACCTGTGACTCAGAGGATCTACCAATGATGTTTATGTTGACAGACATTCAAACCACCAACCTTCAGATCAGTGGACGAACACAAAATACCGTCACCCCTAAGTCTGATGTTGTTTTGGCTGACTCCCTGACTAAAGGAGAGGCCTTCAGCTTCACATGAACGCTTCACTGTGGAGAGGGACTACACAGTGACTACACAGCTCTCTGATGAAAGAATGTCATGGATAAGTTTGTTGTCATTACAAATCATAAACTTTGGTGAGAAATATTCAACTCAAAACTCAAACTATGGGCCATGACAAACCCCACATGGTTGGACCTCTATAGTGTGTTGCCTCAGTTGTTTGAACCAAACTGCCCCGTACACAGGCAATCCGAGCTGTGGCAGTCTTGACGGTGAGTGGACCGGACAGGAGGGGGCGGAGGGGCAGAAGGGGAGGGGCTGGGTGGTCCGAGAGCGTGGGGAGTTCATGCCCCTGCCAAGGCCTTTCGCACCGCGCAGACAAAAGCATTACAGTGAGAAGGGGCCCGCGCACACATCACAACACACAGAACACACAGAACACAAAACCCGACACACAACTCACAAGAGGCATCACAACAGAGGCGCCACCTGTCTCCTCTTCAGGGCCTAATGAGCGGCCGAGCGAGGGGCAATTAGTGCAGGGGAGAGAGGGAGAGAGGGGGGTAGTAGACAGAGAGATAGAGGACAGAGCAAACTGTAGCATCATCAAACCAGTGACACGTGAACAATTAGAGAACACAAGTACGTCTCTGAAGGCACAAACAGCTCATATGAGACATGCACCACCAACACACCACACCTTTAAATGTGGCCAACATGGTCCTCTGCATTTGACCTATCCTTCCATGCTGTGACCCATCCTTCTATGCTGTGACCCGTCCTTCAGTGCTGAGTAAGTTTTTCATGAGCAGAGGTAGTTATAGAGCTATTTTGTGTCAAGAGTACCTGGAATAGAATACACCATTACACATACTTTTGATTTATTCAATATTTTACCAGGTAAGTCAACTGACAACATCAAGACGTACATGGATCGGGTGCAGTTTAAGATGTGTGCAGAATCCACTAAATATTCAGTGACCAAAAGTTAATAAAGTGGCTCAAACAGTGTGTCAAGCTCTGCAGGACGACAGTTCAGGAGTGTTTTGTTTATGTGCCACATGATCCAGAGATGGAGTGCAGAGGAGCACTGCCCACTTCACCTCTGTCGCAGAAACCAGCTATAAACAAACTCTTTTGTCTGACTAAAGCAATCATTAATACTAAGTTTAATCTGAAGACAGAATGAGCCTTTACCAAAGATCAGAGGTTTACCTGATCCACACACGTCCATGACCCACTGCCTCCTCACAAGAGCCTGTACTCTACTGGGTCATTCCAGAACTGGAGGACATTTTACATCTCACCCATCAAATAATAAATAATCCACATACAAGATACCTAAATCATACAGGTTCTGAGTGAATTTATTTGTCCTGAGACCAAATCTAAAAAAAACTAAGAGAAAAGAATGCTTGAAAATATTTTTTTAAAATACCAAATAAGTCTGGAGTTCCCCCCAAAATGCCATTTTCCTCTTGCCCCACCCCTCTAATGACCACATTGAATCTCAAATAAACCAGTTAAAATTAAATAGAAATTTCTTGTTTTTTTGTTTTATTTGTTTCATTGTCATCTCTTGTAACTGTGGGAACATTTGTTTTAATAGACACAATATTTCAAATAATAATTAGTATTCATGGAACATGTGTCCCACAACATGCACCAACCCTGTTACCATAACATTTTTAGTCTGGTAGAAGAAGAAGAAAGCAGAACCACATGATCCCCTGGACTTGACATCATCAAACAGTTTTCAAAAAGAATATTTAGAGCAAATGTTTGTCTTATATTTTTCATATTTTTATAACATGTTTAGCCTTGATTGAATGTCTCACTCTACCTCATGCAACCCTGTTATGCAAATGATCAGAATAAGACTTTTTTTTTCTTCATTTACTTATTTGCATAAATAAGTTTTTCCTCTTGATTAGCAGTAACAGCTAAACAGCTTCTTCTCCTGAGATAAAGCGAACATTAGTGCAGATTTGCAACCCTGTTTCCTGCAACCCTGTTACTGTGATTAGAGTAAATAAATAAATAAATAAATAAAATAAATCATGTAATAAAAATTGTACCATTGATCCATAAGCTGAGCTAATCAAGCGTTTGATAGTTTATTACCTACTATTGATGAATATATAGCAGAAAATCAGAAAAGTTAAGGTTTATTTTTCAAGAATTTTTAAGGCCAAAATGTCCTACTAACTACTACTCTACTAACAGCTTTAGCTAACAGTGACAGCTCAGAAGGAAATAACTCAAACTGTGCGTGTGTGACATTGAGGAGGATTTACTGCGATGAAAATACTTTATACTGAACTCTGTCATTGCGTCTCTTGTGTTGACACAAGCAGACACTGTGTCCGGCCGGAGCGAGGTCACCTGATCACGCCCCCTCTCCTCTGACCTTTGACCCTTCAGACCTAAATGTGGAACAGTGTGAAGCTGCTCACACTCTGCTGACAGGACTTCACACATACAGAGAACAGCACACTAAACCATTACCGCCATTTTGAAAATACCTATATTTACATCCACTGTAAATATAAGGTGAAGTGAGGGGGTAATATTTTCTCATATTTGGAGTACACCAAAGATTTAAATTTTGGTTTGAAATTAATATTTTCTTGTCACCTATGCAGTTTCCCTTTTTTTTTTTATATATATATTTTAATACAGGACTGTCAAACATACGGCCTGGGGGCCAGATCCGGCCCTCCAAGACCTTTAATGTGGCCCTCGGCTGATTTTCTAAAAAAAATATATATTTTAATTATATTTAAATTTTATATTAAAATTAATTTTCTGCACCTCTTTTCTGCGCAGTTTAGCATAGCAGCGTCTCCAGCGCCTCTGTGCGTGGCCCCTCCCACCAGAGCAGCACAAATGAAGACTCGCCTCTTTCCAAACGCTCTTAAAGGACCATCGTTTTGACTGTTGACCGTGACACCCTCATCAGCAAAATGTCAAAAATTAGAAAAGTGGACACTGAGTGCAGGATTTTCCAAGAAAAATTGACTAATTCCTATTTGCTGGTGGAGGTGAATGGGAAACCTGTATGCTTGTGTTGAAATTGCATTTTTCTTAAAGTTTTAGGTTGTTCATAATATTTTGTAAAAGAAAGAGTTCATCAAATAAAAAAAGACTTCTGTAATAGATTTGCATTTCTCTGCACAAATATTTGGACTTATTGCTATTTTTGGAGGTATATTTTCTGATCTGGCCCCTTTGGGATCAAAGTAGGTTGGATAGTAGGGTGTCAAAATGAGTTTGACACCCCTGGTTTAATATATCACTTTTCCAGATGCTCAAAGTCGCTTTACAATTTCGTGCATCTTTTACTCACTTTACACTCGGAGATGGTAAGCTTATATTGTAGCTAAAGCTGCCCTGACACAGATTGAGGGAAGCAAGGCTGCCGGTCTGCACCATCGGCCCCTCTGGCCACCAACACTAATGCTCACGCCACATTCATACTAGGCAATGCGCGTGAAGCGTACTGCCTAAGGACACAACAATATTTTTTTGCCACTATCGCTGCACTGTGGCACCTGGTGTTCCCAGTGGTCTCGCATCCAAGTACTAACCAGGCCCGGCCCCACTTAGCGAGATCTCACAACCTGCAGCCCACCACAGAGGAAGAAACATTCAAAACCATCGATAAATATAAAACGTTACACAGTACTCTATACAAATCTATATTGAATCCACCTTGTTTCGGAGTGGCTTTTACACCACAGCGCCTCATATTCTGTTACGGGGCCCATACCCAGCCTGTGTGCGCTCGGGGCAGGTGTGGGGGTCAGGGGAAGGGTCGCGGCCTCGGTCCACTTCCCAAATATAGAGCAGCGTCTGTGGGGGGAGGGGGACGCGGGGCTCTCAGACGAATGCTTTTATGTGCGGAGGGGGCGGGACATACCTGACACACTCATTACGTTTACACGGGCCCTGATGATATCACTGTCCCAGGCTGCACACAAAACACTGCACTGGGACTAAACACATGTACAGCAGATATGGAAGTTCAGCTCAGATGTTATTTTAGCTGTAAATGGTTTGGACACGTCACCTGCATGATATAAAGCTAAAACCATACTTAGCAACATACTCCATGGAGGTAGAGAAGTTTAATGCCACACAATAGGAGTCGAAGTCAAATAAGCCTGGTTTGTGGGGATGCAAGCTCGCTCACACTGAGGATTCAAGTTTCTCAGGGCAATAAGAAGAAAATAATAATTGTTGAGCTAAAAAAGTTACATACTGTGGCTTTAATGCTATGAGTTTTGTAAAAGCTTGGAATCCAATGTCTGAAAGTAGGCTGAACGATTTTAAGAAAAAACTGAATTGCGATTTTTGTGGCTGATATTGCAATTTCGATTTCACCACAATTTTTTTCAAATTAAGTTTCAGTGCACATGAACATTTGGAAACATCACAAACTTACATCATACCATTCAAACACTAAATTCCACTAAACTGTAATGCAAGAATAAAAACTAAAGTCAATAATTTATTTCAAATGTAGTCCTGTTTATTAAAAACAAACATGCTGTACATAGTCTACATTGAGCGCTTGAGCAATCACAGTTATTACACCTGAACTAAAAGAGCATCTGTGTCTGAAGTAGAGCAAAAAGCTTGATTGTTGTATTTTATAACAAACATATAAAATACAACGCAACTTAAACTTAACTTAAAGGGACAGTGTGTAAGATTTTTACCCGTTAATTACCAAAATTGAAGATACCCATTCAAACATACATTGTTTTCCAAGCCTTTTCACTTCCATCATGAAATCAAGGTATTCTGTTGGACTTAGATATACCTGCATAAAAGGGGGATCGTCCCCATATAGAGGCAGCCATTTTGATTACGAGAGCCGTAGAAGGACATTTGGGCTCCGCCTTCGCCTTCGGCAAGGCTCGTGGTTTTGGGGAAACAACGACAAGCATATTGCCGGATCACACGTCGTTATGCATCTAATACGTGTTTTGGACTAAATTGTTTTACTGGATTTTATTCGCTGGATCCTTACGGACAGATTGAGACCAAGCTTATGGTGAAATACAGAGTTTGACCTGTCCAGAGCCTTCAAAAATAAGTTAAGTAACAAACCTTGTTTTGTGCTTTTCCGTATAAAAGCCCCATGTGCTCGGGGACTGATTGTTGTGCAGGGAAATGAATTGCATAGTCAAAAAGAGGAGACTGTAAGGTTTCATTTGATGTGTAGATTGTCATGGTACACGATCGGGAATGTGTGCTTTCATGCAAAAAGAAAAAAAAAACAGTCAACGGGACCGCGTTTTATTTATACCGTAGTTGTCGTCGAGGGCTCGCACAGCGCCGGGTGCACGCGGGTACGCGAGCTGTACACGTTACGGCGCGCCCGGGTGACCCTCGAGGTCTGCCGTAGCCAAAAGAGGAAGTGGAATAGCTACCATCCACCTATGCGCCACGAATCCTACACACTGTACCTTTAAATACAGCGATGCTAATCACGGTAGCCATTCTATAGTGTTTGTAATGTAAACTAGCCTTATGCTAACAATTTGTCAGCTAACAACAGAGGGGAATACCTCTTATCCATTGTGCGGAGGAGACTTTTAAACGACTCTTTGGTCACCGTGTTTACAGGCACCATTTCCTTGGTGATGTCGTGTGTTACGGCAGTCATTATCTCCTGGTGTCGTTGGCTGCTTCTGTCATATGGAGCTACACTGGCAAAAGAAGTTGTAACTGTCTGTTTGGCCCGAGTATTACTTTTACTAGACGTTTCTCCGGACTTTCTCGCCATGCACTCGAGTGACGGATTACGGACATTGATTAAACGGGAGCTAACACCGGCTTCGCCAGCTCGCAACTTCCCAGACCGCACAGGGATACGCAACGTATTTCGGTTGAGGGATCGCTCAGAGCGGAGCGGCTAACACTGACCTCACCAACCTGTCCACACGCAGCACGCCGCTTCTGATTGGTGGGTTTAGCAGCGTGGCAGGGAGTCGTCATACATGTGTGAAATAGTTGACGAAACAAAACCTGGGTCAGTTAGAAAATTTTAACAATCTTAACGATCTTTAACGATTTAAGCAACTTTAACGATCCCAAAATCACGTTGTCTGAGATTGCGATTTTTGATCTAAAACAATAGATTGTTCAACCCTATCTGAAAGTGTCTGTGAATGTCAAGTTTAGCATTTAGCTTCTGAAAATCTGATGAACGTGAGATAAGACAACACAACTTCTAATCTCTATAGGTTGAGTTCACATCATATAAAACAATTTTTTTTCCAAATGACACGTAAGTATTTGGGGTCGAATAATGGCACCACTTTCTGAAGGAGCTGGCAGAGAAGACACTGAACTTCGCGCCAGTTTTTGTTTCATGTGGATAGGCCCAGTAATTACAGAGATATGAACCATAAACCAGCCTTCTACATTTGCATCTCTGCCCAAACTCCATCGCAGGGGCAGAAACAACAGCCTCTCCATCTCCTCCTCTTCACCACCATGAGGAAGGCGATTCCTAAAGCAAATCATCAAATTAAGTAACTCATTTATGTTTTTAAACCTTGTCTCTGGCATTAAAGGGGTAACTCTGCACTTCCTCTCTCCTCATAGACCCACAACCAGACCCAGAGCCAGCCCAAGAGAAAGAGCCAAAGCCAGCCCCAGCCCTAGTCCCAGAGCCAGAACCAGCCCTAGTCCCAGACCAAGCCTCAGAACCAGACCCAGAGCCAGCCCTAGTCCCAGACCAAACCCCAGAGCCAGAACCAGACCCAGAGCCAGCCCCAGAGCCAGCCCTAGTCCCAGACCAAGCCTCAGAGCCAGCACCAGCCCCAGACCCAGCCCCAGAGCCAGCCCAAGAGAAAGACCCAGCCCTAGTCCTAGACCCAGAACCACACCCAGAGCCAGCCCAGGACCCAGCCCTAGTCCCAGACCAAGCCAGAACCAGACCCAGACCCAGAGCCAGCCCTAGTCCCAGGCCCAGAGCCAGTCCCAGCCTCAGCCCCAGTCCCAGATCCAGCCCCAGACCTAGAGCCAGTCCAAGACCCAGTCCCAGCCCCTCCTCTGAAAAGCCCATTCAGTGTGGTCTTTCAGTGGGTAACAGAGCCGCCTTCTCCTGCGGAAACTTGAGACTTCCAACGTGACCCCTCGCCGTGACCCTTGACCCCAAGACTGCGGCTCTGACACGTACCGGCGTGCCTCTGTACATGTGTGTTAGAGTGTGTATGTGTGTGCCGTCATGGGAGTACTAAAAGACTTTATTAAAGGACTCAGGCAGGACACTAGTGGAAGTTTCACTGGTGGGACAATCCACCTGCTCACACTGAGTCACGTGCACAGACGTTGTGCACGTGACCAGATGTCCATATTTACCCGGAACAGTCCCAGTTTGTGTTCCCTGTCTCAGCAGATTTATTCAAAACCAGCGATTTGTCCCAGTTTTATACAAGAAATGTCCCTGATGTCCTTATTTTGACCAACTTGATAAGAGTAAATAGTATGTATTGTAATTTGTTAAGCTAAAATACTGAAAACGGTGCTTGAAAATGACCACAAGGCAAAAAAAAAAAAAAAATGCACCCACAAAAATGCCTCAGATAATATACTGACCCACAAGGGACTCGGGACTCTCAGATCCAGAGCTGGTCTTGGTCAGGACCGCCTTATTTGGCCCATTGTACATCACCGCACCACACAGGGAGAACGTGCAAACTCCACACAGAAACTTGGAACCTGTCTGCTGTGAGGTGAGAGTGCTAAGGGTACTAACTACTCCATTACATTGCCTCAGATGTTGCTGGATCTAAATATACTATATCTTGGATCCTTAACCATGAAAAATTAACAAATAAGGGGCGGCAGTAGCTTAGTTGGTACAGCATTTGTTCACTGATCCAAAGGTCGACTTAAACATCACTAGTTGAGTGGTCAGATCCACTGACCCACGGGTTGGTGGTGCCTTGGGCAAGACACTTACCCACCTCGCCTAGTGCCTGCATACTCTGGTGTATGAATGTGAGTGTGAATGAGTGAGTGGTTCTGTGTTGTAAAGCGCTTTGAGAGCCTTGAAGGTGGAAAAGCGCTGTATAAAAATGTGACCATTTACCATTTACCAGATAGTTCAAATTTCAAATCAGCTTTATTGTCAAAAAACATGTACAGGTCGCACACACAGGATTTGAAATTGCAGCGCCCCCTAGGCCCACAGTGCACACAAAACATCTGATAAACAAGACAATAAACACCATGACTAAAACACCACATATATCCGTAGCAAAAGTACAAGGCTACGTCCACACAACAACACTCCTGGATTTTTTTTTTTTTTGCGGGTTGAAAAAAAAATTGCATCCACACACGTGTCGGATCAGTAAATATTTGCATCCAGACGAAAACGGAGCGCTGAGTGAAAACTATGTACAGTAATACATACGCCACACCAATATGTGGCGCTGTAAACAGGGAACAGCCAGAGCCACCGGAAATGCAATACTACAAAGAGCGCATGCGCATAAAGTCCTTTTTCTTCCGCAAACAAGCATCACGACGTCATTGTTTTCCAAAAGCTGCGTTTTGCTTGTCCACATGACAACGCGACCCCGGCTTTCTCAGATCCCCCCTCCAAAAAAAACGCCAGCGCTGTGTGGACGAAAGGCCAAAATGAATAAAAACTTCTCCATTTCTACCAAAAAACATTGTTGTGGGGACGGGCCCTAAAACATCACATATAGGGTCATGTGTTTCTCCAAACGGAATAAGTCCCGTCTCCTGTGATTATTTTAGTGATACATTTTTGTCCAAAAAGCTCCTCCTCTTGAATGTGCCGCAAACAACATCCGTGTCTCAATTCTCAGAGTGCACAGTTCGGAGCCTGGTTTTAAGGGGACTCAGACTGCATTCAAGACTGTGCATACTTGCACAGCCCTGAGTGCAGTCCGCGGACCGCATGGGCGTCGGCGAAATGCGACAGGTCTCCCAACTACCAGATGCAGCCGCCGACTCCATTTTCTCCTGTAGAAGAAGTCGTGACGTACATGCCCTTAAAACCACACTCCGAACTGTGCACTCTGAGAATTGAGACACGGCTAATGAGTTAATTCAGATACGCAGAGATGATTGGTCGGTGCAGGTAATGAACTGGATTATGGACATGCTCGGTAAACTACAGGTCATACTGTAACATTTTCTCTTCTTTCATTACACGTTTATTTCTGGATCTATCGCTCAATGATTCCTTCCTCTTCCTGTCTGTGAGTGGCATTTCACACAGTGTAAAATGAGAGGTCAGACCCACAGTGACTTGTGACTGTGTAAGTGTATTATGTGTGCGTCTGTGTGTGCGGTACAGAGATCCTCCGTGCTCAGATGGGCCTGTTGTTTGGACCTGAAAGTACATTCCCCATTAGCTTAAATGCTCTAATTGAGTCCACATGCTGTCATATGTCAAACAGCTCTGCATTCCCACACCCCCCGAACGCATCGCCACCGCACGGCCCCCTAACGGACTGGAACTACAAGCAAACAGCCACGACTTTGTATCTGTCCTACGATCAGCGGGGAAAATCTGATTCAAGTGTGTGACAAATATTAGGGTTTTAAGAGTTATTTATGATAATGTTTTCGAAAGCAAAAATGTCTGGATAAGAGGAAGACTTGGCCACAAACCAGAATGCACTTTTTCACAACATCAAAAAAGTGTCTTACGCAAAATTTCCTCTTTCGTGTGCGCTTTTAGTCATGTTAGAATGCTGTTACCTCTTTAAAGGTCCCATGGCATGAAATTTTCACTTTCTGAGGTTTTTGAACTTTAAGTTTAGCTCCCCTCCCCTGTTTAGCCCCCCCTCCCCATGGCTAAAAGTTGCAAAATGTGTAAATTGAGATTCTGAACAAGGGAATTTTCTAATGTCACATTCGTGGAAAGGTTTCCACCCCCCATCTGGATGTCTACCCACTGTCTCTGGAAATCGCGCCCAGAGAGTTTGGACCGCAAACGAGCTACGCAATGCGAGATGCGTTTTTTTATTTACCTGGAAACACGTGAGAGTGTTTCCAGGATCGGATGTCCTTTATCCGAGCCTCCGAGCCTCTGAAACAGCAGTGGTTTAATTTTATTTTCTGTGGAAATGTGTTTTTTTATATATATATCTTCCTCCTCTCTTAAAACACGGAAGTCTGGCCAGCGCACCCGCTGCACTGGCCTGTCTCTGTCCTCCTCATTTGCATTCAAGCAACAACGCCCAGAATAAAGTGTTTCAGAGACATATTTATGACTCTGACTGTCTTCATGAGGCTCTCTCATGCACTGAGTCTTGATTTTGAAGAAGGATTCATTTACAGTATTAGGGAACCATTAAGGCGCCATATAAAAGCATCAAGAAGTACCATGTCATGGGACCTTTAAAAACAGACCTGGAGTTGTGTTTTGTTGTTTGAGTAACACTTTACTATTAGTCTGTCGACATCTGCAAAGCTCAAAATGCTCTTTTCCACTTTGTGATGGCATGAATTGGTAGTTTTCAAGTTAACGACTACCTTTACCTTCAGGAGTTCAGTAGCAATTGGCAATTCCAGGGCTGAAATGATTCAAATGATTCTAGAGAAGTTGCATGGATCTTAAAACACCGTGGAGCACTTCCTGTATGACCACATGACATCACCAGGTGGAACAGAGTGTTTTCTGTTTGAGAGATGATCTCAGCCTAAATAAGCAGGGTTTGTGTGAATGAAATGAAACTAAACACAACTCCAGATATGATTTGTGACAATATACAGCTCTGGAAAAAAAAAAAAGAGATCAATGCAAAATGATCAGTTTTTCTGATTTTACTACTTACAGGAACATTTTTGTTTGAGTCTATAAACTACTGACAACATTTCCCCCAAATTCCAAATAAAAATATTATCGTTTAGAGCAGGGGTCTTCAACGTTTTTCAGGCCAGGGACCCCCAAACAGATGGGAAACTGGGCCAGGGACCCCCTACTATATATACGGCATAGAATTGTGTTTTATATTAAATTGAGCTTAGTGTCATGTATAAACATTGCTACTCTGTTATGGTACATCCAATACAAGGAAATAATACACAGGTTAATACTGTATTTTACACTATAAAATATAAAATTATATTATTTTAAAGTGAAATCAAAAGATTTCGCGACCCCACTGCAGTACCTCCGCGACCCCCCTAGGGGTCGCGACCCCCCTGTTGAAGACCTCTGGTTTAGAGCATTTATTTGCAGAAAATGACAAATGGTCAAAATAACAAAAAAGATACATGTTTTCAGAGCTCAAACAATGCAAAGAAACAAGATCAAATTCATTTTAAAACAACATAATACTAATGTTTACACTTAAGAAGAGTTCAGAAATCAATATTTGGTGCAATAACCCTTATTTTTAATCACAGCTTTCATGTGTCTTGGCATGCTCTCCACAAGTCTTTCACATTGTTCTTGGGTGACTTTATTCCACTCCTGGTGCAAGAACTGAAGTAGCTCAGCTTTGTGTTTGTGTTGGAATTCAACAGACGCTGGAATGGAATGGCTGTAATACATGTAGAGATGCTGATTTCATCTCTACACAAAAAATGCAGTGGTCTCTTATTTTTTTCCAGACCTGTATCTATTAAAAGTGTCTGTAATAATTCAGTGTTCAGCCATGTGTTTAGTTAGAACTCTGAAAAAGCAGGTTTGGAGTAAATTATAAACAAATCCATATGATCTATTTAAGAGGAACTTTTCATTTTGGCGTATTTCCTCCTCCCATGTGTTCTGTCACGTAGCTAAACATTTGTAATTCTTCTGTTTAAAGGTGCACTGTGTAACTTTTCTGGTGTTTCGTCTCTTTGAAGATGCTATTGCTATGTCCGGAATGCTCCACAGTATCGCATTAAACATCTCCGTGGAGACAAAAAAGTGACACCACCAAGCCAAGTTATGCATCAGTTCTGAAGAGACACAACCCTGCTTGTGTTTTTTTAAGCAACAGAAATACAACTGTAATTGAATAAATGCAAGACAGATATGTTTAATGCTACTGTGGAACAAATCCGATGACAGACCTTCCGGCAGAAAAGTGCAGTGGTCTCTTATTTTTTTCCAGAGCTGTAGATTAATAAATAAAATATAAAGCAATATAGAACATTTAAGAAGAAAAAGTGTAAAGAAAAAGTGATTTCTGGTCAGTCCCTTCACATTATTTGGGTTTTTGTTTTAGTGGCCAGAGGTCAGAGGAAGAGTTCACTGGAAACACTCATTCATAAAACTCAATCTTGTGACGGTCCGACTCAGAGCCGGCTGTGCCTCCGGATGAACCAGCGCCAAATATTAGATTACCATATTTAAACTAATATTTTTATTAGACGTTAGAGGCCGGATTTACAGTAGATTTTCAGGAAAGAGAGTTGTGTTCAGACTAATTAATGCCCTGTAGCCAATTTCCCCATGAATTTGAGGAAAACCGCTGTACAGACAGATTAAATAACTCTTTGCATATATTTAGAAAGCATTTTATTGTCCGTGAATCAGGAAATGCACATTAGCATGTTAGTTGTTGTTAGCTTTACCGTGACGTCAAAACTCCGCTCTGGTCTCTGGGAGTCTGAGATAAGTTTAATGCCGTACTGTGGATTTTTCCAGGCAAAAAAAGTTACATACATCTCTAAAATGGCATAATATCTTATTGTACAGTAATCCCTCGTTTATCGCGGGGGTTAGGTTCCAGAAATAACCCGCAATAAGTGAAACACGCGAAGTAGGACAACTTTATATTTTACAATTATTATACATGTTTTAAGGCTGTAAACGCCTCACCACACACATTTTACACTTTTCTCAGACTGGTATTAACATTTTCTCACATTTCTCTCTCGTTTAAACACTCAAACTTTTGTAGATTTTCAACAAAATGTATTAATAATGAACCGTGGGGGGGTCAAATCCATGACAGACCAATATGACCGGCGTCCCACCTGGGGCTGCGAGCAGACTGAGGCAGTGTCCGGAACGTGCCTACCCCTCAGGACCGCGTCCATGGCCAACGCAGCAGTCCTAACCACGAAGCGAACATGCACAAGAGTAACAAGGCAAAGAGCCGCATGCGGTGGTGTAATCCTGGTTTAGACCTGGTCTATTCCTGGTTTAGTCCAGGTTTAGACCTGGTCTAGCCCTGGTTTAGTCCAGGTTTAGACCTGGTTTAGTCCAGGTTTAGACCTGGTTTAGACCTGGTTTAGACCTGGTTTAGTCCTGGTTTAGACCTAGTTTAGTCCACGTTTAGTCCTGGTCTAGTCCTGGTCTAGTTCCGGTCTAGTCCCGGTCTGGTCCTCATGGGTTAGTCCTGGTCTAATCCCGGTCTGGTCCCGGTCTAGTCTCGGTCTGGTCCCGGTCTAGTCTCGGTCTGGTCCCGGTCTGGTCCCGGTCTAGTCCCAGTCTGGTCCTCCTGTCTTAGTCCCGGTCTACTCCTGGTCTGGTCCTGGTCTAGTTCCAGTCTGGTCCTGGTCTGGTCCTCATGTCTTAGTCCCGGTCTAGTCCCAGTCTGGTCCTGGTCTAGTTCCAGTCTGGTCCCGGTCTGGTCCTCATGGGTTAGTCCTGGTCTAATCCCGTCTAGTCCCGGTCTAGTCCCAGTCTGGTCCTCATGTCTTAGTCCCGGTCTACTCCTGGTCTGGTCCTGGTCTAGTTCCAGTCTGGTCCCGGTCTGGTCCTCATGTCTTAGTCCCAGTCTAGTCCCAGTCTGGTCCTGGTCTAGTTCCAGTCTGGTCCCGGTCTGGTCCTCATGTCTTAGTCCCAGTCTAGTCCCAGTCTGGTCCTGGTCTAGTTCCAGTCTGGTCCCGGTCTGGTCCCGCTCTGGTCCTCATGTCTTAGTCCCGGTCTAGTCCCGGTCTGGTCCTCATGTCTTAGTCCCGGTCTAGTCCCGGTCTGGTCCTCATGTCTTAGTCCCAGTCTAGTCCCAGTCTGGTCCTGGTCTAGTTCCAGTCTGGTCCCTGTCTGGTCCCGCTCTGGTCCTCATGTCTTAGTCCCGGTCTGGTCCTTATGTCTTAGTCCCGGTCTAGTCCCGGTCTGATCCTGGTCTAGCCCTCATGTCTTAGTCCCAGTCTAGTCCCAGTCTGGTCCTGGTCTAGTTCCAGTCTGGTCCCAGTCTGGTCCCAGTCTGGTCCTCATGTCTTAGTCCCGGTCTAGTCCCGGTCTGATCCTGGTCTAGCCCTCATGTCTTAGTCCCAGTCTAGTCCCAGTCTGGTCCTGGTCTAGTTCCAGTCTGGTCCCAGTCTGGTCCCAGTCTGGTCCTCATGTCTTAGTCCAGGTCTGGACTACGGATCCAGTGACTCATGTCAAACTGGACCGCGATAGAGCGAGGGACCACTGTAATCTACTTAAGATAATTACATAACCAAGGTAACAAATGTTAGTAAAAGTTAAAGTTAAAATTAAAGGTGCATTGTGTAACTTTTCTGGTGGAGGGTCCATCAAATGCTTTTCTCCATTGAGATGTTATTGCTTTTGTCTGGAATGTTTCACAGTGTGGCATTAAACCTTTCTATCATCACAGAGACCAAACCAGACCAAGTTACAGGTCAGATCTGCGGAGAGGTAAAATTAAATAGATTTACTCCTTTTCGTCCTTTTTGCTCCCCCTTTGTGTGCTGAAGGCCCTGGCGGGTCAGGAGCTGGTGCGTGGTTCCGTGGGTGTCAGGTGGACTGCACAGAGGGTCCTTGAATGCACCGCGCACACAAACGCACCACGATCCGGGAACAACAGCGCTCCTGTTTAAGCAAAGATCTCATCTGATGGGAGATAAACGTCTATGAGGCACTACAGCACAACGAGATCATGTCCAGATAGTGACCGGGCGACAGGGCGACAGGCAGGGAAGGGCTGGAAGGGGTCAGGGCTGTCAGGGGTCAGAGCTGTAAGGAACAGGACTGGCAGGACTGTAGGGGTCAGGGCAGTCAGGGGTCAGGATAGTAATGGCTGTAGGGGTCAGGGCTGTAAGGACCAGGGCTGGCAGGGCTGTAGGGGTCAGAGTTGTAGGGGTCAAGTTTGTTAGGGGTCAGAGCTGTAGGAGTCAGGGCTGTGAGAGGTCAAAGCTGTTAGGGGTCAGGGTTGCAGGGGTCAGGGCTGTCAGGGGTCAGAGCTGTAAGAAACAGGACTGGCAGGACTGTAGGGGTCAGGGCAGTCAGGGGTCAGGGATGTAGGGGTCAGGGCTGGCAGGGGTCAGGGCTGTGAGAGGTCAGGGCTGTAGGGGTCAGGGCTGTAGGGGTCAGGGTTGTCATGGATCAGGGTTGCAGGGGTCAGGACTGTCAGGGGTCAGGATAGTAATGGCTGTAGGGGTCAGGGCTGTAAGGACCAGGGCTGGCAGGGCTGTAGGGGTCAGAGTTGTAGGGGTCAGGGTTCCAGGGGTCATGTCTGTCAGGGGTCACGGCTGTCAGGGCTGTAGGGGTCAGGGCTGTCAGGGGTCAAGTTTGTTAGGGGTCAGAGCTGTAGGAGTCAGGGCTGTGAGAGGTCAGGGCTGTAAGGGTCAGGGTTGCAGGAGTCAGGGCTGTAGGGGTCAGGGGTCCGGGCTGTTCTGAGGGGTTGGGAAAAAGACTCAAATTTTTGAATTTGATGTCATAATTTCAGATGGAGGGCAGGGGGCTGCATAACTCTGTGGGAGATTCAGTGTTTTTGAATAAAATAACCAAAACTGAAAATCCAGTTCATGGTTAGATACAGTTATTCATCCGATTGCTTTGGGTCACGATTCTGAGGTTGAAAAATGGCACAATTTCTGAAACTAAACTGTTAAATTTTTTTGTTTGTGCCAGTTTTAGTTTCATGCGGATAGGCCCAGTAATTACAGAGATATGAACCGTAAACCAGGTCAACAAATCTGCAATCTGAAAGTTAAAAGGACAAACTATATTACAGGTAGGACTTCTGACCAAACAAAGGATATGGAAATTAGTTTGAAAGGTTTTTGTTTGTTTGTTTGTTTTGTTTTTGTCAGCCTCTTTCTCTCAATCTAGGATGACTTGATCACGCTCTAGAATCTTACATCTTAACCAAGTTTTCAGTTGATACTTTGCAGCTGGTGTCATCAATATTCCCTGCGGTTTTAAGATAACTGAAAGCACTACTCTGTCAGAAGCTCTGTTACTCAAGTAAGGCTCCTGAAAATGTGCTCTTTCAATCCATTTTGTATTTTTTCTTCAAGATGATCAGAGTTTTGACAAGTTTTGGCTGTGTTCGCTAGTGTGTGCATTGTGTCACCGTGGTAACTGTTGAACATTTTGCCAATAGTAACGCATGTAGAACACCCCCAGCATGATATCGCTGCAAAGTATCATTTCACTCCCCAGATAAATGCAAATGAATAATTTTCTTTAGAGATGCTATTGCTTTTTTATTATGTAATGTGTTGTGTTTTTTCTGGACTGTGTAGACTGTGTTGTCTGCTGCTTTGGCTAAGTCGCTCTCCGAGTCTCAAAGGGACTTCCTGCATAAATAGAGGCAAAATAAAATGAGACCAACTTTGTTCGCTTTTTGTTTTGCTTTGGTCTCTTTGGTCTTTTGAAAACACCCCTCCTCCCACTCCTCCTCCTTCTGTGTGAGTGAGAAATGAGAGCCACCTGAAGCGGAACCCCGTCCACCGACTGCACACAGAGAGGCCCCACAGGTGTCCCCCCCTCCCCCCGTGTGGTCATTCACGAGAACCACAACAAACCCCGGAGCCTGAGGGAATCCAGCGCCCAGCACGTGAATAACAACAACACAGGAGCGGCCATTCAACAGCACAGACAGTCTTCACACCACGTTTACCCGGGCGGATTAAAGCTGCACTAAAGAGCTTTTCGGGTGACCTTAAAAGGGAACTAAGCACACTTTTTGCTACTAAACAGTAACTGTGTACAGGCCTATTGTCTTCTGTTCCTATGTTTTTTGTCTATTTTCGAGCAAACTTGTGTGTAGAATCCCTCAGTCGTCCAAGTAGAATCCAGGGCAAAAGGAGAAATTCTATTTGTTAACTGGACAAAAGTTTATTTGGTTGACTATATTTTGCAGCTCATCCAAGCTGCTTCTTCAGTTCTGGTCAGACGCTGGTGGACACTGCCTATATCTGCCTGAAGGGAGGAGCTAACTACATTGAAATTACTTTGAAACTACCACACCTTCTTGTTTACAGTTTCTGTTAGTTAGGTGGGCCTAACTAACAGAAACTGAATTTGAATTTCTCCTTTTGCCTTCAAGCAACCTTGGTAAATTTACAGCTTTGTCCATCCATCCATCCAATTTCTTCCGCTTATCCGGGGCCGGGTCGTGGAGGTAACAGTCTAAGCAGGGATTCCCAGACTTCCTTCAACCCGGACACTTCCTCCAGCTCCTCCGAGGGGACCCCAAGGCGTTCCCAGGCCAGCCGGGAGACATAGTCCCTCCAGTGTGTCCTGGGTCTTCCCCGGGGCCTCATCTCGGTGGGCCCATGCAGAACTTTGTGCATAGGCAAAAAAAAAACTGACTGTGTGCTGCCTCCTGTGGCCTCTGCAATGTCAAAGTACTATGTGACATCACACAGGACTGCCCTGATCACAGCCAGGTGTTTCTGATACAAGCACCTGGCAGCGGGGGTGGGGTTTGAAGTGTGCATACCTGTTAGACCAATCACACTGTTCCGTATACCTCTAGACCTCCCCCCTCACTCTCCCCTTTAGTCCTCCAGGTACGGCCCGGTTAAGCAGCTCTGTGGCCGGAGTTTAGATGTTTAGTCCCACTTTAAACATTTATCTCCATAAGACAAGCAGCTGATATCTTTAAAATAAGCACACGTGTTTATGAAAATAAACAAAAAGAACATAGAAGCAAAAGTCTTAAGCTAAAGCAGCAACATCTCCGAGGTATGAGTCAGGTCTGTGGAGAGACCTGAGAATGCTTATCGATGTATTTGTCAGTAGTAAAAATAGTCTACAGCAGGGGTGCTCAACCTTTTTTTAACCGAGATGTACTTTTGAGGTTGATGGTGTGCCGAGATCTACCGAGAGGAAGGGGTCTGGGGAATGACCTGTTACACATGGCAAATATGGGCTTTTGGAGTGAGATTATTTTTAAAGTCGCATAGGAGCGAAAATTTTTTGGATTGGGTCACTCCAGGCTGCGGTGTTGCCCAAGATAATTGGTCCTAAAACCGATACATATCCGATCTTTTGACATGCGACTTCAGTCTGAACGGCCAGGTCGCGTTCATCCGACCTGGGCGTGTTTCCTCCAGTGAGAGTGGTACAAGTAAGCACTCACAAATGTACACAAACGTTCTTCTCGTCATGTGAAAATAGTATATGAACTCTGTGTCAGTGAAGCGACACAGCACAGCAATCCCACCACTCTTGGCTGCGACTCCGCACCAACACGTTCATTTCTGCCACTGCCCCGCAAAACGCCGTGGCCAAAAACCTTGTCCTTCCCTTTCTCCGTCTCTTCCTTAACACAAATTAGCTGTACATGTTTTGACTCCGGTACGACAGCGACTTTAGGCGACTTCCATAAACATTGAGCACGCTCGCTGCACGTGACCTCGTCGTGTCCTCTAATGCGCATGCGGGACACTTTTGGGGCGTTTAAAGTTCACACTGGAGATCACATACAAGTCATATTTAATTGGAAATGTGAACAACCTCGCAAAAAAAATCGGATTTCACCAAAAAATCGGAATTGAGCATTAAGCCCTGCAGTCTGAACGTATCCATACGCGATCGACTGACACTGCCTGCGATCGACTGGTAGATCGCGATTGACTAGTTGGGCACCCCTGGTCTACAGTATTAAATGTGTGAGATGTTCCACAGCAGAGTATTAAGATAAACCCACAGTTTTGTCTCTCAGGCTTGTTCTCAGTGCTGCAATCTGTGTGCCCTGAGAAATTTACCCCTGTGGCTTTACACCTGACTTTCCTCACATAACATCACTACGCTCTCCTCTCTCAGCTGAATGTGGTTTAAAGGGCCCATACTAGACTGTTTTCTGATCTGTTATAATGTAGTTTCCTCATCACAAACAGACCTGGAGTTTTGTTTTGTTTCATTGTTTCATTTTTACGATGAAATCCTGCATATTTAGCCTGAGTTCTTCTCTCAAATGGAAAACTAAATATACCTTCACTAGAATTTAGGGCTGGGAATATTAACGCGTTAATCGCGATTAATCGCGATAGAGTTTTAATCGCGAACATTTTTTTTAATCGCGATCAGAGTTTGCCAGCATTTTCCGCAATTCTACCATCCATATGCAGCTCATTTGGTTGTATTAATTAAACTCATTGTTGGTTAAACGCGCTATTTTGAGTTTGCTAGTATTTTGTTCCTTCTACGCATCCGTAGGCAGCTCGAGCGGGCTTCAATCATTTATTTACAATTTCTCAAAGTAAGCACTATTACTGGTTCATTGTTACTTTTTCCTTTCTCTGCACTTTTTTGAAATAAAAAAAATGGTGAGAAATACTTTGCATTGTGAGTTTAACTTTAGATTACTGCAAGATATCAATTTTAAACATGCAAAATAAATCACGATTAATCACGATTAACTATGAAATTTCTGAGATTAGTTGCGATCAAGAAAATTAATCGTTTGACAGCCCTACTAGAATTATTTGAATATTTTCAGTCTTGGAATTGCCAGCCTCTACTGCACAACAAGTAAAGGTAGCTGTTAAAATGAAAACTACCACTTCATGACATCACAAGGTGGAACGGAGCATTTTGAGCTTTGGAGATGTAGACTAAGCCATGTTATAATGTTACGTCCTCAAAACCATACCTGGAGTTGTGTTTTGTTTCATTCACACATGACGGAGTAACCGTTTATTATTAGTCAGTCGCTATCCAAATTTCAGATGTTCTATTCCACCTGGTGATGTCATGAAGCGGTAGTTTTCATGTTAACACCAACCTTTAACCTTTCGTTCGGTAGAGATTAGACTATTCCAGAGCTGAAATTACCCAAATGTTTCTAGTGAAGGTGAATTTAGTTTAAAAACGGTAAATATGAAGGATTTGTCTGTTAAAGGAATATTAACATTTTAACAATCTGAATCTTATTTCGTTAATAAAACAATGTGATTTACTCACCCATTGTACTTTGGTGTCATTTGGAGCATGTTTTCATTGGATGACGAGGATGTGTACATTCACATCTGATTTGCAGATAACACGACGCTCTCAGCTCTCAGTTACAGTCATAAACATCTCCGCTTGAGAAAACCCGAAATGGTGCGAACATGCATTTATCCCGGTTGTGAAAACCAAATGACAGCTTGGACGAAGTTGAGTTTTCACAGGCTTCCTCGTCACAATCCGGAGTTATTGAAGCTGTGGCTAGTTGCTTTGAGAATGGACCCAAACACGAAAACATGGATGGATATCAGATTACAGGCCACTTTTGACCCCAGCGAAACTGTAGACCAGTGCTTCTCAATTATTTTCTGTGGCGCCCCCCCTAGGAAGAAGAAAAAAATTTGTATCCTTTATTAACATTAAAAACAAAAAAAGAAAAACTTACAACAAAGCGGGATGACTGTTGGCGATATTCAGCACATTTACGCTGAAAAAACTCCAGCGGCTTATCAGCGTGACTAGAGTGTAATGTCTTTCCTCATCTCCCACCGTGGTCACAGTGAAGCCGAACGCTAAATAGGCTTCGTTGTATTTCCTCAACTTAGCTTTCGGATGACTTTCTTTTGCATTATTTCCATCTCTCTCCGCCTTTCTCTTCATCCCTGTTAGAAATTCGCCCATTTTTCTTGAGGGGTTGTTTACTACAATTCATTTGCTCAAAGCTAAAGACCCAGTACAGTATGGCAAAAAAGCATGTTTCCCAGGGTCACACACGCTTCCCCTGGCATCACACCGTGCCCCCCCCCACTATTTGAGAAACACTGCTGTAGACTAACACATTGAGCTTTTGTAATTTGAAAAGTGCTAAAGTTTGTGTTATTTGGTAACTGCAATCGCCTGCCCCGAGCACTCACATTATGGATATCGCTAAACTACAAAATTTCCTGAAATGCTCCAAATGACACCAAAGTAAATGGGTGAGTAAATGACGTTTTATTAACAAAATAAGGTTCAGATTGTAAAAACGTTAATATTCCTTTAAATGTGCACGATGTGACTTCTTAGTAGGGAGTCTGTCACCTGCTTGTTTCTATGGAGATGTCATTGCTCTGCTTGGAATGTTCCAGAGTATGACATTAAACAGATCTACCTTAAACAGATCTTACCTTACAGGGTTGCCTCTCCCTAGGCCTCCATGAAGATAGAAAGGTATAATACCGTACTGTGAAACATTCCAGACAAAGCATCTCCAACATCTCCATGGAGAAAAACATTTGACAGATGCTCCACCAGAAAAGTTCCACAATGCAGCGTTAATGTGTGAATGAAACAAACACAACTCCAGGTATGTTTGTGATGTGGAAACAACATTATAACACGATCACACATAGCGTCATACGGGCCTTTTAAACATCAAAAGACCTTCTACGCCTTCTCGACTCTGCATAAATATCTGCGGCATTCATTTGAAGCGGGGTCATGTGACCTGACACCCGCAGAGGAACAGAAGCTCGAAGCATCAACACGCTCACACCTCCAGGTCTGTGTTTGGCTCAAGAGCACGTGGGCACAGCCTGGGGTTTGGCCCACGACTCTGAAAACAGGTGTCAAAGCTCACAGACAAAACACTGGAATGTGAATCTGAAGATAACTGGATATTTTAGGATTAAACTGTTATTTTTTGCTACATAATTCCATACATCTTACTTCAAGGTTTGCATTGTGCAGCTTTTCTATTGGAGCATGCGTCATGTCAATGTTTTTCTCCATGGAGATGTTATTGCTTTGTTTGGAATGTTTCACAGTATGGCATTAAACCTTTCTATCTTCAGACCAAACCAGACCAGGTTACAGGTCAGATCTGTAGAGAGACAACCCGCTTCACAGTCAGAAAGCCTGCCTTCTTCTTCTTCTCCTTTTCCTTCCTTTTTTAAGCTATAAAACCTCCTGTAATTGAATAAATGTAAGGCAGAGCTGTTTAATGTCACACTGTGGAACATTCCAGGCAAAACAGAAACATCTCCTGAAAAGTTGCGTAATGCACCTTTCATATCCTCCTGGGACCCAAAGAAAAAAGTGTATTTCAAAAATGTTTTTTTATTTATTTATTGATTGATTTATTTAATATTTATGTATTGATCTGGTTTAGACCTCTTTTAGTCATGGTTTAGACCTGGTTTAGACCTGGTTTAGATCTGGTTTAGATCTGGTTTAGACCTGTTTTAGATCTGGTTTAGACGTGGTTTAGATCTGGTTTAGATCTGGTTTACACATGGATTAGATCTGGTTTAGACCTGGTTTAGATCTGGTTTAGACCTGGGTTAGACCTGGTTTAGACCTGGTTTAGACCTGGTTTAGATCTGGTTTAGGCCTGGTTTAGATCTGGTTTAGACGTGGTTTAGATCTGGTTTAGACCTGGTTTAGACCTGGTTTAGATCTGGTTTAGGCCTGGTTTAGATCTGGTTTAGACCTGGTTTAGATCTGGTTTAGACCTGGGTTAGACCTGGTTTAGATCTGCTTTAGATCTGGTTTAGACGTGGTTTAGACCAGGCTTAGACCTCATTTAGACCTCTTTTAGTCATGGTTTAGACGCTGTTTAAACCTGACTTAGACCTGGTTTAGTCCTGATTTTCTCCTGGTTTAGTCATGGATTAGTCCTGGTTTAGTTCTAGTTTAGACCTGGTTCAGTTCTGGTTTAGTCCTGCTTTGCCCAGGTTTATTCCTGGTTTGGGTCTGATTTAGTCCTGGTTTAGTCCTAGTTTAGACCTGGTTCAGTTCTGGTTTAGTCTTAGTTTATTTATCATAGTGCAGCCACAAACTAGAGTCTATCTCTAAACACTTAAAAGATCGACTCGTTAACTCAGTGTCCACTATGAAGGACACAAATGAATGGGCCGGGTCCCAGGAGGATATATTGGATGTCTTATGTCTATCAAATGTAAAAAGTTGTAAACATATAGAAAACAAACACTGAATGAGACGGTGAGTCCAAACTTTGGACTGGTAGTGGACATTTCTGGCATACAGCCCACCTCGAGGTGTACCAGTCTGTCGTCTGTTTTGTAGCCCTTTAAACCACTGTGTATCATTATCCGCACTTGTTACACCACTTTTACAAGCCCTTCAGTGTGTGAGCTTGTTTTATGTGCCCTCGCTCCCTCCTCTCCACATCCACACAGACAACAGGCTGCTCTGTCACCCCGCCCGCCCGGCTGCAGACAGGGGTGTCCAATTGCACCACAGCACTTTAGAGTGTGTTTAAGCCCAAACAGGATCAGGACAAAGCCAGTGCAGTTACTTTTAGACCTGTAAGTACTTTCTGAAGTGAAGGGACAGCTGCAAAGGGGGACAGTCATGTATGCCAACATTCAATAGAACAAAGACGAGAGCAGAAAACAGGACTGCCCACTCACTGTGGGAAACAATAGGCTGATCAAAGTCAATCATTTCTCTCTACACATTATTAGAAAGAATACAATGAGTCATCTGCCTGCCAAGTCCAGAATTATATATATTTTTATACAGATTAACTGACAGGTCCCCACGCCCTCTGTCGTATCTCGAGGCAGATCATAATCGTCCAGTTTTGTGTCATTTTTCAGGAGCTCATGGGTCACCATCATTTTGATTAAAGTTCAAAGTCAGCTTTACTGTCAAAAACTATATGTACAGGTTGCACACACAGGATTTGAAATTGCAGCGCCCCCTTAACCTGGGAAATCCAAGACTGCTTTCGTTCGTTCCGATCTGAAAGACAGCCTGGCAACTATGGCAAGCGAGCTCTCCCGATTCTGGGAGCCTTGTAGTTTGAACTGACAACTGACATGATTGGCTATGGGCTACGTATACGCCAAATGATAGACATTCGTAACGCCCAATAAACGGCCGTTGGCGATCGTAAACCACACCTCCGGTACGAGATATTTCGAAGGTGGCTTCCAGACCATATCTCACTTGTGATATGGTCAGGTGTAAACCAGGCAAGCGCCCCCTAGGCCCAGAGTGAACATAAAACATCTGATAAACAAGACAATAAACACCATGACTAAAACATCACATATACCCGTAGCGAAAGTACAAAAGGCTTGTATATAATAGAAATAAGTAAATAAGTAAAACACACAATGTGTAGCGTGATAAAGCTCAAATTGTGTCATTTAAGCAGCAGTGTCGGTGTCATTTAAGTGTCAGTTAAGAAGAAGAAGTGACTTTATTGATCTCACACAGGAGAAATTATTCTCTGCATTTAACCCATCCTGTTATTAGGATGCTTCAGTTTGGTCAGGACCTAAGCTGGAGGATTTTACCTGGAGCATGTTTTGGGTTGATGGGGGAAACCAGAGTGCCCAGAGGAAACCCACCCAGACACAGGGAGAACATGTAAACTCCACACAGAACACACACAGAAAGGCCTGGGCGACCCGGAGATCGAACCCGGAATCTTCTTGCTGTGAAGCATGAGCGCTAGCCACTCAGCCACTGTGCCGCAGTGTCATTGGGGGAGGGAGGGCAGGGAGAAAGCATTCTGACAGCTTGGTGGATGAAGCTTTTTTTCCTTCTGCTGCAATAAAATGACACTTCTCCCACATCAGAGCTTCTCTCACTGATTCTGTAGAAATCCAAGATGTGTTTCATCCCCATGTGATATATTTTTTTCTTTTTTTTTTCCTCAAAAAGCACCCAAACTGAGACCAAACTGGGAGTGAACCTCACCCAATGGTTGGGCGTTCACATCTAAAGTGAAAAGTGCTATACTTACACTTAATGCATTATTAGCAATTACTCCAATACTAAACCCCTTCCACTGGACGCAATTTGCACGAAAATACTACGAATACTACTACTACAAATACTATTATTACTACTACTACGCACACCAACAACATCCCATCTGTCAGGTACTACCAATACTATGAATACTACTACTACTAATATAGAAGTGCACTATCTATGATGACTAAAGCCAGGCTGCGACAGTGACTCTGGTTAAAGCATCAAACACCAAGAGGTCAGAGGTTTGATTCTGGAACAAGTTCTGTTGTTATGTCCTTAGGCAAGACTCTTCACTCTTGCCTAGTGTTGATGGTGGTCAGAGAGGCTGATGGAGCAGATTGGCAGCCTCGCTTCTGTCAGTCTGCCCCAGGGCATGTGAGGCTACAATAGTGAGACCACAGTTTGGAGCTTTGAGAGGCTTCGACATGTCTGTAAAGTGCGTTAGTGTAAGGCACGAGTGTGAGGCATTGTTCTGAGTCTTTTTTTGTGTGTTTTCCCGCAGAAGACGACAGATACGAGACCCAGTGTCGTTGTAATCACTGGTCCAGAACAAAGAGACATTTTCCAGTGGATAAAAACAGCAGCAGGAGGACACAAAGGTGGAACTCACCCACAGACCGCTCCTCTGACGGGGGTCACAGGTGGTGGTCAGTTTTACCTGCACACACAAAACATATTACCAATAAAACCAGCCATCACATTCAGGTTTAAATTTGTTTATTTTTGTATCAGCCAAGATCACAACAACAGTCAGTTCGAGTGGACTTGGTCTGGTCCTGTTCTAGTCCAGTAGAATCATAGTTTCGATGGTTTGTGTCCAAGAGTTACTGCACCTCTAAAGATTTTTGAAAAAAGAGGTGAAGAAAATTCAGCTTCAGTAAATAACTCATTCTAAGAGCTCCCTGGTTTCATTTTACCCATTTTATCACTATAATAAACCAAGCTAAAAGATATATGTGTCCTCACCCTGCACCAAACACCCGTAACTCATATGCATTTTCTTTCTATTACATAGTAGTGTCCCAGGCTGGAAAATACAGAGGACTAAAAGAAAGGCGCCATTCAAGAAGGTTGACTGAGGCCAGGGCATATCTCCTGCAGACATAATGCTGCTTATATGGGCCGGTGCGTGCTAAATGCTAACCAGGGCTAAACAGGAATGAGACAGATAGCAGAGGCGAAAATATAAGACACGTCAACTCATCGTGAGGAGCGCTGCCAGTCGGAGCGTGCAAAAAATCATTATCTGTGTGAAGAAATTTGACTTGAATTTACAATCTTGATGCGAGTAGTTTTGACAAGTTAAAACAGTCTAATTTGACAGCAAGATGTCTCATGTCAGTGTGTTGCATTTAACAGGCCGTTTACCTGATTTTTTTCCTACATATGTTCAACTAAAATGTGTCTTGCCCATAGAGTGTACAGTAATCCCTCGTTTATCGCGGGGGTTAGGTTCCAGAAATCACCCGCAATAAGAGAAATCCGCGAAGTAGGACAACTTTATATTTTACAATTATTCTACATGTTTTAAGGCTGTAAACGCCTCACCACACACATTATACGCTTTTCTCTGGAATTAACTGGAATCAACCTTTTCTCACATTTCTCTCTCGTTTAAACACTTTAAACACACAACAAAATGTATTAATAGTGAAGCGTGGGGGCTCCTCCGGAAGCCCCCCCGGACGCGCAAGGGGAGCGGAGACATGAGTCACTGGATCCGCAGGAATCCAGTGACTCGCGTCCTGGCACTGCCACGTCCCAGGACGACTGGCGCGAGGCCGCGCGTACACCGGGGCTGCGAGCACGAGATCGAACAGCGGCGCCCGGACCGCGTCCTCTCAGCCCGAGCCACAAACCAGCCGCACGAAACCAGCAAAGAGCGACACATGGTGGTTTAATCCTGGTTTAGACCTGGTCTAGTCCCAGTTTAGTCCAGGTCTAGACCTGGTCCAGTCCTGGTTTAGTCCAGGTCCAGTCCAGGTTTAGTTCTGGTTTAGACCTGGTTTAGTCCTGGTTTAGTCCAGGACCAGTCCAGGTTTAGACCTGGTCTAGACCTGGTTTAGTTCTGGTTTAGACCTGGTTTAGTCCACGTTTAGTCCTGGTCTAGTCCTGGTCTAGTCCCGGTCTAGTCCTTGTCTAGGTCCAGTCTGGTCCCAGTCCTCCCGCCCCCCCATCTATCAATCGGCAAAGGTCTACAGTCTCTTAGCCAATCAGGACGCAGAACACAATGTGACACTCACTGCGAACAGTGAACCGCGATAGAGCGAGGGACCACTGTATAAAGGAGCAGACTACGGGAGTGTGACGTCACCCACAGTCGAATGAAGCTTACCCAGGCTAGCGTTTATGGGGCGAAATTGCAGCTGAGTTTCATATTAGGAATACAAACTGATTTACTGACAAAACAGCAAAATTAAGGATTTGGATTTAAGACCAAAATGAGGAGCCTACAGCAGTAGTTACGGATGAAGGTTTTTCAGTCCAAAGTGAATCGGAGCCGGAGTCAGTTGAGCCAGAAGCACGCCCATGCTCACTTCCTATTCAGAACTCTCAATCTGCAATCTTTTCAATTTTGGCTTTTGTTTTTGTTTATGCCTCATTAGAAATCATAAATCAGATTACGAACATTACATTTGATGTGAGTAATCTGATAACTCCAGAAATCAGGTCATGAGTCTGTATGGCTACGTTCAGACTGCAGCCTGAAGTGACCCAAATCCGATTTTTTTGCCTCTATGCGACCTGTATCTGATCTTTTAATGACAGTCTGAACGACAAAGATCCGATTTTTTCAAATGTGACCCAGGCCACTTGGATATGTGGTCCTAAAACCGATACATATCCGATCTTTTGGCATGCGACTTCAGTCTGAACGCCCAGGTCACATTCATCCGATAAAGATATAATAATAAAATAACTAAAAACAAAAGCAATTATAAAAAAAACAGAGGACCACACAACTCACGCGGTATTAAAAGCCAGAGAATAAAAGTGGGCCTTAAGACGAGACTTAAAGGGATAGCGCGTTTTTTTTAAAATGTTAATCTGTATGGGTTTCCTTCTAAAATTTACGTGTGTTGACACCGGCTTACCTCTGACACTCTCAGCTGAGCCCGGTTCGGTTCGCTTTCTGGAGCCCACATAAGTAGGTCCGGTAACTTCCCTGGAACATGAAATAAAGCTTGTTTTTCTTCTCAAAACAGAACATTTGTCCGAAAGGTGATATATTTGCGTCCGAAACAGTTGTCAACGAAACATCCAGCAGCGAACTTAGCGATTGCGTATTGTGTCTGCCGACTCGTATCACTGCGCTCACGTTAGCTGTATTAGCCTGTTAACCTTTAGCGGAAGTGTACGGCAGATGCGGTCCACCGTAAGGGGAAGTTTAGAAGTGAACAGGCTAATACAGCTAACGTGAGCGCAGTGATACGGCAGTGATCGGCAGACACAATACGCAATCGCTAAGTTCGCTGCTGGATGTTTCGTTGACAACTGTTTCAGACGCAAATATATCACCTTTCGGACAAATGTTTTGTTTTGAGAAGAAAAACAAGCTTTATTTCAGGTTCCAGGGAAGTTACCGGACCTACTTATGTGGGCTCCAGAAAGCGAGCCGAACCGGGATCAGCTGAGAGTGTCAGAGGTAAGCCGGTGTCAACACACGTAACTTTTAGAAGGAAACCCATATAGATTAACATAAAAAAAAAATGCACTATCCCTTTAAAACTCTCCAGCGTGGGGGCTATTTTGACATGAGGGGGCAGAGTGTTCCATAACTTAGGGCCAACCACAGAGAAAGCCCTGTCCCCGAGTTTTAAGTCTAGTCTTAGGGACCACGAGCTGGAGCTGGCCCTCTGACCTCAGAGCGCATACCGCTGTGACTCCGCACCCACACGTTCATTTCTACGGACGTTGCTGCCACTGCCCCGCAAAATGCTATGACCAAAAACCTTGTCCTTCTCTTCCTCCGTCTCCTTCTTAAAACAAATAAGCTGTACATGTTCTGGTTACTTACGTAAATATTGAGCACACTCGCTGCATGTGACGTCATCGTGTCCTCCAACGTGCATGTGGAACACTTTTGGGGCGTTTAACGTTCACACTGGAGGTCACATACAAGTCGTATTTAATTGGAAATGTGAACGGCCTCGCAAAAAAAAATCGGATTTCACAAAAAAATCCGAATTGAGCTTTAAACCCTGCAGTGTGAACGTAGTCTGAGTCTGTGAAGAGCTCTGCCACACGTTTGTCTACAGAAGGAACACAGCAAAGATTGGAACTGAAATCCTACTTTCAACAGCTCCTCTCACCTGTCAGCACACACAAGGCCCAGGCAAAAACAGGGAAAGAAAAAGCGAGGAAACGGGAAGGAGACAGGGGAGCGAGGAAAGGAGGAGTGACAGAGGAAAGAGAGAGGACAGGGAGAGGAAATAAGAGATAGTTTAGAACAGGGGTGGGCATACCTTTTGACTCGTGGGCCACAAAGGGTTCTAAAATTTGACAGAAGGGCCGGGCCAGGAGCAGGTGGATTTAGTGTTTTGATAATCCGCCTCATAAGAGCAAAAAATAACAATGGGTATGTAGAAAACATGTGCTTTATTTCAATTAAAACTGTCCATCTTTCAAGTTCCATGGTATTTAGCTATTTATTGAAATTACTCTTAAAACACAGAAAATGTTATGAATAAAATACAGCTTTTTTTTTTTTAAATTACTAACAGTTAATATTTTAAAGCACTGAAAGTTCTGTTCTCCTTCAGGTTCTTTCATTCTTTCGTTGACTGCTTGCTAGCATAGTTAGCATGTTTTGTGGCAAAGTAACAGCTGATATTATATTCTTTAAAAACCGCTACAGTCTCTTGGCATATCAGGCATACAGCAGCTGATAAGTATTCAGTGAAAAAATATTTACTTGTCCACTCCTTATTAAACACTCGACATTCTCTATTCACTTTTCTTTTCTTAGCTCCGCTCATCTTTACAGGAGGGCTGAGGGGTCAAAGAGTAAAGCACAAACGTGGAGCAAAACCTCAACAAAGGTCAATGTATGTAGTGCGCCAGCTATTGGAAAACGCCAGAATTGCACAGAAATTAAAACATTAAAACATTAACAAGGTTTATTAATATAATTTCTTCAAGTTCGGCGGGCCGGATGAAAAAGCTTAAAGGTCCCATGACATGGTACTTCTTGATGCTTTTATATGGCTCCTTAATGGTTCCCTAATACTGTAAATGAATCCTTCTTCAAAATCAACACTCAGTGTGAGAAAGACACATGTACACAGTCAGAGTCAGAATATCTCTCTCTGAACGACTCATTCTGGGCCTTGTTGCTTGAATGCAAATGAGAAGGACACAGATAGGTTAGAGGAGCAGGTGGGGGGGGGTCCAAATACGCCGCTGGTTCCGCTGCGCTGTGCGTTGTCTCCCACTTCCGCGTTTTAAGCGCGGGGGAAGAAAGGAGAGGAATTTCAATGAAAAAAACACATTTTCACAGAAAATAAAATTCAATCACTGCTGTTTCAGAGGTCCAGAGGGTCGGGTAAAGGACTTCTGAGTCTAGAAACACTCGCACGTGCCTCCAGGCAAATAAAAAAACGCATTTCGCATTGCGTAGCTCCTTCGCGGTCCAAACTCTCTGGGCGTGATTTACAGAGACAGGGGGTGGACATCCAGACGGTGGTGGAACTGCATTTGCATTTCTTTTTTCGATGTGACGTCACATAGTTGCCTTGTTCAGAATCGCCCGTTTGAGCTGTGTTTTTTTCTAACGCAGAAAAGGACCGCAAATGCTCAGTTTAGACATTTCGCAACTTTTAGCCATTGGGGGGGCCTAAACAGGGTAGGGGAGCTCACATTAACGTTCAAAAACCTCAGAAAGTGAAAATTTCATGCCATGGGACCTTTAAAGGGCCGCATATGGCCCCCGGGCCTTAGTTTGCCCATGCCTGGTTTAGAATGACATGCTAGTAGTAATAAATGTTGTTTTGTTTTTACAACAAGACCAGCAGCTGTTTAGGGCCTGTTTACACGTACACTGGTATTTTTAAAAACAGAGACATTTCCTTTCATTTGTACCCATCTTTTACATGCAAACGACAAATTCGCCTCTGAAAACAAATCTTTCTAAAAACTGCAACTAGAGTGGAGATTCTGGAAAACTACGGTTTCATGTTTGCGTGTAAAGTGAGATAATCCTCCTTCCTACACTGCCGCCCATAGGCTTGGCGTAGTTATGATGCCGCGCGATGGCGTATTTATGCGGGTTGGTAAATGAAAACTTTTTGGAAAATGATGCTATGTGCACATTGTTATTTTGGAAAACGGAGGGAGAGAAATATTCGTTTCTCAACATACCCGGCTATGTGTAAACGTATCCTTAGGCACTTTCTAAATACAGAGGAGGAAAGCCCCACCTTATGACATCAGCAGGTGGAACCAAGAGTTTAGACAGACTGAAGTTTGTAAGCTTTCCACGCTCGTCTACAGTCTAATTCCATCTTTATTTTGTTGTATTTTCGTGTGTGTGCCTCAGACCGTCCTGGAAAACCATTAAACTCAGTCACATGGCCCAGTTCGTGTGAGTCTGTAAAAACTAGAGTCTGAACAGAAGAAGGATTCAGGAGTTTGGGCAAAGTGCACTCACTCAACAGAGGCTAACACACACTCCAATATATTCACACAGAAATACACAGGTCTGATTTGAAGAAGACCGATCGTGCTTGTTAGGGATGCACCAATGTGAACATTTTAGCCCATACCGATATTAATGTTGCTGTTATCGGTCGATACCGATATTAACCGATACCGATATTTATTTATTTTATTCTGAGATAACATTTTATACAGACTGAAAATCATGCAAAATGAATTTTTGAATGTCTTCTTTTATTTTCAAAACGTGTTTTGACTCCAGATTTTTTTTTCAATTTCAAATTTTTTTTTTTATAGTAGTGTAACATTGTGTTCTGCTTCCTGATTGGCTAAGGGACCTTTGCCGATTGATGTTATAGATGGTACACGTGGTGGGGGGGGCGAGACTAGACCAGGACTAGACCAGGATTAAACGCAGACTAAACCAGGTCTAGACCTGGACTGGACCAGGACTAAACCTGGACTAAACCAGGACTAAACCTCTTTGCCTGGTTTCGTGTGGCTCTTGCGTTTGTTCATGTCGAGGTTTGATGGGCGTGTTCGCTTCGCTTCCAGACCGTGGACGCGGTCCCGAGACTAGACCAGGACTAGACCAGGACTAAACCTGGACTAAACCAGGTCTAGACCTGGACTGGACCAGGACTAAACCTGGACTAAACCAGGTCTAGACCTGGACTGGACCAGGACTAAACCTGGACTAAACCAGGACTAGACCAGTTCTAAACCAGTTCTAAACCTCTTTGCCTGGTTTCGTGCGGCTCTTGCGTTTGTTCATGTCGAGGTTTGATGGGCGTGTTCGCTTCGCTTCGGGACCGTGGACGCGGTCAGAGGAGGAGGCACGGTTTGGACACAGGTCTCGTGCTTGCAGCCCCGGGTCGCCGGTCATGCTGCGCTATCATGGATTTGAGCACGTGCCCCCCCCACGCTTCACTATTAATACATTTTGTTGAAAATCTACGAATGTTTGAGTGTTTAAATGAGAGAAAAATGTGAGAAAACGTTAATTCGAGGGATTACTGTACTGACAAATATCGGTCGTTAATATCGGCCCACTTTTACACATCGGGCCGATACCGATATGTTAAAATTTTTGGCAATATCGGCCGATACCTATGTTAATGCCGATATATTGTGCATCCCTAGTGCTTGTGTCTGATATAGTTATAATCTATGACAGTTGTGGATGTAAATGTAAATGGACATTTTAAATCACAATATTCATCTAAAACGACTTAATAAAAGAAACAAGTTCTCTGACTTCTGCGTTAGAGAACTGATGTTGCTGTAAGTATCATCACAACAAAGAGCTGTGAAGTTATCTGCACCTCCAATGGACAGCCTACATGTATCACAGATTAAGAAAATAAAACTGGAGAACAAAGTAAGAGCAGTGGGTGTGTACCAGTGGAGGTGAAAACGGGGGTGAATCTGCAATATTACGTCTTGAAAATTAAAGATTATTCAAACATGCGCGAATCATTCCAAATACAATTTCAGATGAGTGAATGGTGAGGGGAAACAGTTATAACACATTAAAAGCTCTGAAAAGTACTTTTTTTTCCTGCTTTGATGGATTGTGTAGCGTAAAAACAAGAACACATAACATGATGATGTGAGTCTGGTCACCGGTGAATCGCCCCGTTTAAAGATGAGCGTGACTGGCAGGTGGATTAGCCAATCAGAGACGTGCATGGGCCAGGAAAAAAGAATCCATGAGTGAAGCACTAAATGATGAGTGAACAATTAGCTCCTCCGTTTCACATGCATCGGTGAAATAAACAAGTTGATTGGAGGATCATGTCTGGCTTGTGAAATGCGACAGATGGTGTGGGGACCAGACTGATAAAACTTTGTAAAAAACACAGTAACCAAACAAGGGAGGGCTGCGTCACATTCATGTAATCCAAATCATTTGGGAGGTCTGTCTTCTATCACCTCATGTTTTTGTGTGCTCACTAAGGCTACGTTTATATGATGACGGTCTGAACAGAAGAAGCAAAAGTGGCGTTGCGTCTTCACTTTTTATTCTGCGTTTAGACAAGCGTTTTCGGGAGCATACGGTGACGCAAAAGTGTGTGGAATTCGATTGGGTAAGCATGCCAGGCGGCTAGGTGGTGCTGTGATACATTATCACTATGTTCGCCCGCATGCATAGAATCTTCCTTCTTCTCATCTGCGCCGCAAAAAGCAAAACAAAACAAGGCTACCGGTAGGCTTGTTTCTTCATCTGTGTGGTCAGATGAAGAAGTTCAACTATTGCTTCAGACCACGTTAGACTACAAAGCAACAAAGGCGCAGCAAGGTGTGGACTGGGAGTCCTGCCAAACAAAGTACACCGATATATGGACCGATGTGACGTAAACGCGCACAGATTTGACCAGAGTTTTGTGTCTTGTTCAGTGAAGACGAAAATGCTACAGCGGAGTGTAGCAGCGGAGTAGCGGAGTGTAAGTTTTCCACTTTTTTTTGCGTTTTTAAACCCCCAAAATGCCGTCACCATCTGAACGAAAGGCACTTATAAAATATTATGTAGTTTTTACCTGTAAGCGTTCTCGTGTAAACAGGCCCTAATACGCTATGTATTTTTAAAACACCTGTCAATCGGGCGGGTGGACATTAATGGGCTAATTCACTTATGTGTAAACACCCTCCAGTCTCTGCGCTCAGTGGACCACCCTGCTGCCACACCTGCACAAGTCACCCCTGTCCCTGCTCCTGTCGGGCTAAATGTCTACGCTCCTGCTGCCCCTGTTTCTACCCCTGTCCCTGTCCAGACCCCTGAAACTGCCCTGTCCCAGTCCCTACTGCTTTCCTGTCCTCGACCCTGTCCGTGCCCCCGTCTCTGCCGCTGCCCCTGTCGAGTGACGTCAGGTGAAGCCGTGCCCTGGTCAGTGCTGTATATGTTTCTGTATGTTTGAGTTTGTTTAGGGTTCTGGGGTGGTGCGGGTGTGAAGTTTAGGGGGTGTTTGGGACATGAGCCAGTGTCCCCCCTCTCTCCCTCTACCCCCGCAAAGGATGTGACTCAGTGGAGGTGGTACCGGTTCTACCTGGGGACCACAAGCACAACAGAGCCAGGCTCGAGTAACTGGAAGGTTTACTCAGGTAAGGATCCTGTAAGTCTACAATGAATGGTCCTATGACACATAATCGACTCTAGTGAGCTTTAAGCCATGTTTTAATGCTGTTTCCTCCTCAAAAACACACCTGGAGTTGTGTTTTGTTTCATTCACACATGTTTGAGTAACCCTTTATTATTAGTCTGTTAGTCCAGGGCTGAAAATGCATTGTTCCACATAGTTTTAGTTTTCAAGTTAACTACATTTTACGTTTATTTCAGTCGAGACTGACCATTCCAGGGCTGAAATCATCAAACTCATTCTGGTGAAGGTGTATGGAGTTGAAAAACACATTGGAGCACTTCCTGTATCATCACATGACATCACAAGGTGGAACAGAGTGTGGAACAGAGTCTAAATAAAATTAAACATGTGTGAATGAAACAAAACACAACTCCAGGCAGTATGTTTTTCCTCAAAGTGGTAATAGTCAAAAGTATAACTACTCGGGTACATGTGCCTGTTGTTAGTATGTTTAACCCAGGTTGCTATGGAAACCGTCAACCGTCAGCCTACACTTATTACACTTAGCTAAAATCATTACAGAGTTTATTTTCCTACATGTTTAATGGCCATAAAGCTGTCACGTCCTTTACAGAAATATACATCATAGGTTTTTATAGAAGAACAGTTCCACGGAGCGGGAGATGTTCAGACGTGAGCGAGCCGTGAGTGAGTCAGTCACGCCGCAGCCAAGTCCACGTTTAGGACGAGGAAACTGCAGTAGAACAGCTTCTGGTGGAGGGTCTGTCAAATGTTTTCCTCCATGGAGACGTTATTGCTTTGCCTAGAATGTTTCACGGTATGGTATTAAACCTTTCTATCTTTATGGAGACCAAACCAGACCGAGTTACAGAATGCCTGTTTTTCCAGGTATTTTTCAGCTGTAATTGAATAAATATAAGGTGGAGCTGACTATCTGTGGTGTGGAGTTTCAGGGCAGGTCAGAATTAGTGCAAAATTATACTTTGTTAAAATGCTTTTATAACAAAAAGTCCATATAATCATTCAATAATTTAAGTTAAAAAGTTAAGTTAAAAATCACCTGTATTGTCAGTTTAATACAATACAAAATAGTATAGGACTCCACACACACACACACACAGTCCAGTTTAGTCCTGTTTTAGTCCTGGTTTAGTCCTGTTTTAGTTCTGGTTTATTCCTGGTTTAGCCCTGCTTTAGTCCTGGTTTAGTCCGGCTTTAGTCCTGGTTCAGCCCTGGTTTAGTCCTGGTTTAATCCTGGTTTAATCCTGTTTTAGTCCTGGTTTAGTCCTGGTTTAGTCCTGGTTTAGTCCTGGTTTAGTCCAAATTTTTGCCCCTGGACTTCATTGTGGTCTGCTGGGATAGCGGCACCAGTAAAAAGGGACACTGGGTGGATTGATAATCTGATCCGTAAAGCTGGTCACGTGATCGACAGGAGGACACTGGATAAACTGCTCTCCATCATGGACACTCCTGCTCACCCACTGCACCAGACGGTAGACCAGTGCTTCTCAATTATTTTCTGTGAAAATGTGAATTTTCTGTGTGAAATGTATTTTCCCCCCCAGGAAGAAGGAAAAATTTCACACACCCCTTCCTGCTGCTATACTATTAATAGTATTATTTGTCCAGAAAATTGTTATTAGTACACCTCTGCATAACATTTTATCCTTTATTAACATTAAAAACAAAAAAATAAAGAAACTTCCAACAAATACTGCACTGGGTTTTTGCACTGAGGACTCAAATATTAATCTGTTTTTAATACAGCTTTGCGCACATTTGTTTATGTTTTACAGAAACGAAACTTAGTTTATGCAAATAAGCCATGTGGTTTTAAAAGCGCTGAGAAAAAAAACCCCAAAACACTCTGTCCTTGTGCCGCTGATGCGTCAGCTTCTGTCAGACTAAAGGACACGAATCAGTGGAATATACGTGGTTTTTCTGTGACAGAGGATGTTCTGCTGATGGTGAGTCTGTTCTGTATATCGCGTATTTAAGGTTGCCGACCCCTGCCCCAGAGCAACAATGAGAGCGCCATTGCCAACTACTGTTGTTGATGTGCAATTACACTTAGTTCTAGTACAGTACGGCAAAAAAGCAGGTTTCCCAGGGTCACACGCGCCCCCACGGCATCACACCGCGCCACTATTTGAGAAGCACTGCCTTAGAGCAGTGTTTCCCAACCTTTTTTGTCTTGTGTACCCCCTGAGCCTTTTTGTCATACCTCGAGTACCCCCTCACTCATACGTGTTGATAATTCTCCAAAAGTAGAACGTGACACAACGGATTATTAAATGAAAATCGTTTTATTTCATTTCCTTAATTTGAAAATTAAAATCTCAGGCATTTTCTCTCTTTTCTTTAACTCAAATTAGAATTTAAAAATTCCCAAAAATCTCCCAGCGACACTGTCGAGTACCCCCTGCAGTGTGCTCGCGTACCCCTAGGGGTACTTATACCCCTGGTTGGGAAACACTGCCTTACAGGGACAGAGGAGATAATACTCCCAACAACTGTACAACAACTCACACTTATGAACAGATGTAAGTCTAAGTTTAGTCCCGTTTTAGTCTCATTGTGTCCTTAATGCCACACTGTAACATTTCAGGCAAAGCAATAACATAAGTAGACGACCCCCCAGAAAAGTTACATAGTGCACCTTTAACTGTTCTTAACTCTGGACTTGAGAATGACACAAATGTGTTATTGACTCTGTGAAGCCCACCTGCCCGGCCCTGCGGTGGGGCTCCTGGGAGGGGGCAGTGGGTGGTCAGGACCAGCCCAAACCTCCATGTCCGTGCACAGTGAAGGACTGTGCTGAGGGGGGAGGAAAGGGAGGAGAGGAGGAGGAGGAGAAGAAGGAGGGGGAGAGAGGAGGAAGAGAAAGAGGAGATGGTGGAGAAGGGGGAAAGAGGAGCTGGAAGGAGGAGGGAGGAGAAGGGATGAGGAAAAGGGAGGAGAAGAAGGAGAATGGGAGGAGAGGAGGAAAGGGGAGGAGGCGGAGAGGGAAGGAGAAGAAGGAGGAGGAAGAGAAAGAGGAGATGGCAGAGAAGGGGGAAAGGAGAAGCTGGGAGAGGGGAGGGAGGAGCTGGAAGGGGTGGGGGAGGAGAAGGGATGAAGAGAACGAGATGGAGAGGGAGGGAAGAGTGAGGGGAGAAGGGAGGAGAAAAAGGAGGAGGAGAGAGAAGGAGGAAGAGAAAGAGGAGATGACGGAGAAGGGGGAAAGGAGAGACTGGAGGAGCTGGAAGGAGGAGGGAGGAGAAGGGATGAGGAGGAGAATGGGAGGAAAGGAAGAAAGGGGAGGAGGATGGGAGGGAGAAGAGGAAGCGGCAAAGAGGAGCAGGAGGAGAAGATAGAGAGGAGGAGGACACGGCGTGTGGTTTCTGAGTGTCACTGACGAAGGCCCACGCCCACAGCTCTGTGTTTTCTGAGTAAATATTGATTCATTAAAACATGCAGAGTGACAGAGGAGCAGGACAGAACCTCACACCTCCTCACACCTCCTCACACCTCATCACACCTCCTGACACCTCATCACACCTCCTGACACCTCATCACATCTCCTCACACCTCCTGACACCTCATCACACCTCCTGACACCTCCTCATCCCTCCTCACACCTTTTCACACCTCCTCACACCTCCTGACAGCTCCTCACACCTTCTGACACCTCCTCATACCTCCTCACACCTCCTGACATCTCCTCACACCTCCGGAATCTCCTCACACCTCCTCACACCTTTTCACACCTCCTCACACCTCCTGACACCTCCTCACACCTCCTGACATCTCCTCACACCTCCTGACACCTCCTCACACCTCCTGACAGCTCCTCACACCTTCTGACACCTCCTCATATCTCCTCACATCTCATCACACCTCCTGACACCTCCTCACATCTCCTCACACCTTCTGACACCTCCTCATACCTCCTGACACCTCCTCACACCTCCTGACACCTCCTCACACCTCCTGACACCTCCTCACACCTCCTGACTACTCCTCACACCTTCTGATACCTCCTCACACCTCCTGACACCTCCTCACACCTCCTGACAGCTCCTCACACCTTCTGACACCTCCTCACACCTCCTGACAGCTCCTCATACCTTCTGATACCTCCTCACACCTCCTGACACCTCCTCACACCTCCTGACAGCTCCTCACACCTTCTGACACCTCCTCATATCTCCTCACACCTCCTCACATCTCCTCACACCTTCTGACACCTCCTCATACCTCCTGACACCTCCTCATACCTCCTCACACCTTTTCACACCTCCTCACACCTCCTGACACCTCCTGACAGCTCCTCACACCTTCTGACACCTCCTCACACCTCCTGACAGCTCCTCACACCTCCTGACACCTCATCACACCTTCTGACAGCTCCTCACACCTTCTGACACCTCCTCACACCTCTTGACACCTCCTCACACCTCCTGACAGCTCCTCACACCTTCTGACACCTCCTCACACCTCCTGACACCTCCTCATACCTTCTGATACCTCCTCACACCTCCTGACACCTCCTCACACCTCCTGACAGCTCCTCACACCTTCTGACACCTCCTCATATCTCCTCACACCTCCTGACACCTCCTCATACCTCCTCACATCTCATCACACCTCCTGACACCTCATCACACCTCCTCACACCTCCTGACACCTCATCACACCTTCTGACACCTCCCGACATCTCCTCACACCTCCTCACACCACCCTGGAAACATGGACTCAACCTGGACTAAACGGGACCAGACCAGGACTCCACACCCACAGGAGGCGCTGTTGGGAAACTACAACCAAAAATGTAAAAGAAATTATTTTATTACGTCAACTACATCAGTTTTGTATTTTTTTATATCTAAAATTCTCCCAAACAAAACATAAATATAAGAATCCTGTCAGATTCAGGATGGAGCGGGAGAGAGAACAGAAAAAGGGGCAGGAGGGAGAGAGGATGAAAAGAGAGAGGAGAGGAAGGAAAGGAGAGTGAGTGACGGAAGGAGGAGAGTGGAGAGGGAGGAAGGAGACAAAGGGGGAGGGAGAGAAGAGAGAAAGAAGGATGGAGCAGGGCGAGAAGAGGGAGGAGAAAAGGATGTGATGTGATGCATGAAGGAGAGAAGGAGGACAGAGACCGAGAGGAGAGAGACGAGGAGAAGAAGGGATGGTGAGAATGGGGTAAAAAGTGAGTGAGGGGTAGAAGAGAGGGATGAGGATGAGAGGGATAAAGGGAGAGGGGATAGAGAGGGATGGGAGAGCAGAGGGAGAGAGAAGGAGGGACAGAGGAGAGAGAGAAGAAGAGGGGGAGGAATAGAGGTGAAAGGGAAAGAGGAGGGAACGAGGGGAGAAAAGAAAAGGTGTGAGTGAGAGGAGTGAGGGGGAAGAGAAAGCGAGAAGTTAGGGAAAAACAACTTGTTTTATTACCGAAATAAGGCTCAGATTGTTAAAAAAAAAAAAGTTAATTCTCCTTTAAAAACACAGTGGAGCACTTCCTGTATTACCACATGACATCACAAGGTGGAACAGTGTTTAATGTTTGAGAGGAGAACTCAGCCAAACATTTACGAATAAAACAAAACGCAACTCCAGATTTGTTTGCGATAAGGAAACAACATTATAACAGATCAGAAAACAGCGTAATATGAGCGTTTTAATGCTAGACTGCGGAATATTCAAAGCAATCTCCATGGAGACGACCCAACAGTGTCCCCTCTAACAGAAAAGTGACGTCTTTAAATGTCCACACGAGCCTTTATTTGAACATTTTTATTCTGCGCACATGCTTCACCATTTTGCTCTTGTTACCTTGAAATCCTTGGACACATTTTCTTCGTTAAAGTGACTTTTTGAGGCCGGTGCTTTGTTTTCACAGCTGTGCTTAGAACAGACCCTCACATGTGACGGGACACGGCTCGGACTCCGACACAGGCCCGGTGCCAGCGGAGGAGAACTGCACGATTCATCACAACGGAATCAAAATTGCAATTAGCGAATCTCAAAAAGTGTAAAGATTACTTTTTTTTAGCTTTCTTCCATGTTATGGTATTCCCTCATTAGCAACATGCATGCAGGGGTTTTAGAGTCATCCATCCACGTTCTTCCGCTTATCCGGGGCCAGGTCGTGGGGGCAACAGTCTAAGCAGGGACTTCCAGACTTCCCTCACCCCGGACACTTCCTCCAGATCCTCCGGGAAGACCTCAAGGCATTCCCAGGCCAGCTGGGAGACATAGTCCCTCCAGCGTGTCCTGGGTCTTCCCCGGGGGCTCCTCCCAGTGGGAAATGCCTGGAACACCTCTCAAGGGAGGCGTCCAGGAGGCATCCGGAACAGACGCCTGAGACACCTCAGCTGCTCCTCTCGACGTGGAGGAGCAGCGGCTCTACTCCGAGCTCCTCCAGTGTGATTGAGGTCCTCACCCTATCTCTAAGGGAGCGCCCAGCCACTCTGCGGAGGAAACTCATTTCGGCCGCTTGTGTCCGCGATCTCATCCTTTCGGTCATTATCCAGAGCTCCTGAGCACAGGTGAAGGGAGGAACGTAGATTGACGATAAATTGAGAGCTTTGCCTTTCGGCTCAGCTCCCTCTTCACAACGGTCCAGTACAGCGACCGCATCACTGCCGACGCTGCACCCAATCTCACGCTCCATCCTCTCCTCACTCGTGAACAAGACCCCGAGATACTTGAACTCCTCCACTTGAGGCAAGGACTCTACAGACTCTCCACCCACCCAGAGAGGACAAGACACCTTTTTCCGGTCGAGATCCATGCATGTTTGAGTAATCTAGCGATCTCTCCTAGGCCCTATCCAAACCCTCCTTACATTTAGCTGTAAGATTCTGTATAAAGCTCCGCCCACAAGTCTACGTCACCCCAAAAAAAACATAATAAAAAACTGTACACAACAACTTCACAAACCTGATGCGCTGTGCAGTAGTTTCATTAGAGCTCTGAAGGGGGAGTGATTAAGCGTGGAGAGGAAGGGAAGGGGGGACTCCGCATCAAAAAGTGAAACATATAAAAAATTAATATGTTGTTTTCGGTGAATATAGGATTTTCAGAAAAATTAAAGGTGACATTGTGCTCTAAATATGTTCAGTGTTAGCAGTTATACCCCACAGAAGTCCCCTCCCCCTTTACATTTACTCTCTTGAAGTTGTATTTAGATGATTTGTGCATGTTTGATCAATCTTTAATCGTGTATTTTCATATTGCCCATAAATTCCCTTTTTCACTGCCACAGGTACACGCCCACTGCTTCAGTTCACCTGTCATACTTTCGTAATCGTGATACACATAGGATTTGGCAGCATCGAATAGTCATTTTGGTTCAAATGAAAAAAATAAAATAAAATAAATAATAATAATAAAAATCCAATGCTTGTGTGATGTGCAGCTATCCACTGGAGGAGCCTAAAGCATCCAGCGTTTTGTTGTGACGGCTCCCACTGGACACCACAGAATTCTGATATGGAAGTGCGAGGACTTGCTTCTTTTATCAAGTGATTTTAGATCAATATTGTGATTTAAAAGAACGTAATGCTCCACGGGGGGTCATAGACACAAGCACAATAGGTCTTCTTTAAATATAAAACACAAATCTAATCACAATCACAATGTTTGTCAGAAAAATCATATTTTTGCCCAAATGGTTGGAGAGGCCTGGTACAGTGGTCCAGTCTGGTACAGTGGTCCAGGCAGTGATCCAGGCCGGTACAGTGGTCCAGACCATATCACAAGTGAGATATGGTCTGGGAGCCACCTTCGAAATATCTCATAGCGGAGGTGTGGTTTACGATCGCCAACGGCCCTTTATTGGGCGTTGCGAATGTCTATCATTTGGCGTATACGTAGCCCATAGCCAGTCATGTCAGTTGTCAGTGCAAACTACAAGCTTCAGTGTGTCACGTAGTACGCGTCACCGTCTTGCCGCCCCTCCCCGCTCTCTGATTGGCTCCCAGAATCGGGAGAGTTCGATTTCCATAGTTGCCAGGCTGTCTTTCAGATCGGAACGAACGAAAGCAGCCTGGGATTTCCCAGGTTAGGTCCAGACCGGTACAGTGGTCCAGGCAGCGAGCCAGGCTGGTACAGTGGTTCAGGTCAGTACAGTGGTCCTGTCTGTTACAGTGGTTGAGGCTGAAGCAGTGGTCCAGGCCGGAGCAGTGGTCCAGTCCGGTACAGTGGTCTAGGCAATGATCCAGGTTAGTGCAGTGGTCCAGCCCCGTACAGTGGTCCAGGCCGGTACAGTGGTCCAGGCTGGTACAGTGGTCAAGGCCAGTACAGTGGTCCAGGCAGTGATCCAGGCTAGTACAGTAGTCCAGGCCGGTGCAGTGGTCCAGTCTGGTACAGTGGTTCAGGTCAGTACAGTGGTCCAGTCCGGAGTAGTGGTCCAGCCCCGTACAGTGGTCCAGGCCGGTACAGTGGTCCAGCCCCGTACAGTGGTCCAGCCCCGTACAGTGGTCCAGGCCGGTACAGTGGTCCAGGCCGGTACAGTGGTCCAGGCAGTGATCCAGGCTAGTACAGTGGTCCAGGCTAGTACAGTGGTCCAGGCCGGTGCAGTGGTCCAGGCCGGTACAGTGGTCCAGGCCGGTACAGTGGTCCAGGCCAGTACAGAGGCCCTCACAGCTGATTGGCCCCTCAGCTCTTTGTGAAATTACACCATGTCAAACAACTCACTCAACTGGGTCACATTCCAGGGCTCCACAATATTTAGCCACAGCAATCAGGAGCAGAACCCGAGAAGAGGCCTGCCGTGCGGAGAGAGGGGCGGGGACCACCGGCTTCTGGGACCGCTCTGGTAATGAGTCTACAGCAGGGTTTACCTTCAACATCCAGCTCAGAATGAGGGAGGGCTGAGCGGTATCACAAGGAATTAAAGCTGCACTGTGTCACTTTTCTGGTGATAAACGCTTTTCTCCATGCAGATGTTATTGATTTGTCTGGAATGTTTCGCAGTATGGTATTAAACCTTTCCATCTTTGTGGAGACCAAACCAGACCAAGTTATAGCTTAGATCTGTGGAGAGGCGACCCCGCTCAGTCAGAATACCCGTTTTTCTAGGTATTTTTGAGCTGTAAAACCATCTATAACTGAATAAATGTAAAGTAGAGCTGTTTAAGGTCATACTGTGGAACATTCCAGGCAGAGTAATGGCATATCCATAGAAACAAGCAGGTGACGGACCCCTAGTCACCATTATCTTATTATCGGTCAAAATTTAAATGCTTTTAATGGATTTCCTGGACATGAAGAACTTTTAATCATTGTCATTTAACACAGAAAATAGTCACATTTCTTCCTTCAAAATCTGAACTCCGTCAGTAAAAGCGTTTATTTTAAGTGTGAAAGCTTGGCTGTAGAAGAATCTGAATCTCAATTAAAAATCGATCAATTGCAGCGGATGCTTTAACCACAAAGCCCCCTCCCCCCTCTCTCTATCACCCCCCTCTCCCTCTTTTTCTCTCTTTCTCTTCCCTCTCTTCCCTCCTCTCTCCTTCTCTTTCTCTCATAAACGTCTCCAGACTCCAGGTCTCCTGCTCCATCTGACCCTCATTACAAACCAGCCCCACTGTAGCTCCTGCTTTGGGCCACAGCACCTTTATATGTGCGCTTCACCCAAACCTGCCCCCAGACACGTTTGGCCTTCAAAACTGTGATCAATCAGCAGTAATTATTCTATTTTTCATCTTAAAGTTGCAATATAGCTCTAAGTGACCACTGCAAAATGATCAGTTTTTCTGATTTTACTACTTATAGCTATGTGTTTGGGCAAAAGGAACATTTTTGTTTGAGTCTATAAACTACTGACAACATTTCCCGCAAATTCCAAATAAAAATATTATCGTTTAGAGCATTTATTTCACAGAAAATGACAAATGTTGATGTGAATCTGTATGGCGTCCCCTTCAGCAGTGTCGTGCATTAACACCGACTTACCCCTGACAGTGTCCTCTGAGCCGAGTTCTGCCCCGGTTCTGGAGCTGACGAAAGTAGTTCCGGCAAGTTAGCGGGGACAGTTAATAAAGCTTGTTTTTCTTCTCAAAACAATATTTGTCTAAAAAGTGATATATTTGCATCACAAAACAGTTGCCCACGAAAAAGTCAGAAGTGGTGCTATTTTCTCTCGAGTCGTATCACTGCGCGCCTATTATTATTATTAGCCTATTCACTTGTAAACATCACCACTTACACTGTCAGTGATAAGTCAGTGTTAATGCGCAACACTGCTGAAGAGGATGCCAGATTCACAGTAAAAAACTCAAACTATCCCTTTAAAGGTCCCATGGCATGACATTTTCACTTTCTGAGGTTTTTGAACGTTAATGTGAGCTCCCCTACCCTGTTTACGCCCCCCTCCCATGGCTAAAAGTTGCGAAATGTCTATTTGCGATCCTTTTCTGCGTTAGAAAAAAACACAGCTCAAATGGGCAATTCTGAACAAGGCACCTTATTGACGTCAGATCGAAAAATGCAGCTCCACCCCACGTCTGTGTCTACTCAGCGTCTCTGTAAATCACGCCCAGAGTTTGGACCGCGAATGCGCTAGGCAATGCGAAATGCGTTTTTTTATTTGCCTGGAGGCACGTCCGAAGTCCTTTATCTGAGCCTCTGGACCTTTGAACAGCAGTGGTTTAATTTTATTTTCTGTGGAAATGTGTTTATTTTTCAATGGAACGCTTCTCATCTCTTCTCCGCGCAAAAACGCGGAAATGGATCAGAGGGCACAGCTGAGA
>JAVJIX010000102.1:2915000-3020000 GCA_036785185.1 Paratrypauchen microcephalus | reverse complement strand
TACTCACTTCATTCTCCAATTTTATTTTCATAAGCGTGCCACACTTAGGATTCAGAAACATCACATAGGCTAGGTTCGGACTGCAGCCTGAAGTGACCCAAATCCGATTTTTTTGCCTCTATCCGACCTGTATCTGATCTTCTAATGACAGTCTGAACGACACAGATCTGATTTTTTCAAATGCGACCCAGGCCACTTGGATATGTGGTCCTAAAACCGATACATATCCGATCTTTTGACAGGCGACTTCAGTCTGAACGGCCAGGTCACATTCATCTGGCCTACACGTCATCAACAAGCGAGAGTGGTACAAGTAGGTGCTCACAAATGTACACAAACGTTCTTCTCGTCATATAAAAATTGTGTATATCAGTGATAGTGAACCAGCAAAGCACAGAGCAATCCCACAAACACGTTCCTTTCTACGGACGTTGCTGCCACTGCCCCACAAAACGCAATGGCCAAAAACCTTGTCCTTCTCAATCTCATCCTTTAAAGGTCCCATGGCATGAAATTTTCACTTTCTGAGGTTTTTGAACGTTAATGTGAGCTCCCCTACCCTGTTTAGGGCCCCCCCATGGCTAAAAGTTGTGAAATGTGTAAACTGAGCATTTGCGATCCTTTTCCGCGTTTGAAAAAAAGACAGCACAAACGGGCGATTCTGAACAAGGGAATTTTCTGACGTCACACTCGGGGAAAATGCAAATGATTTTCCACTCCCCGTCTGGATGTCTACCCACCGTCTCTGGAAATCACGCCCAGAAAACTTGGACCGCAAACGAGCTACGAAATGCGAGATGCAGCTTTTTATTTGCCTGGAGGCACGTGAGAGTGTTTCCAGGGTTGATGTCCTTTATCCGAGCCTCCGAACCTCTGAAACAGCAGTGGTTTAATTTTATTTTCTGTGGAAATGTGTTTTTTTTTTCATGGAACGCGTCTCGTATCTTGCAAAGCGCTTAAAACGTGGAAGTGGGTGACAGCGCACAGCGCACAGCTAATCCAGGAAACAGCGGCGTATTTGGCCACACCCCTACCTGCTGCACTGGCCTGTCTCTGTCCTCCTCATTTGCATTCAAGCAACAACGCCCAGAATAAAGCGTTTCAGAGACATATTTATGACTCTGACTGTCTTCATGAGGCTCTCTCATGCACTGAGGCTTGATTTTGAAGAAGGATTCATTTACAGTATTAGGAAACCACTAAAGGCGCCATATAAAAGCATCAAGAAGTACCATGTCATGGGATCTTTAAAGGGACAGTGTGTAAGATTTTTACCCGTTAATTACTGAAATTGAAGATACCCATTCAAAAATACATTGTTTTCCAAGCCTTTTCACTTCCATCATGAAATCAAAGTATTCTTTTGGACTTAGATATATTCACATAAAAGGGGGATCTTCCCCATGCAGAGGCAGCCATTTTGAATATGAGAGCCGCAGAAGGACATTTGGGCTCCGCCTTCGCCTTTGGCAAGGCTCGTGGTTTTGGGTAAACAACACAAGCATGCTGCCGGATCAGACGTCGTAATGGATCTAACACGTGTTTTGGACTAAATTGTTTTACTGGATTTTATTTGCTGGATCCTTACGGACAGATTGAGAGCAAGTTTATGGTGAAATACAGAGTTTGACCTGTGCAAAGCATTCTAAGGTAAGCTAACCTCGTTTTGTGCTTTTCCGTATAAAAGCCCCATGTGCTCGGGGAGTGTTTGTTTTGCAGGGAAATGAATTGCATAGTCAAAAAGAGGAGACTGTAAGGTTTTATTTGATGTGTAGAGTGTCATGGTACATGATCGGGAATGTGTGTTTTCATGAGAGAAAAAAACAAAACAAAAACGGGACCGCGTTTTATTTATACAGTAGCGGCGCGCGGCTCGTGGTCTGCCGTAGCTAAAACAGAAAGTGCAATAGCACCATCCACCTATGCGCCACGAATCCTATACACTGGGGCTTTAACGAAATAAGTTGTACATGTTCTGGCTCTGGTACAAGGGCAACTTTAAAATCTCCAGGCGCTCAATGCTAGCGCCATGTTTAGGTGACTTCCGTAAACACTGAGCACGCTCACTGTGACCTCGTCGTGTCCTCCAAGGCGCATGCGGGACACTTTTGGGGTGTTTAAACTTCACACTGGAGATCACATACAAGTCGCATTTAATTGGAAACGTGAACGACCTCGCAAAAAAAAAAATCGGATTTCACAAAAAAATCCGAATTGAGCTTTAAGCCCTGCAGTGTGAACGTATAGCCTTAGTCATTTTGGTACAAATGAAAAAGTGCGATTTGCTGGTGTTGACCACTTCATGCCCCTTTGTTGTGATAACATTTACGGTGACATCAGCTCCTGCTGGGCACTGGAAACTTTCACTTTTATATTATCATGCAGTCTCATATTTGTGTACTCCCTCAGTGGTCCTGTAGGTTCCACTGTGGTAGGTTCCATCGGCGTACACTAGTCTACGTGCTCTTATACTTGTTTTAATACAGCTCAAGATCATTCAAAAGAAAGTTTACCAAAGGTTCATTTCTGTCCTGCGAATGTGTCTTTCGATACCAGTTTTAATACATTTCCGATACTTTTGACGACCCTAGTCCCCACAACGCCCTGGGTGTGTGCGTGTGTGCGTGTCACGGTGAGCTAATTCCTCGTCATGTGTTAGACGGTGGATTCTGCAGCCTACGGGGGCCTGTTAGGGACATCTGGACTGGCTCTGTACCGGGATGATTTCATTTCTCTGGGTTTCCGATGCGTCTGGCCTCTGTCCGAGCTGGGCGTCTGTAAATCACCTAATCCAATCAGCAAACGGCCCTGCGCTATCAGCACAAACATCTATGGGCGCATCACCATGAGCACTTCCTCTCTGAGAGGCTATAGGAAATATACAGGCAAATATAAAGTCTGGAAGGATTGGTAAACTGGAACGAAACACAAAATCACCTTTTTTGTATGGTGGTTTAATAGCAATGTCTACTGCGCTGGGGCTACGTTCAGACTGCAGCTTGAAGTGACTCAAATCCGATTTTTTCGTCCCTATGCGACCTGTATCTCATCTTTTATTGACAGTCTGAATGACACAGATCTGATTTTTTTCAAATGTGACCCAGGCCACATGGATATGTGGTCCTAAAACCGATACATATCTGATCTTTTGACATGCGACTTCAGTCTGAACGGCCAGGTCGCATTCATCTGAACATTCATCAAAAACCTTCTTCTCAATCTCCTTTAAAAAAGTAAACTGAACACTGCATATGACCTCTTCCTGCACCTCATCCATCTCCTCTACCTCATCCTCCTTTTCTTCCCTCGTCTTCTCTTCCTCCACCTCATCCTCCTCTTCTTTCCTCCACCTCCTCTACCTCCTCATCCTTTTCCTCCCCAACATCCTTCTCTTCCTCCTCCTCCTCCTCCTCCTTATCTTCTTCTTCCCCCTTCTCCTCTGCCTCATCCTCCTCCTCTTCTTCCTCCTACTTTTCCTCCACCTCCTCATCCTTTTTCTTCCCAACATCCTCCTCTCCTCCTCCTCTTTGTCCACCTGCTTCTCTTTCTCCTGCTCTTCCCTCCTCCTCCTCCTCCTCCTCCTCTTCCTGCACCTCATCCATCTCTACCTCTACCTCATTCTCATTTTCTTCCCCCATCCTCTCTTCCTCCACCTCATCCTCCTCTTCTTCCACCTCCTCCTCTATCGCCATTCCTCCCTCCTTTTCCTCCTCCTCTTACTCTTCTTCCACCTCCTCCTCCTCCTCATCTCCTTCTTCCTCCTTCTCTTGTCCCTTCTTCTATTCCTCCACCTCTCCCACCTTATCCTCCTCTTCCTTCTCCTTTTCCTCCTCCTCCTTTTCTTCCTCCTCCCTTTCTTCCTCCTCCTCCTTCTCTCCTCCTCTTTGTCCACCTTCTTCTCTTCCTCCTGCTCTTCCCTCCTCCTCCTCTTCCTCTTCCTGCACCTCATCCATCTCCTCTACCTCATCCTCCTTTTCTTCCCCCGTTTTCTCTTCCTCCCTCATCCTCTTCTTCCTCCTCCTCCTTTTCCTCCATCTCCTCTACCTCCTCCTCCTTTTCCTCCCCAACATCCGCCTCTCCTCCTCCTCCTTATCGCCTTCTTCCTCCTTCTCTTGTCCCTTCTCTTCCTCCACCTCCCCCACCTCATCCTCCTCTTCTTTCCCCCTTCTCCTCTTCCTGCACCTCACCCATCTCCTTTACCTCCTCCTCCTTTTCTTCCCCCGCCTTCTCTTCCTCCACCTCATCCTCTTCTTCCTCCTCCTCCTCTCCTCCTCCTCTTCTTCTGCAGTTCCAGGTCTGTTTTATTGGATTGCTCGTGCATCAGCGGTTGGACCTGGGGTTTATATTCACTTAGCACAGCGCAGAGTGGGTTAGCGCGGCTCAGACCTGCTTACGCTCCACTAATGGCTTCAGAAAACACATTGACGAGCCCGGATGGATTTATGATCGCTCCGGGGTGTGTCCTCAGCGCTGATACCGTCACAGGGTTTCAACACGACACCAGAGATCCACCGGGAAGACCAGAATGAGGCAGGACAAGGAGAGTTAAAGGGCCCATAATACACTGTTTTTATCTGTGTAAAGGTTTCCTCATCACAAACATACTGTATATGGTTTATGTTGTGTTTCATTCGCACATGTTTAAAGCACTTCCACCTTCCACCTGCTAAGAAATGACTGTTGCACATTTACAACTGAAATTACTATTGTTGCACATTTATTTTTATCTTTATTTTTCAATGCACATTCTGTTGCACATTTTGATGCACACTGCACATTTTTGGATATCTGTAAATAGGTATTTATTCTTTATTCTTTGCACTGCTCTTAGATTTTTGTCCTTAGTTTTTGGATTGTCTTTATATTGTATTTTGTCTTTTTTTGCACTGCTTGACCAGGGAGAAACGGAATTCACTGTATGTTGAACACATATGGCAAATTGGCAATAAAGTTGACTTTGACTTTTTAACTTAGACCTTGTGATGTCCTGGGGTAATACAGGAAGTGCTCCAGTCTGTTTTTAAACTGCATACACCTTCACTGGAATCATCTGGATGATTTCAGCTAGGGATGCACCGATGTGAAAATTTTAGCCGATACCGATATCCGATATTAATGTTGCTGTTATCTGCCGAGACTGATATTAACCGATACCGATTATATATATATATATTTTATTTTTATTTTTTTTTTTTCTGAGATAACATTTTATACAGACTGAAAATCATGCAAAATAAATTTTTGAATGTCTTTTTTTTATTTTCAAAATGTGTTTTGACTCCTGATTTTTTATTTATTTATTTTTTATTTAAATTTTTTTTTGTAGTGTAACATTTTTTTTTATAGTGTAACATTGTGTTCTGCGTCCTGATTGGCTAAGGGACGATTGATGTTATAAATGGGGGACGCGGGACCAGGACCGGGACTAGACCATGACTAAATGTGGACTAAACCAGGTCTAGACCAGGACTAAACCTGGACTAAACCAGGACTGGACCAGGTCTAGACCTGGACTAAACCAGGATTAGATCAGTTCTAAACCAGGATTAAACCACGGCGTGCGGCTCTTTGCCTGGTTTCGTGCGGCTCTTGCGTTCGTTCATGTCGAGGTTTGATGTGTGTGTTCGGACTGCGTGCCTCCGAGGCACAGTTTGGGCACAGGTCTCGTGCTCGCAGCCCCGGGTGGGACGTGCGGTCTTGCATACATTTTGTTGAAAATTGATGAAAGTTTGAGTGTTTAAACGAGAGAGAAATGTGAGAAAACAATAATTCGAGGGATTACTGTACTGACAAATATCGGTCGTTAATATCGGCCCACTTTTACACATCGGGCAGATATCGATATGTTAAAAATTTGACAATATCGGCTGATACCGATGTTAATGCCGATATATCGTGCATCCCTAATTTCAGCCATGGAATTACCAAACTCTACTGAACTAAAGGTAAAAGGAGCTGTTAACTTAAAAATTGCCAATCTACACCACCGGCCCCCATATTCATAATGGGTAAAGAAGTGAGAGAAGCAGTGCCTTGCCTAAAGACACAACAACAGCACCAAAGCCACTGCTGGAGCTCAACAGTCCCACCCACTTCGAAGTAGGCTCCTGTTCCCGTTCATTTTTCCCCACAGACTTTATAAAAAATCATACACCTTCACTAGAATCACATGGATAAGTTTAAACCTCGAACTGCCCATTTTTACTGCGCTAAGTGTAAAAGAGAAACTACCACTACATGACATCACAAGGTGGAAAAGAGCATTTTGAGAGGCCAGACCAAGACCAGACCAAGTTACAGGTTAGATCTGCGGAGAGGCAAGCCTGTTCCCAGTCAGAATACTTGTTTTTATATGTATTTTTGAGCTATGAAACCACCTGTAATTGAATAAATGTAAGGTAGGGCTGTTTAATGTCATACTGTGGAACATTTCAGACAGAGCAATGACGTATCCATAGAAACAAGCAGGTGACGGACCAACCAAAAAGTTACACAGTGCACCTTTAAGAACAAATCAGCATTAGAATTGTTATCAGTAAAAACTATATTAGATTTGAACATATTACATTCTATCTGGGGGCAATGTTTATGGAATTTAAAATAAAAATCTTTGACGATTCACCTCTGTAACCTCATCCATCCTTGTCCATCTGCATTTTTTTCCCCAACCCAAACTTTCCGAAGTCCTATTAATCAGGCTGTCTCGTCCACAGCCCAGAGCGCTCCGCCATGGCTCCACACGGGGCTCCACACGGGGCCAGCCCTCCGCCCGGCTCCCCGCTCCTCAGGCACCTCAAAGGGGAAGGGGCACCACGCAAACCTCTCGCACCGGAGGGTAGGAGGGCAGGACGGATGAAATGGTGCCAGAGTGGTTCCAGATGTTTGGTCTGGTTTGGTCCGGTCTGGTCTAAAAGAGGACCCCTCATCGCTCCATCATGTGAGCGGAGGAGAGGTGATCACTGCGCTGTGGAATTTGACAAATCAACACAGCGAGGTAAAATGGTGGACGGTTTGGGGGGGAGGGGGAGGCGCGTCATGTGTTATTTAAAAGTGCACTACGGAACTTTTGTCTCCGTGGAGATCAATCAATCAAAATCACTATTTGTTGTTTCGTCTGAAAGTCTGTTGCATTGTTGTTAAAAAAAAAGCTAGCCGTCTACCTCTAAGCTCAGTCGCCATGGATACAGGAAAAACAAACTGCTCAAATCACACAATCCAATACACCGTAACATCTGTCCTTTGAACTGCCATTCACATTTTTTTCCCTTACATGGATCAGTCTCGATTTTCAGTTTGAGTTTAGACAGAAAAAAACCCAAATGGCTTGAATTTAAAGTTCTTAAACATAAACAATACAGACTTTTAATTATTTCTGTTTAACAAAATATAGTCCTTTTTTCCCAGTTCCAAAGTCTTGCGTCTTCTCCAAACCACACACTATAACTGAGAGACGACGGGCTGTAAACCTCTCATTAAAAAGACACAAGCTGATCACTAACTAATTGAAATGATTGGAAATGATTGGGAAAGCTAAATAAATGGTAAATGGTCACATCTTTATATAGCGCTTTAAAGGGATAGTGCGTTTTTTTTAGTTTTTTTTTTTTTATGTTAAAGGAAAAGTAACGTTATTTTACAATCTGAGCCTTCTTTCGGTAATAAAACAAGTCGTTTGACTCACCCATAGCACGTTGGTGTCATTTGGAGCTGTTTGTACTCGGGGCATTACTTTGCGGTCTCCAAATAACACAAACTTTAGCACTTTTCAAATCATAGAAGTCCGATGTCTTTAGTCTACGATTTCGTGTGGTCAAAAGTGGCCTGTAATCCGAGATTTAGCCATAGTTTCGAGTTGATGAGGACGCCAGTGCGCATGCGCGGACTGTGCTCTCAGCTCCCAGGACCCAAACATGAAACGCAAAGCTGAAAACTATGGATAAATCTCGGATTACAGGCCACTTTTGCTTCAAACGAAATCGTAGATTAAGACATCGGGCTTCTATGATTTGAAAAGTGCTAAAGTTTGTGTTATTTGGAGACCGCAAAATAATGCCCCGAGTACTCACGCTAACGGATACGCTACAACATAACTTTTACCAAACAGCTCCAAATGACACCAACGTGCTATGGGTGAGTCAAACGACTTGTTTTATTACCGAAAGAAGGCTCAGATTGTAAAATAACGTTACTTTTCCTTTAATCTGTATGGGTTCCCCTCTAATAGTGTCATGGATTAACACTGGTTTACCGCTCACCGCATCATCTGACCCGGATTCTGCGCCGGTTCTGGAGCTCGTGAACGTAGGTCTGGTAAGTTCGCGGGGACAGTTAATAAAGCTGTTTTTTCTTCTCAAAACAACATTTGTCCAAAAAGTGATATATTTGCGTCACAAACAGTTAAAAATTCAGCAGTGTAATTCGCATTTGCATATTTTCTCTTGATTTGTATCACTGCGCGCATATTAGCTAACCTGGGAAATCCCAGGCTGCTTTCGTTCGTTCCGATCTGAAAGACAGCCTGGCGACTATGGCAAGCGAGCTCTCCCGATTCTGGGAGCCAATCAGAGAGCGGGAAGGGGTGGAAATACGGTGACAAACGGAAGCTTGTAGTTTGAACTGACAACTGACATGATTGGTTATGGGCTACGTATACGCCAAATGATAGACATTTGTAACGCCCAATAAACGGCCGTTGGCGACCGTAAACCACACCTCCGCTACGAGATATTTCCAAGGTGGCTTCTGGACCATATATCACTTGTGATATGGTCAGGCGTAAACCAGGCAACATATTAGCTGTATTAGCCTGTTGACTTTAAGCGGGTGTTTACAGCGGATGTGGTATGGCAACATCCGCCGTAAGAGGATGTTTACAGGTTAACAGGCTAATAGAGCTAACGTGGACGCAGTGATACGAATCGAGAGAAAATATGTGAATGCGAATTACGCTGCTGAAATTTTAGCAGACAACTGTTTGTGACGCAAATATATCACTTTTTGGACAAATGTTGTTTTGAGAAGAAAAAGCTTTATTAAACGTCCACGCGAACTTACCGGACCTACGTTTGCGAAACAGTTAAAAATTCAGTAGCGTAATTCGCATTTGCATATTTCCTCTCAATTCGTATCACTGCGCGGATATTAGCTGTATTAGCCTGTTAACTTTAAGCGGATGTTTACGGCGGATGCGGTACAGCGACATCCGCCGTAAGAGGATGTTTACAAGTTAACAGGCTAATAGAGCTAACCTGGGCACAGTGATACGAATCGAGAGAAAATATGCAAATGCGAATTACGCTGCTGAATTTTTAGCGGACAACTGTTTGTGATGCAAATATATCACTTTTTGGACAAATGTTTTGAGAAGAAAAAACTTTATTAAATGTCCCCCGTGAACTTACCGGACCTACGTTCCCCAGCTCCAGAACGACACAGAACTCGGGTCAGAGGACGCGGTGAGCGGTAAACCAGTGTTAATCCACGACACTATTAGAGAGGAACCCATACAGATTCACTTCATTCAATTCATTTTTAAACGTACTATTCCTTTAACACCTATTTTACTTTACAACAAGGAACCACTCACCCATTCACACACCAGTGTACGCAGACACTGGAAACGAGGTGGGTTAAGTGTCTTGCCCAAGGACACAGCGGCAGCATTCATCTGTGGGAGCTGGAATCATACCTGCCAACCTGTGGGTCAGTGGATCTGACCGTTCAACCACTGTTGTTTTTTATGTTTCATGTGTTTTATGTTTTTTATGATCAGTGGACAAACGCTCTACCACCTGAGCTACTGCCATGTAAACATATGAATAAAGAAGAAGTGAACTTTATTGATCTCACACTGGAGAAATTCTTCTCTGCATTTTAACCCATCCTATATATATATATATATATATATATATATATATATATATATATATATATATATTTATTAGGAGCAGTGGGCAGCACACATTAGGGCGCCCGGGGACCATCTCCATGATCTTCTTGCTTCGGCTTGGTCAGGACCTAAGCTGGAGTACCTATGGTGCATGTTTTGGGTTGGTGGGGGAAACCGGAGTGCCCGGAGGAAACCCACCCAGACACGGGGAGAACATGCAAACTCCACACAGAAAGGCTCGAGCGACCCAGGGATCGAACCCAGACCATGCATGCAAACTCCACACAGAACACACACAGAAAGGCCCGGGCGACCCGGGGATCGAACCCGGAACCTTCTTGCTGTGAAGCAAGAGCGCTAACCACTCAGCTACCGTGCCGCCAAACAAACATAAATATAAACATAAATATAATTTAAAAAAGAGCATTTTGGATCACCACCTGATGATGTCATGAGGTGGGTGTCACAGTTTTGAGCTCTAAAGGAAGACACTGTTTGTTTGTTTTTTTTTAAAGACTGACTTAAAGGTGTATTGTGCAACTTTTCTGGAGGAAGGTCTGTCGCTTGCTTGCATCCATGGAGATGTTATTGCTTTTCCTGGAATGTTCCACAGTGTGACATTAAACAGCTCTACCTGATGGTTTTCTAGCTCAAAAATACCTGGAAAAACAAACAGGCATTCTGACTGTGAGCGGGGGTCGCCTCTCCACAGACCTGACCTGTAACTTGGTCTGGTTTGGTTTCCATGAAGATAGAAAGGTTTAATAACCATACAAGACAAAGCAATAAGATCTCCACAGAGAGAAGCATTTGACGGAGCCTCCACCAGGAAAGTTCCACAATGCTCCTTTAAGAAAATAATACAATAAACTTGTACAAATTACTAGGAAAAGAGCGGAAGATACTTTTACAGTGAAAAGCGAAGACAGATGAAGCCCGTCTGGAAAGCCCCTGCTGCACGGACAGATATGACCTCATCACGACGGGCTCTGGGTGTGATTAAACTGAAATAAGTAGCAAATCTACGGAGAACCATTCCAGAGTCATCAGAGGAGAACCTGTAAACCAATCTGAGGAACCAGGGAGGAGCAGAGGACGAGGGGAGGAGGGGAAGAGGGGAAAGGAGGGGAGAAACAGGAGAGAAACAGAGAAAGGGAGCAGAGGAAAGGAGAAGAGGAGGGGAGGAGCAGAAGAAGAGGGGAGCAGAGAAGGATGGGAGTAGAGGAGCAGAGGAGGAGGACAGGAGGAGAAGAGGAGAGAGGAGGAAAGGAGGGGAGAAACAGGAGAGAAACAGAGGAAGGGAGCACAAGAAAGGAGAGGAGGAGGGGAGGAGTGCAGAGGAGGAGACGAACAGAGGAGGAGAGCAGAGGAAAGGAGAAAAGGAGCAGTGGAGAGGAGTGTAGAGGAGACGAACAGACGTGGAGAGCAGAGGAAAGGAGAAGAGGAGCAGAGAAGGAGAGGAGTGTAGAGGAGGAGACGAACAGAGGCGAGCAAAGGAGGAGAGGAGCAGACGAAGAGGGGAGCAGAGAAGGAGGGAAATAGAGGAGAGAAACAGAGGAGGGGAGCAGAAGAAAGGAGAAGAGGTGCAGAGGAGAGGAGCAGAAGAGGGAAGTAGAGGAGAGGAGCAGAGGAGGAGAGAAATCAAGGAGGGGAGCAGAGGAGGAGAGGAGTAGAAGAAGAGGGGAGCAGAGAAGGAGGGAAATAGAGGAGGGGAAATAGAGGAGGGGAACAGAAGAAAGGAGAAGAGGTGCAGAGGAGACGAGCAGAGGAGGGGAGTAGAGAAGGAGGGAAGTAGAGGAGAGGAGCAGAGAAAACAAAAAGGAGAGCAGAAGGAAAGCAGAGGAGAAGAGAGGAGCAGAGAAGGAGGGGAGTAGAGGAGGGGAGCAAAGGATGAGAGCAGAGAAGGAAAGAAGCAGAGGAGGAGGAGTGGAACAGAGGAGATGAGGGGGTCATTTATATGATAAACTTAAAGGTCCTATATTACGTAAAATAATAAAACTCTTTAAACCATGTTCTAATGTTGTTTCCTCCTCAAAAACAAACCTGGAGTTTTGTTTTGTTTCATTGACATGTCTGAGTAATATCTACAAAGCTCAAAATGCTCTGTTCCACCTTGTGATGTCATGAAGTGCTAGTTTTCAAGTGAACAGCTCCTTTTACCTTTCGTTCAGTCGAGATCAGCAATTTCAGGGTTGAAATCATCCAAATGATTCTAGTAAAGGTGTGTGGAGTTTAAAAACACAGTGGAGCACTTCCTATACTGTTAGGCATGCACCAATATCCCTTTTTTGAAAACCGATATGAGTACCGATAAAACCGATATAAGTACAATAATTTCAGTATTTGCCGATACCAAGTCCCGATATCAGTACTTTTTAACCCCCACCCCCCATAAATAAATAAATGGAAATTAGGGATGCAAATTATCAACTAATTCATTAATTGATAGTTGATTGACCTTATCGATCGATTAACGTTTAACTGATAAGCAGCGTTTTTCACCTGAATTTTAGTGTTTCAATAGGATCTTTAAGGATATAAGCTATAGTAACATAACACTGAGTCATAAATATATCATAGTATTATTATATTGTATATTCCTCAATTAATTATTCTTTAGTAAAAAGCAGACAAATGTATTGATGCTGAATAACAAAATACAGTAATCCCTCGCTCTATCGCGGTTTACAGATTTGTTTTTATTTTATTTTTTTATAGTGTAACATTTTTTTATAGTGTAACATTGTGTTCTGTACTGATTGGCTAAGACTAGACCAGGACTAAACGTGGACTGGACCAGGTCAAGACCAGAACTAAACCAGGTCTAGACCTGGACTGGACCGGGTCTGGACCTGAACTGAACCAGGATTGGGCCGCTGCGTGCCGCTGCTGGTTTCATGCGACTGGTTTGTGGCTCGGGGCCCGGGCCGCAGGCCAGCCGCGTGGGACTCGGGGCCCGAGGCGCGGGCCAGCCGCGCGGGACCAGCAGCGGCACGCAGCGGCGCATTCCTGGGCGCCGCGGTTCGATCTCGCCTCGCGCGTACACCCGGGGCTGCTGAGCAGTGCCGTTGGCGCCTGCGGCCGGCTGTGAGTCGAGCTTGGCGCAGCGCGGTTGCATTGTTTCGTAACCACGCGGGTGCGCGTGTCTGCGATTAGCGATTAATTACAATTAATGCATTTTGTTCGACTAACGTCTTAATCGACCATTAATCGTTAATCAATTAATTGTTGACATCCCTAATGGAAATGCAGGTTTTAGTTTTATTCTCATAAGTTCTGCAGTTACCACTTTACAAACAGTGAAAACGCTTCATCCACTGAGCGGTCAGACTGAAGAGCCACATTGGGCAGACGCTGCTGCTCCAAATATCAGTGGTGAAACTTACGGACTTGATGTCACGTACCAGCGACTTTTTTTTTTTTAATCTTTTATTATTTAAGTTACATATCCTCAAAACCACAAAAACATTTACAAAGTATGCAGAAGACACAACGGGGGATGTGGGCACGGGAACAAACACCACTGGGTATAAGGGCCAAGGGGGGCAAGGGCGGAGGGGGGGCAGGGGTCAGAAGTCCAACCGAGGGGGAACCGGTTCGGGAGACGGAGAGAAAAGAGTATTGTCTGGGGTGAAGGTGCTGTGGAACTCCGCTTCTCTTCACGTCTGTGATGAAACGGCGACTGGGTAGCTCATATCTGGGCTCGAGGACGTCTGTCAGCCGCTGGAATCCAACATCGTCCACAGCTGAAAAGAGCTGGTCGTCTAGCACAATAAACTTGGTAAGTGCCTTGGTTATTTTTTTTGCGGGGAGCCATCTCTGGACATTTTCTCCTTCTTCTTTAACACTTCCGATAAAGTTGGCTGGTGTTGGCGGCTGCTAGCCTTGATGAATTCGGCGTATTCGCCAGCATGGTGTGTCTCTAATTTCTTGATCAAATTGCTTGTATTAAATGAGGTGTTCTCTTTTCCACCTCTTGCCAATTTGACACTGCACAATTTACATTCTGCCTTACTTCTGTCGTCTTCTATATTTGAAAACACTGCCAAACTGCTGAGCCTGACGACATGATGGAGTTTGTTTGAGCATTTTACTAGTCGTGTCTTTTTCTCTTTTCTGAATCTTTCTCTCACCCTATGCATTTAAGTTTGGTAAAACAACACATGGCATACTGAACGTTACAGTAATGGTGTGGTATGTCATCTAGTACTGGTATCGCTGCATGGTATCATCCAATGGTTGATGAGTACGAATATATTAAAGGTCCTATGGCATGAAATTTTCACTTTCTGAGGTTTTTGAACGTTAATGTGAGCTCCCCTACCCTGTTTAGGGCCCCCCCCCATGGTTAAAAGTTGCGAAATGTCTAAACTGAGCATTTGCGATCCTTTTCTGCGTTACAAAAAATCAGAGCTCAAACGGGCGATTTTGAACAAGGCACCTTATTGACGTCAGATTGAAAAAAGAAATGCAAATGCAGTTCCACCCCCGTCTGTCTGTACTCAGCGTCTCTGTAAATCACGCCCAGAGAGTTTGGACTGCGAATGCGGTAGGCAATGCGAAATGCGTTTTGTTATTTGCCTGGAGGCACGTCCGAGTGTTTCTAGGCTCGGAAGTCCTTTATCTGAGCCTCTGGACCTTTGAACAGCAGTGGTTTAATTTTATTTTATGTGGAAATGTGTTTATTTTTCAATGGAACGCTTCAAATCTCTCCCCCGTGCAAAAACAAGGAAATGGATCAGCTGTGGGCTCTGAGCAGAGAGCAGAGAGTTTGGCCACGCCCCCACCCTCTACTATTGGCCATCTCTTTTCTCCTCATTTGCATTTAAGCAACAACGCCCATAATAAAGAGTTTGAGAGAGATATTTATGACTCTCTCTCATCTTATCTCTGTTTCTCAAGCACTGAGTGTTGATTTTGAAGAAGGATTCATTTACAGTATTAGGGAACCATTAAGGAGCCATATAAGATCCCATGTCATGGGATCTTTAATGAAATATCGGGCTGATACCCGGTATCGGTGCATCTACTGTATGACATTTACAGGATTTTTGTTTGATTTTGAGGTGATTTCACTTCTCGGCTTGTTCTAGTGATTCAACCAGATTCAAATATTTGTCGTTAAGTTCAGTCTCGATCTCTTAACCTGACTTAAATCTGAGTGACGCCGGTCTCCACACACGAGCTTACAGTTTCTGATTGCACCTTTGAGTTTCTAAATCACCATGTGATTACTATGATCTCCACATGTCCTGGTAAAACATTCAGAGCTTTGTTCCGAAACGCTGATGGTGCACCTCTCCATGTTCTGGTTCAAAGGACGGAGAGGAGCCGGGGAAGTGAGGGGCCCGAGGGGCGGGGCTAGGGGGGGAGGGGGCTGTGAACTGTTTGCCCCCAGAATTACAGAGAAGAGGAACCAAAAGAACTTAATCACAACCGACAAGACATCAGACACAGCCCCGGGGAGCGAAGGGAGAGGAGGGAGAAGAGGTGGAGGAGCTACACCTGTCAGAGACGTGTGAGAGGGAAATAACAGGTCTGAGAAGGGCAGAGGTCAACGATATCCAAAACACTGCAACCAGTTAAATCCCACTGAGACCTGGAATCTGAGCAGAGCCTGTTGTACAAGAAACCTGGAGGAGCTGGAGGAAAACCATCCAGGACCTCGTGGCTGTGAGGCACGAGCACCAGTGACGTGCGGTGAGGGTCGTGGCTGGTGAGGCACTGACGTCGTCACCATCAGATTTACAAATCTGTAAACCAGCGCCAGTTTCTCTCCCTGTAAGTGACTGGAGCTCGGAATATTTATGATGAGAAGCTGAAAATGAATTATTATTGTTCAGTGCATTTTGCAGAGCACAGAATAGCGTCATAAATTAAAATAGCGACATTTTTAGTGCGAGTCCAGACATTGTCACAGCAGGTTGAGAAAAGAAGGGAAAGCAGAAAGATGATTTCTTACTATGCTGTATAAAAAGAGCGAGTCTTTTGTCCCATAGTCTGGAGCAAACCATTTAGCTCCGGTGTTGGTCTTCCTTTAATTATAACCTCCTGCTTCAACCCACGGGCATCTGTTCCGGACGCCTCCTGGACGCCTCCCTCGGGAGGTGTTCCGGGCATGTCCCACTGGAAGGAGGCCCCGGGGAAGACCCAGGACACACTGGAGGGACTATGTCTCTTGGCTGGCCTGGGAACGCCTTGGGGTCCCCCAGGAGGAGCTGGAGGAAGTGTCCGGGGTGAAGGACGTCTGGGAGTCCCTGCTTAGACTGTTGCCCCCACGACCCGGCCCCAGATAAGCGGAAGAAAATGGATGGATGGATGTTCTACCCAAAGTCCAGTTTAGAAAACTGCTTGAGCTTTAATATGAAATCTCCATTTAAAAAGTCGGGCCAGACAAGAAGAAAAAAGTGAACAGATTATTAATCTTAACTTGCTAACTCTAAATTGTGTCTTGTGTTACTTATTCTAATCTGCTGCTCCAGGAGTTGCAGAAGAATCCCTGGGCTCTACCATGAGGCCAGGTAACTACAAGCCTCACCCGGCGCCTTTTCCCCGCCGCTTTAACCCGGTGCCTTTTCCCCGCCGCTTTAACCCGGTGCCTTTTCACCGCTGCTTTAACCCGGCGCCTTTTCACCGCCGCTTTAGCGCAGAATCTGTCACTGCTGAGCTACAGCACGGTCAGTCCACGCCTGGTGACTCTCCATACGGCTCTGCTCAGGATTTGAACAGTAAAAGTGAAAATTCAGCGATTTTGAATAAAAAAATAACCCAACGTTAAATAGAAAATTACTTTATAGTACAAATCATTGGAAAAATATAACCATTTATTTTTTCATTTTACTTTTTTTTTTCTCTGTGATGACAGGTGAGGCACGGCCCCACCTGCCTCTAATCACTGACACTGTACGTTAAAGATCTAATAATTATTCAAAGACTGTATGATGTTGGTTGGTCAGAACTGATCACAGAGTGCTCATTTCTGTTGTTACGCGATGGGAGGTGCTCGCCCGTACTGAGGAGGTAACGAGCACAACGAGCCGCCCACACGCCTACGTCACCTACGCTCCCGCACGGTCATTCTGCGTAAATATATGAAAGCGTGATACAAAACGACACACTACAACTTCACAAACCTGATGCGATGTGCAGTAGTTTCATTAGAGCGCACACTGGCTGTGTTGCGATGGCGCTCTGAAGTAGGAGGGACTTAACATGGAGAGCAAAGAGAGCGGAGACACAGAATATCAACGAAAGTATATGTACGTCTAATGCACGGGTGCTCAACCTTTTTTTAACCGGGATCTACTTTTAAGGTTGATGGTGTGCCGAGATCTACCAAGAGGCGGTCCTGGTTCAGACCTAGTTTTGTCTTGGTTTAGTCTTGGTTTAGACCTGGTTTAGACTTGGTTTAGTCCTGGTTTAGACCTGGTTTAGTCCTGGTTTAGACCTGATTTAGTCTCTGTTTAGTCCTGGTTTAGACCTGGTTTAATCTTGGTTTAGACCTGGTTTAGTCTTTGTTTACTCCCGGTTTAGTCCCGCTATAGTCCCGGTTTAGTCCCAGTTTAGACCTGGTTTAGTCCCGGTTTAGTCCCAGGCCCCTGCTGTCAGCTAATCTGTCCCTTTGATGCAGGAGGCGTTTTGAGTTATTCACAGATTCTGAAAGTACAGGTTCTAAGCTTTCATGATGTCTTACATGTGAAAATCTGACAATATTTTAAAAAGTTATCTCTATTTGAAAGCAGCCATAGCAGATCCCAGAAATTCCAGAAACAGCCTCTCAAAGTTTGGTCTCTTCAGCCCTCCTTGCCTAACAAGCATTTTTGAAATAAAAAATGTATGTATCTCAACTAGCACATTATGCAAAAAAACAAAAATCACAAATTTTGAAAAAAAAAACCCACAAAAAACGCATTTCCTGAGAATCTGTAATGCCGACATGCGCCCTCAGCTTACGTGGTGGGACACAAATATGACTCACCCGAACGTATCGACGAATTTCGCCGAAAGGTGAGGGATTTTCATGCCTGCAGTGAAGCGACTCCTCACCAACACTTTCATTTCTACGGACTGCCCCGCAAAACGCCGTGACCAAAAACCTTGTCCTTCTCCTTCTCCATCCATCCATCCATCCATTTTCTTCTGCCGGGTCGCGGGGGCAACAGTCTAAGCAGGGACGCCCAGACCTCCTTCACCCCGGACACTTCCTTGGTGAAGGAAGTGTCCGGGGTGCAGGAGGATCCATAAGGGCCGGGTGCAGAGAGATCTGGGCGGCAGTCGAAGGCGGGGGCCTCGACGGCCGGATCTCCGGACATGGAGACTAGCTCCTTCTCCGTCTCCTCTTTAAAACAAATAAGCTGTACATGTTCTGGCTCCGGTACGACAGCAACTTTAGGCGACTTCCGTAAACATTGAGCACGCTCGCTACGCATGACCTCATCGTGTCCTCGTCGTTTAGCATGCGCAAAAAAATCTGATTTCACAAAAAAATCGGAATTGAGCATTAAGCCCTGGCGATCGACTGACACTCAGCCCGCGATCGACTCGTAGACCGCGGTCGACCGGTTGGGCGCCCCTGGTCTAATGAAAGTGAATGTTAATTTGTTGTTTTTGGCGAATAGGACATTTTCAAAAGAATAAAAGGGCAACATAGTGATCTACATATGTTAAGTGTTAGCAGTTTGAAGTAAAACACCCCACCCCCTCTTTAAAGTAAAGAATAAAACACGGCCTTTAACTTGTACAAATTACTCATTAAAATAAGCTCCAGGCACTTTCTCTTTGCTGACAAATATTTGAACCAAGACGCTTCAAAAACTTGGATTTCCGCTTTTTTTTCCCGAATTGATTTAATTTAATTTTGCTGAAACTTCCCCGGGCACTATTCCATTCAAGGTAATTCTGCGTCTGTTTGTCTTCAGTTTTGGATCAGGACCTCAATAACACCAGACCTGACCTGATCTGACCTGTGAATACTACAGTGAAATATTACTTTGTATGACTTGGACTGCGCTTCTGTCAACTTCAGAGGCAATATTTTCAGTGAAGCGTAAACGGACCAACCCGAGTCGAGCTGTCAGGTCCTCTCACATCGGCCCCTTCATGCCTGACAGTAAAAACTCATTAAAGTCATTAATTATCCAATACTAAACATTGACAACTTAATCTGAGTGATTAAATACATGATTTATGACGCGCTTATGTCAGAGACTTTATGTGAGGTCAGAATCTTACTGATTCAAGATTCAAGATTATTTTATTTGTCATATGCAGAATCAAAACAGGGTCAGCAATGCAATGAAATATTTAGGATCAGAAGAACCTTTGACTCGCTAAGATAGTCAGAAGTACTAATAACATGCAGTAATAGTACATGGTAAAAAAAGTGTTGCAAAAGTGCAGGGGAAGAAGTAAACAATATAATAAAAATATGTAATAAAATGCAATAAAAATACAAAGGTCAATGTACAAAGGTAGATTAAGATAGGATTAAATAAGGTGTAAGTAGAGTATTTCACAGATTGCACATAATATAGTACAAGTATTGCACAGGTAACAGTAGTTTACAGTGAGGTAGCGAGCAGCAGTAAACATATTATGCATAATGAAAAGTAGTTTAGTGCAGTATTATTGAGAGTTCAGTATTATTTAGAGTGTTATCCAGAGTTCAATAGTCTGACAGCTTGGGGGTAATAGCTGTCTTTGAGTCTTTTTGTGCGTGCTGGCAGGCTCCTGTATTGTCTACCAGAGGGTAGCAGACGGAAGAGTCCTTGTGCCGGATGAGTATGGTCCTTAGTGATGCTGCGTGCCTTACGCAGACCCCTGCTGTGGTAAATGTCCTGGATGGAGGGGAGACTGCTGCCAGTGATGTCCTCTGCCGCTCGCACCACCCTCTGTAGTGCTTTGCAGCTCTGAACGGTGCAGTTCCCGTACCACACTGTGATGCAGCCCATCAGCAGGCTCTCGATGCTCAAAGAAAATTAAAGGAACATTTTGAAAACACATCAGATCTCAGTGTGACCAAAAGTATATATGTTGTATATCTATACAAATCTGGACACGGCACTTTTTAGGAACAAAAGGATGTCACGTCCTTTAATGGAAATGAACAACAGCATTAGAGGGGCAACCGTGAGACAACAGGACGGGTTTTGCATGTGGAAGTCATTTCAAGTTTCTCCTCTTGCTCTTTTTTGGCTTCTTTTTGGCTCACTTCTTTGGCTGGAGTGATTATCACTACTCCGAGTACGAGGTCATTCCTCAACCCTACAGAAGGTGCTCAGATTGACCAACTTCAGGATGGCACATCAAGAAGATTTAATGTGTCTCTCAGAACAGTCTCCAGAGATTTCAGGGAGTTACTGTAGGAGAGCTGGACAGGGCTGTAGAAGGTCCTCAGGTCCAGCAGGACGCATATCTGCTCCTCTGTGGAACAGGCTGAGCACTGCCTGTGGCCTACACAGTGACCTCCAGCAGGTCACTGGTGTGAATGTCTCTGCCCAAACAATCAGAAACAGACTTTATGAAGGTGGCTGTAGTGGGCCCCGTGCTCACGGCCCAGCACCAGGAGCTCCACTGGCATTTATTTGCTAGATGACACCAGCATTGGCAAGTCTGCCACTGGCGCCCTGTGCTTTTCACAGATGAGAGCAGGTTCACCCTGAGCACCTGGAGAAGACGAGGAGAACGCTCTGCTGCCTGCAACATGGTTCAGCATGAGTGGTTTGGTGGTGGGTCAGCACAGACCTCTACTGACCTCTAACGCCAGTCTGACTAACATCAGGTGTCGGGACGAAATCCTTGAACCCAGTGTCAGACCCTACACGGGTGCAGGAGGTCCTGGGTTCCTCCTGACGCACGACAAAGACCGGCCTCATGTGGCTTCTCTTCTTTCATCCTCTCTTCCCTCTCTTTTTCTTCTCTCTCTTTCTCTTCTCTCTTCCTTGTCTCCCTTCTGTTGTCCCTCCTTCTCTCTCTTCTCTCATGCTCCCTTCTCTCTTCCTTCATTCTTCTCTCATCCTCTGTTCTCTCTCTCCTTCTCTTCCTCTCTTTTTATTCTCTTCTCCTCTCTCGCTTTCTCTCTCTTCCCCTCTCTCCCTTTCTTCTCTCCCTTTCTTCTCTCTCTTTTTCTCCTGGAATTGCCGCTCTCTGCTGAACTAAAGTTAAAAGGAGCTGTTAAGTTGAAAACCTCCACTTGATGACATCACAAGGTGGAGCAGAGCGTTTTGAGCTTTGCCCGTGTAAATAAAACCTGTTTTCTGGGCCTCCTCTGCAGCACGGGGAGATGCAGGAGCAGATAGTTGGAGGAATGTCTCTATAAATCAGTTTGACAGAATAATTAAGAGGAGTTTTCTGTGCAGTGTGAGGCCCCGGGGCGGCCCTATCTCGTGATCACAATCGAACCCTCGCACAGACGCAGGAAATTGGACATTAGAAGATCTCATCATCTGCATGAGTAATGGACCTGAGCGGGTTAACTGTTCACCTGCCGCACTCACGGCCCAATCTATACTCTCTTTTCTCTCTCTCTTTCTTCCTTCTCTCTTTTCTCTCTTCCCCTTTCTCCCTTTCTTCTCTCTCTCTTCTCTTTTTATTCTCTTCCCCTCTCCCTTTCTTCTCTCTCTTCTCTCTTTTTATTCTCTCTTTCTCTCTCTTCCCCTCTCTCCCTTTCTTCTCTCTCTTCTCTTCCCCTCTCTCCCTTTCTTCTCTTTCTTCTCTTTTTATTCTCTTCTCTCTCCCTTTCTTCTCTCTCTTCTCTTTTTATTCTCTTCTCTCTCAGTTTCTCTCTCTTCCCCTCTCTCCCTTTCTTCTCTCTCTTCTCTTCCCCTCTCTCCCTTTCTTCTCTCTCTTCTCTTTTTATTCTCTTCTCTCTCACTTTCTCTCTCTTCCCCTCTCTCCCTTTCTTCTCTCTCTCTCTTCCCCTCCCCCTTTCTTCTCTCTCTTCTCTCTTCCCCTCTTTCCCCTTCTCTCTCCTCTCTTTTCTCTCTTCCCCTCCCTCCCTTTCTTCTCTCTCTTCTCTCTTTTTATTCTCTTCTCTCTCACTTTCTCTCTCTTCCCCTCTCTCCCTTTCTTCTCTCTCTTCTCTCTTTTTCTTCTCTTCCCCTCTCTCCCTTTCTTCTCTCTCTCTTCCCCTCTCCCTTTCTTCCCTCTCTTCTCTCTTCCCTTCTCTCTCCTCTCTCTTTTCTCTCTTCCCCTCCCTCCCTTTCTTCTCTCTCTTCTCTCTTTTTATTCTCTTCCCCTCTCTCCCTTTCTTCTCTCTCTTCTCTTCTCTCTCTTCTTTTGTCCTCTCTTCTCTCTTCCTTTTCTCTCTTCTCTCACCCTCTTTTCTCTCTCTCTACTCTCTCTTCCTTCTCTTTTCTCTCATGCTCCCTTCTCTCTCTCTCTTCTTCTCTTCTCTCTCTCAACCTCTTCTTTCTCTCATCCCACTCTCTTCACTCTTCCTCCTCTCTCTTCTCTTCTCTCTCTTCTTTCGTCCTCTCTTTCTCTTCTCTCTTCCATGTCTCTCTTCTCTCATCCTCTCTTCTCTCCCTCCTTCTCACTCTCTCTTCTCTCTCTTCCTTCTTTCTTCTCTCTTCCCCTCTTCTGTCTCTCCTTCACTTCTCTCTTCTGATCCTCTCTTCTGTCTCTCCTTCTCTTCTCTTTCTCTTCTCTCATCCTCTCTTCTCTCTCTCCTCTCACTTCCTCCTCTCTCTTCTCATATCTTCTCTCTCTTCCCTTTGCTCTTCTCTCATCCTCTCTTCTCTTCACTTTCTCTTCTCTCTTTTCTCTTCTCTCTCTGTAATGTATATGTATGTTATATAGGTTTATGCCTTAGATTTTTTTTTTTCTTAAAATAAGGAAAAAAGAAAAATAAAACTTAATAAGAAAAGAATAAGAAAAAAAATGACTTTTCAGTTTAGTGAACAAAGAACATTCACTCAAATCAAGATTTTATTTAAAAGGTGCATTATGTAACTCGTCTGACTGATGAATCTCCATGGAGACAATTACGGACTAGATCTGTGGAGAGGCGACCCCACAGTAAGAACAGATGTTTTATAAGATATTTCTGAGCACTTAAACACATGTAGTAGAATAAATGGAAGACAGATGAGTTTAATGCCGTAATGTGGACAAGTTAAACTAAAGCATCAACATCTCCATGGAGACAAACATGCAGAGACCCTCTCCTGAAAAGTTACACAGTGCACCTTTAAAATGTGTACATTTTTTCTGCATAACTAAAAGAAAAACAAACAAAAAATATTCTAAAATAAATCGGGGCTGGTCGTGGTCAGTACTTGGAACTGTGGTTGTGTCCTTAAGCAAGACACTGCCCCCCATAGTGTGGTCTGAATGTGTGTGTGTGTGTGCATGTGTGTGTGTATGCGTGTGTGTGTCTGTGTGTGCGTGTATGTGTATGCGTGTGTGTTTGTGAATGTGTGCGTGCGCGTGCGTGTGTTTGTGTGTGTATGTGTGTGTGTGCGTGTGCATAGGTGTGTGTGTGTGTGTGTGTGTGTGCGTGTGTGTGTGCGTGTGTATATGTGTGTGTGTGTGTGTGCGTGTGTATATGTGTGTGTGTGTGTGTGTATGTGTATGTGTGTGTGTGCGTGTGTATATGTGTGTGCGTGTGTGTGTATGTGTATGTGTGTGTGTGCGTGTGTATATGTGTGTGCGTGTGTGTGTATGTGTATGTGTGTGTGTATATGTGTGTGTGTATGTGCGCGTGTATATATGTGTGTGTGTGTGTGCGTGTGTGAGCTGGTGTTGATTGGCAGTCTCACTTCCCTCAGTCTGCCCCCGGGCGGCTGTGGCTTGTGGATGAATGATTGTTGATGGGTGATTATTGACTAACCACTAAACCACAGGGCGTTGGTTTTAAGAAGAGACTAATTTGTCTTATGACGTGCCGACGCCGTCTCTCTATCCTCCTCCTCCTGTTTCTCACACTTGTTTACACACTTAAGACAACCTGCTGTCTCTCTTCTGCTCTCTATCCATCTCTCTCTTTTTCCTCTATCTCCCCCTCCCTCACTCTCATCTCTCATTCTCTCTGTCACTTCCTAAACTCCAGCTCCTGCAGCTCATAAATCAGTGCCAGTGCAGCCTCTGCAGCTGCTGTGCTGTCCACACTGAGAAAAGGTTCAGCTTTCTGAAACTGTCAGATTAAAGATTAAGATTAAGCCTTTATTGGTCTCACACACAATGACACACAGTGACACACGGGAGAAATTTGGCTTCTGCATTTGACCCATCCTTTTCAGGAGCAGTGAGCAGCCATCTTTCGGCGCCCGGGGGGCAGTACCGTGAAGGGTCTTGCCCAAGGACCCACACTGGCTTGCTCATTGCCGGGGGGGATTTGAACTCAGGTCTCCCTGGGGAAAGTCAGTGACTTACCCGTTGAGCTAACCAGCCGTTACTGTTACAGTACAGTTCCTCTAAAGTGGGGGTCTCCAAGCTTTGCTCTGATGAGCTACTTTTACAAACACAAAATGCCACAAGAGTCTGTATAGAGTATATAGAGTATATACAGTATATACAGTATACAGCATATATACTCTATATAGAGTATATACAGTATACAGCATATATACTCTATATAGAGTATATACAGTATAAGAGCCAGGGCGAGCGGTAGATGTCGGTACAACATGAACCACTGTCCATTTATTAGTGCACAAAATCAGGCATCAGAATGACACATTAACAGTGGTAAATTATCATATATTTGTGGTAAAAAGAGAAATTCAATTTGTCAATTGGACAAAAGTTTATTTGGTCAAATTGAGGTCTCAGACATCATTTGTCTCTCATCTATAACTCTAACCTCAAACCTAGAAAACAATAGGGCAGCAGGTCAGGTCCAGAGGTGTGAAAACACCATTATGGTTCTGAATGGTTCTGCTAACAAGACCCACACTCCACTCCCACTGCAGATCCAACAGGCCCACCTAACTAACACAAACTGTAAACAAGTAGGTGTGGTAGTTTCAGAGTTATTTCATTGTAGTTAGCTCCTCCCTTCAGGCAGATATAGGCAGTGTCCACCAGCATCTGACCAGAACTGAAGAAGCAGCTTGGATGAGCTGAGAAACGTATTTGAAACTTTTGTCCAGACAAATTTAATTTCTCCTTTTGCCCTGGATTCTACCTGGACGACTGAGGGATTCTACACACTTCTTAAGAACAACTACGAGCCAAATGATCACATATTTGTTATTCACCACAATAATTCAGAAATCCCTCGGTGAGACACTTGATAGTTAGATAGACCTTTATTGTCCCCGAGGGGAAATTTGTTTCCACAGACACTGAAAAACAAAACAAACAAGAACACAAGGAGGGGGTGGAGCTCCAGGTTGGAGACGCCTGCTCTAAAGTGATACGAGTGACCACAACTGTACTCGAGGGAGGGACATTTTTCAAAATAATTTTGCTCAAATAGATTTGCTCAAGACCTTTTCCTCTCTTTCTAAGTCTTCTTCTCTCTCTCTTTCCTCTCCCTCATCTGTTCTCTTGGTTTTCTCTCTCTCTGCTCTCTTCTCTTTTTCCTCTTTCCACTCCCCCTCTTTCTGCCACATGTTTACACACATAAGACAAACTTTGCTCCTTGTGCAGCTGTGGTGGTGAACTCAATTTCACCGACGACTGACGACAAAACCGCCGTGTGACAAAACCACAGAAACTCCTCCTCTGGACCTCCGGGTCAGACCTGCTCAAGTCTGAACTCTGGAGTCTGGAGCACACATGGACCTCCTCCTCACCTCCTCCTCCTCTCACCGGAGCCTCCTCCTCTCACCGGAGCCCACATCGACCTCCTCCTCTCACCGGAGCCTCCTCCTCTCACAGGAGCACACATGGACCTCCTCCTCTCACCAGAGCACACATGGACCTCCTCCTCCTCTCACCGGAGCCTCCTCCTCTCACCAGAGCACACATGGACCTCCTCCTCTCACCAGAGCACACATGGACCTCCTCCTCCTCCACACATGGACCTCCTCCTCTCACCAGAGCCTCCTCCTCTCACCAGAGCACACATGGACCTCCTCCTCTCACCGGAGCACACATGGACCTCCTCCACACATGGGCCTGCCTCCTCTCACCAGAGCCTCCTCCTCTCACCGGAGCCCACATCAACCTCCTCCTCTCACCGGAGCCTCCTCCTCTCACCGGAGCACACATGGACCTCCTCCTCTCACAGGAGCACACATGGACCTCCTCCTCTCACCAGAGCCTCCTCCTCTCACCGGAGCACACATGGACCTCCTCCTCTCACCGGAGCACACATGGACCTCCTCCTCCTCCACACATGGACCTGCCTCCTCTCACCAGAGCCTCCTCCTCTCACCGGAGCACACATGGACCTCCTCCTCTCACCGGAGCACACATGGACCTCCTCCTCTCACCGGAGCACACATGGACCTCCTCCTCTCACAGGAGCACACATGGACCTCCTCCTCTCACCGGAGCACACATGGACCTCCTCCTCTCACCAGAGCCTCCTCCTCTCACCGGAGCACACATGGACCTCCTCCTCTCACCGGAGCACACATGGACCTCCTCCTCTCACCAGAGCCTCCTCCTCTCACCGGAGCACACATGGACCTCCTCCTCTCACCGGAGCACACATGGACCTCCTCCTCTCACAAGAGCATACATGGACCTCCTCCTCTCACCGGAGCACACATGGACCTCCTCCTCCTCCACACATGGAGCTGCCTTCTCTCACCAGAGCCTCCTCCTCTCACCAGAGCACACATGGACCTCCTCCTCTCACCAGAGCCTCCTCCTCTCACCGGAGCACACATGGACCTCCTCCTCCTCCACACATGGAGCTGCCTTCTCTCACCAGAGCCTCCTCCTCTCACCAGAGCACACATGGACCTCCTTCTCTCACCAGAGCCTCCTCCTCTCACCAGAGCACACATGGACCTCCTCCTCTCACCAGAGCCTCCTCCTCTCACCGGAGCACACATGGACCTCCTCCGCTCACTGGAGCACACATGGACCTCCTCTCACCGGAGCATACATGGACCTCCTCCGCTCACTGGAGCACACATGGACCTCCTCTCACAGGAGCACACATGGACCTCCTCCTCTCACCAGAGCACACATGGACCTCCTCCTCTCACAGGAGCACACATGGACCTCCTCCTCTCACAGGAGCACACATGGACCTCCTCCTCTCACCAGAGCACACATGGACCTCCTCCTCTCACTGGAGCACACATGGACCTCCTCCTCTCACCAGAGCACACATGGACCTCCTCCTCCTCTCACCAGAGCACACATGGACCTCCTCCTCTCACCGGAGCCTCCTCCTCTCACAGGAGCACACATGGACCTCCTCCTCTCACCAGAGCACACATGGACCTCCTCCTCCTCTCACCAGAGCACATATGGACCTCCACCACTCACAGGAGCACACATGGACCTCCTCCTCTCACCAGAGCCTCCTCCTCTCACAGGAGCACACATGGACCTCCTCCACTCACAGGAGCACACATGGACCTCCTCCTCTCACCAGAGCACACATGGACCTCCTCCTCCTCTCACCAGAGCACACATGGACCTCCTCCTCTCACCAGAGCCTCCTCCTCTCACAGGAGCACACATGGACCTCCTCCTCTCACCAGAGCACACATGGACCTCCTCCTCTCACCGGAGCACACATGGACCTCCTCCTCTCACCAGAGCCTCCTCCTCTCACCGGAGCACACATGGACCTCCTCCTCTCACCGGAGCACACATGGACCTCCTCCTCTCACCAGAGCCTCCTCCTCTCACCAGAGCACACATGGACCTCCTCCTCCTCTCACCAGAGCACACATGGACCTCCTCCACTCACAGGAGCACACATGGACCTCCTCCTCTCACCAGAGCCTCCTCCTCTCACAGGAGCACACCTGCCCCTCCTCCACTCACAGGAGCACACATGGACCTCCTCCTCTCACCAGAGCACACATGGACCTCCTCCTCCTCTCACCAGAGCACACATGGACCTCCTCCTCTCACCGGAGCCTCCTCCTCTCACAGGAGCACACATGGACCTCCTCCTCTCACCAGAGCACACATGGACCTCCTCCTCCTCTCACCAGAGCACACATGGACCTCCTCCTCCTCTCACCAGAGCACACATGGACCTCCTCCACTCACAGGAGCACACATGGACCTCCTCCTCTCACCAGAGCCTCCTCCTCTCACAGGAGCACACATGGACCTCCTCCACTCACAGGAGCACACATGGACCTCCTCCTCTCACCAGAGCACACATGGACCTCCTCCTCTCACCGGAGCCTCCTCCTCTCACAGGAGCACACATGGACCTCCTCCTCTCACCAGAGCACACATGGACCTCCTCCTCCTCTCACCAGAGCACACATGGACCTCCTCCACTCACAGGAGCACACATGGACCTCCTCCTCTCACCAGAGCCTCCTCCTCTCACAGGAGCACACATGGACCTCCTCCACTCACAGGAGCACACATGGACCTCCTCCTCTCACCAGAGCACACATGGACCTCCTCCTCTCACCAGAGCACACATGGACCTCCTCCTCTCACTGGAGCACACATGGACCTCCTCCTCTCACAGGAGCACACATGGACCTCCTCCTCTCTCAGGAGCACACATGGACCTCCTCCTCTCACAGGAGCACACATGGACCTCCTCCTCTCACTGGAGCACACATGGACCTCCTCCTCTCACAGGAGCACACATGGACCTCCTCCTCTCTCAGGAGCACACATGGACCTCCTCCTCTCACAGGAGCACACATGGACCTCCTCCTCTCTCAGGAGCACACATGGACCTCCTCCTCTCACAGGAGCACACATGGACCTCCTCCTCTCACTGGAGCACACATGGACCTCCTCCTCTCACTGGAGCACACATGGACCTCCTCCTCTCACAGGAGCACACATGGACCTCCTCCTCTCTCAGGAGCACACATGGACCTCCTCCTCTCACAGGAGCACACATGGACCTCCTCCTCTCTCAGGAGCACACATGGACCTCCTCCTCTCACAGGAGCACACATGGACCTCCTCCTCTCACAGGAGCACACATGGACCTCCTCCTCTCACCAGAGCACACATGGACCTCCTCCTCTCACAGGAGCACACATGGATCTGGTTAGAGCTTTAGCCACGGGCTAACTGTGTGCATGCCTGTGTCTGCGATACAGGGAAGTATGAGGAGTACCAGGACTGCTGGAGTGGAAGAGAAGAGGAGGAGGGGAGAGGAGAGGAGAGAGGGAAAGAGAGAGGAGATAAAAGGGAGAGGAGAGAAAAGAGGAGGCAGAAAGGGAGAAAGAGAGAAGAAGAGGAGGGGAGGAGGGAGGAGAGGAAAGAGGGAAGTGGAGAGGAGCAGGGAGGGAAGAGAAGGGGAGGAGAGGAGAGAGGGAAGTGGAGGGGAGGAGGGCAAGAGGAGAGAAAAGGGAGGAGAGAAAGAGGAGGCAGAAAGGGAGAAAGAGATGAAGAGGAGGGGAGAGGAGATTGAGGGCGAGACAGAGAGAAGAGAAAAGAAAAAAGGAATAGAGAGACCATAGAGGAGGAGGGGACACGAGACAGAGAGAGAAGAGGAGAGAGGAGAGGAAGGAGAGAGGAGAGAAGGAGAGAGAAGGGGGAGAGGAGAGGAAGAAGGAGAGAGGAAGGAGAGAGGAGAGAAGGGTGAGAGGAGAGAAGGAGAGAGGAGAGAAGGAGAGAAGGAGAGAAGGAGAGGAGAGGAGAGAGGAGAGGAGGAGAAGAAGGAGAGGAGGGGGAGAGGAGAGGAGGAGAAGAAGGAGAGAGGAGAGGAAGGAGAGAGGAGAGAAGGAGAGAGGAGAGAAGGAGGGAGAGGACAGGAGAAGGAGAGAGGAGAGGAGAGGAAGGAGAGAGGAGAGGAGGGGGAGAATAGACATAGATGATATTTTGTATTCAGCACAAATAAGTTTTACTCTTTTCCACAAACAAAAACAGCTAAAAATCCAGTTGTAAAAGTGTAAAAGTGTAGCGGTTCTTATTTTAGTCCTGGTTTAAACCTGTCGTCATGACGATCAGAGGCTCAGCGGTTCGAGCACCGACCACCAACCCGAACGTCAGAGGTTCAATTACCGCTCGGACCAAGTTCTGTTTCGTGGCCTTTGGCAAAACACTTCCTCCACCTTGCTTAGTATGAAAGTGGGTTGTGTGTGAGTGGCGGTGGCGGTCGGAGGGGCCGATGGTGCAGACTGGCAGCCTCGCTTCTGTCAGTCTGTCCCAGGGCAGCTGTGGCTATAATAGCATCTGTCCACTGTGTATGGAGTGAATGAATAAGGATAAAAATATAACAAAACCTGTAAAGTACATTTCAAGATTTATGATGGTTTAAGGCCTGTTTCCACGAGAACGTTTATGGGTAAAAACAACTAAATATTTTATCGGAAGTGCGTTTTGTTTAGGCGGTGACGGCGTTTGGGGGGCTTAAAAACGCAAAAAACTGAAACTGCCCTCCAAAGTGGAAAACTTGAATACGCTCCGCCGTAGCGTTTTCGTCTACACTGCCCAAGACACAAAACTCTGACATTGCGTATTTCTTTACGTCACCATTTCTGGATATTTATATTTATTAAGTAAATGAAAATTAAATTAAAAAGTTAAGTAAATGAAATTAAGTAAATAAATGAAGGAATATTCTACGCATGCTCGCGGACATAGTGATAATGTATCACAGCAACACCGCATTCTGCAAATGTCGTCGGGCTAAAGTTGTAGCCGCAGGAGGCGACACGAGCGATCTGCTTCACCACCTCCGTCACAAACATGTCCTGCAATATGAAGAATGCACGAAACTAAGATCTGCATCCTCTTCCACGTCTGCAGGAAACGTTCAAGTTGGCGCCGCAACACAAAACGCCGCTCAGACGTCACTCAAAGACGCGTTTGCTAAGGGGACCACCTACGACAAGAAAAGCAAATGGTGGAACGATATTACCAATACTGTTACTATCTAGAGCTGGGCGGTACGACAAAAAATTGATATCACGGTATTTTTCCAAAAAAATTTCGGTATCACGGTATTTGACGGTATTTTTTTTTTCATGCATGACTAGGTGTTAACCCCATTTCCTAATAATTTAGAGAATAATTACTGCAGTAAATTTGACTTGGTAAAACATATCTGGGTCCAGTGCTTTAATCATCTCCTTGAAGCTCCTTTCTCAACAGGACTAAGTGGTTCCATGTCTTTGGTGAAGTGGACAGTAACAGCGTTGGTAATATCGTTCCACCGTTTGCTTTTCGTGTCGTAGGCGGTCCCCTTAGCAAACGCGTCTTTGAGCGACGTCTGATTCACTACAACTTTAGCCCAACAACATTTACAGAATACGGTCGTTTGATCAGCATCAGATTTTTAAAGCCGAAGTGCTTCCACACAACTGACTTTTCAGTACAAGTTCCTCTGTTTCTAACAACAACGTCCATGTTGTTCACCGCTCAACACACACTGTAGCCATGTTATTGATCCGTGTGCGTCATTTGCGTGATGCATGTTGTTAGCATTAGCGTTAGCAGCGTGTCTGGGCGCTGCGAGCAATTCTGTGGACCTGTCCCATGTCCCTTGCGGTCCGCGGAGGCTAGTTCAGCTTTCGCAGCCTTCGGAGCAAAGCAGCGGAGGTTGCAGCCCTCGAATTGGGACACGGCTTACCCTTCCACCGCTCTCATGCCACTGCAAAACAGTTCCCCAGCGCGACGTTTTGCCACTCTGTGTTCCCAACGTTTTGTACGCACACTCACTGGTATTGCAGTAAATTAAAAATTCATACCATTAAAAAAAACAAAACACCGGTATTCAGTATGCACCGGTACACCGCCCAGCCCTATTACTATTCAGTTCGCCAAAGACACGGTACCACTTGTTGGTCATGTTGAAAAAGGAGCTTCAAGGAGATGATTAAAGCAATGGACCCAGATCTGTTTTACCAAGTCATATTTACTGCAGTAATTATTCTCTAAATTATTAGGAAATGGGTTTAACACCTCGTCATGCATGAAAAAAAAAATATACACCAATATAATTTTGAAAAAAATACTGTGATATAAATTTTTGGTCATACAGTCCAGCTCTAAGAGAAATACAAGCCACATATATAATCTAATATTTGGCAAAAAATCAAAATGCGACAGCCAAAACAACACGACGGTAAGAATTTTGTTATGAATCGAAGTGACTTTAAATATTACTACAGTGAAACGGTATTTTCTCATCTCCAACAGTGTTAAAAAAAACTGTTCGGGTCTGCTACCTTCTTGTTTCTATGGAGATGTAATTTCTCTGCCTGGAATGTCCCACAGTATGACTTTAAACAGCTCTACTTTACATTTATTCAATTACAAGTGGTTTTATAGCTCAAAAACACTGAGAAAAACAGATATTCTGACCACACATCTGACCTGTATCTCGGTCTGGTTTGGTCTCCATGGTAATCCAGCAGAAAAGTTACACAATGCGCCTTTAAATGACCACTGCTGAAGAGAAATGTCCCAACTTGTGATCAAGAAGTCAGGAAAACCAAACGCGCTGGTTACAAAGACAATGACAGAAAAGTAACTCGACAAATCTTGAATGTTGCTTTAAAAAAAAAAAAAAAAACACGTGCTTTTATCAATCTGCAGGAAAAACTTTGAACTAACTGAACACACAATGGACCACAATGCACCAGGACGTGACAGAAACAAAACCACCCATGCAAAACATCGTATTTTCGCGTCTCTTACCGCTGCAGCCTCGTGGTCTCCGTCTGTGCGCACTCCGGTGTCCTGTCGCGGTTCTCGGTTCTCCTCCGGCTCTCCTCCGGTTCTCCTGCGGCTCTCCTCCGGTTCTCTCCGCCCGCTGTGTGCGCTCTGGAGCCCGGCGTGCGGAGCTGTCGCCGCGGTTTCACGACCACCGAACAGAAGTCGTGCAAATCTGGTCCCAAAAAGCGCGACAGACGTGCGTCCAGAAGCGAGATCTGAACTTTACGCGTGGGTTTGCGGTTTTACCCCGCGCGTCTGCACAGTTCCGCTCTTTGCATCACTTTTAAACCTCATTTTGTAGCTTCTGGGTCAACACTGTTTCTGTCAGTTCAGCATTAGACTGTAAAATCTGACATGCAAATGCTTATAAATTGTATGAAAAACATGAAAATAGAAGGTTAAAACCATATTTCAGAACATGGAGATGACTGGTTTTATGCCACACTGTGGAATATTACACAGCCAGAGGAAGGAACAACATCTCCATGGTAACAAACAGTTGTGTGTCAGTGTGTGGTGTGGGGCAGTTGTGTGTCAGTGTGTGGTGTGGGGCAGTTGTGTGTCAGTGTGTGGTGTGGGGCAGTTGTGTGTCAGTGTGTGGTGTGGGGCAGTTGTGTGTCAGTGTGTGGCGTGGGGCAGTTGTGTGTCAGTGTGTGGCGTGGGGCAGTTGTGTGTCAGTGTGTGGTGTGGGGCAGTTGTGTGTCAGTGTGTGGTGTGGGGCAGTTGAAGTAGACAGTTTCCCTGTGGAGGCAGATTTGGCCTTGACCTGGTTTTGACTCGCACTGTTTTGGTTTCAAGAATTCCTCCTGGTTTCCTCCTCTCTTTTTTTCCTCTTTTTCACTCCTTTGCCTCTCTCTCTCCTCTCTCTCTCCAACTCGCCGTCTCCCTGTCTCTCTCAATTTTGTCCCTCTTTTTTCTTTCCTCTGCCTCTCTTTCTCTCTCCACGTTTTTCTCTCTAGCCTCTGTCTCTCTCTCTTTCTCCATCTCTCTCTCTCTCTCACACTGTCTCTCTTTCACACCTCCTCTGCCTCTCTTTCTCTCCTCTGCCTCTTTTTCTCTCTCCATGTTTTTCTCCCTATCTCTCTTCTGCCCCCCTCCTTTGCTTCTCTCTCTCTACCCCTCTCTCTCCTCTCATTCTTCTCTGCCTCCCTCTATTCTCTCTCTTCTTCTCTCTCCCTCTGCCTCTCTGGATCGCTCTCTCCTCTGCTTTCTTTCCATCTCTCCTCTCCCTCCATCTCCTCTCAGCCCCCTTTTCTCTCTCTTCCCTCTCTTCTCCCCATTCTCTATCTTCTCTCTTCTCCCCCTCTTCTCTCTTCCCCCTCTTCTCTCTTGCCTCTCTTCTCCCCCTTCTCTATCTTCTCTCTTTTCCCCCTCTTCTCTCTTCCCTCTCTTCCCCCTCTTTCCTCTCTTCCCCCCTCTTCTCTCTCTCTCTTCCCTCTCTTCTGTCTCTTCTCTTCCCTCTCTTCTCCCCCTTCTCTCTCTTCCCCCTCTTCTCTCTCTTCCCTCTCTTCTGTCTCTTCTCTCTTCCCTCTCTTCTCCCCCTTCTCTCTCTTCTCTCTTCTCCCCCTCTTCTCTCTTTCCTCTCTTCCCTCTCTTCCCCCTCTTCTCTCTCTCTTCCCTCTCTTCCCCCTCTTCTCTCTCTCTCTTCCCTCTCTTCTGTCTCTTCCCTCTCTTCTCCCCCTTCTCTCTCTTCCCTCTCTTCCCCCTCTTCTCTCTCTTCCCTCTCTTCTGTCTCTTCTCTCTTCCCTCTCTTCTCCCCCTCCTCTATCATCTCTCTTCTCCCTCTCTTCCCTCTCTTCCCCCTCTTCCCTCTTCTCTCTCTTCCCCCTCTTACCTCTCTTCCCCCTCTTCCCCCTCTTACCTCTCTTCCCCCTCTTCTCTCTCTTCCCTCTCTTCCCCCTCTTCTCTCTGACCTTCATTTGGAGAAACAGCTGAACTCTGAAACAGCTTCAAAAGGGAAATTCCAAAATGACTTCATCCAGGTCATTTTTATTTTAAATTCATTCACAGCCTTCATCGTATTTCCACTTAAAGTTTCACTGTGTAACTTTCCCTGTCATAGGGCTCTGGCTGCTTGTCTCTATGGAAACGAAAGAGCTTAAGATGTTCCGCATTATGGCATTAAACACACGTGTCATTCATTTACAGGTGTTGACATCTCTAAAAAGAAAAGAAAAGAAAAAAAAGTATAGCTATAAAACACATGCTATGGAATAAAAGATCAGGTTACAGACTGTGGAAAATTCCAGGCAAAGCAAAATCATCTCCATGGAGACAAACAGGGAGCAGACGCCAACCAGGAAAGTTACACAGTGCAGTTTTAACTCCTCAAACCCAGACACAAACAACTCTCATGACTCACTCTTAATTGTCATTCATTATATAAATCTCTGTCTCTCTGCCTCTCTCTCTAGCTCTTCTTCCCTCGCTCCTGTCTAACTTGCTATCTCCTCTGCCCCCCTCTTCCATCTCTCCATCTCTGCCTCTCTTCCTCCCTTTCTCTCTTCTCTGCATCTCTCTCTTCGTCTCTCTCTCGCCTGCCTCTCTATCACTCTCTCTCTCCTCTGCCTCTCTCTCTCCTCTGCATCTCTCTCTCCACTGCCTCTCACTCTCCTTTTCCTCTCTCTCTCTCCTCTGCCTCTCTCTTTCTCTTCTCTGCATCTCTCTTCCTCTCTCCCTTGTCTGCCTCTCTCTCTCTCCTCTGCCTCTCTCTGTCCTCTGCATCTCTCTCTCCTCTGCCTCTCTGTCCTCTGCATCTCTCTCTCCTCTGCCTCTCTCTCTCCTCTGCATCTCTCTCTCCTCTGCCTCTCTCTGTCCTCTGCATCTCTCTCTCCTCTGCCTCTCTCTGTCCTCTGCATCTCTCTCTCTCTCTCCTCTGCCTCTCTCTGTCCTCTGCATCTGTCTCTCCTCTGCCTCTCTATTTTCATCTCTCTTTCCTCCTCTGCCTCTCTCTCTCTCTCCTCTGCCTCTCCTCATCTTTCTCTCACCCATCTCTGCCTCTCTCTCTCTCCCTCTCTCTCTCCTCTGCCTCTCTCCTCTGCCTCTCTCTCTCCTTTTTCTCTCTTTCTTCTCTGCCTCTCTATTCATCTCTCTCTCCTCTGCCTCTCTCTCTCCTCATCTTTCTCTCACCCATCTCTGCCTCTCTTCCTCACTCTCTCTCTCTGCCTCTCTCCTTTGCCTCTCTCTCTTTCTCTTTCCTCTGCTTCTCTCTTCATCTCTCTCTCCTCCTCTCTCTCCTCTGCCTCTCTCTCTTCACCTCTCTCTCTCCTCTGCCTCTCTCTCTTCACCTCTCTCTCTCTCCTCCTCTGCCTCTCTCTCTTCACCTCTCTCCCCCTCTCTCTCTCCTCTTCCTCTCTTCACCTCTCTGCCTCTCTCTCTCTCTCTCCTCCATCTCTCTCCTCTGCATCTATCTCTTCATCTCTCTCTCTCCTCTCTCTCTGCTGCATTCTGTAGATTAGCGAAACAAGAAACAGGAAGTTAGTGATGGAAAAGTGACTCAAACCGAACCACATCAGACTCACACCGACATAAACATTTTGTATTTCACTTTTAATAACTTTATGGTACAATGGACTTTCTCTCAAACTGGTACAAAACATAAAAGAAAGTCATTTCTGAACACTCAAAATGAAGCAAAAATTAAGTTCATACAATTGTGATGACACGTTTTAGAAAATAAAAAGTGAAAAATAACATTCCTACACCAAAATTATAACAAATAAGACACCAGTGCTTTTAAGTATTCTGTTTTTAAAGAGGGGGTATTGCGCAAAATTGACTTTATGGAGCTTTCTGCTGTTTTATATGTTGTTCCTTCATCAAAAAGTTTAATAGGCCACCCACGCGATTAAAATTCAACATAAATATACAAAAACGTGATACAAAACTGTGCACTACGACTTCACAAACCTGATGCGATGTGCAGTCGTTTCATTAGCGGGATGCAAAAGGCGCGGGGAGGGCTCTTGAGTGGCAAAACCCAAAACTGAAACTAATTAAAGACTTTATCGGCGAATATAGCATTTTCAAAACAATAAAATGTAACAAGGTGATCGAAATACGTTCTAAGGCAACGTTTAGACTGCGGGGCTTAAATCTCAATTCGGATTTTATTTGTGAAATCTGATTGTTTTGCGAGGCCGTTCACATTTCCAATGAAATGCGACTCATATGTGATCTCCAGTGTGAACTTTAAACATCCTAAAAGCAACATTCAAGAGGACATGACAACGTCACGTGCAGCAAGCGTGCTCAGTGTTTACGGAAGTCACCTAAACATGGACACGAGCATTGAGCGCCTGGAGATTTTAAAGTTGCTGTTGTACCAGAGCCAGAACATGTACAACTTATTTGTTTTAAGGAAGAGATTGAGAAGGACAAGGTTTTTGGCGATTGCGTTTTGTGGGGCAGTGGCAGCAACGTCCGTAGAAAGGAACGTGTTGGTGCTGAGAGTGGTGGGATTGCTGTGTGCTTCGCTGCTTCACTGACATGGACTTCATACACAATATTTTCGTGTGATGAGAAGAACGTTTGTGTACATTTGTGAGCGCCTACTTGTACCACTTTCGCTTGTTGATGGTTGGATGAATGCGACCTGGCCGTTCAGACTGAAGTCGCATGTCAAAAGATCGGATATGTATCGGTTTTAGGACCACATATCCAAGTGGCCTGGATCACATTTGAAAAAAACGGATCTGTGTCGTTCAGACTGGCATTAAAAGATCAGATACAGGTTGCATAGAGGCAAAATAAAATTGGATTTGGGTCACTTCAGGCTGCAGTCTGAACGTAGAATTTTTCTTCTCTGGGGTATTAGCCGTTAATACCCCAGAGAAGAAAAATACCCCCTCTTTAAAGTACCTCTCAAAGTAGACAGGACATTTTGACATAAACATAACTGAAGTTTTACCAGAAATTGGAAATAGATATGAACAAAAACATATTTAGACAATTCTAAATAACTCAAAGTACAAAGGGAATATTCGTATGCATATATTACATTTACATTCATTTCAAATTAACGCAGTTTGTTCATCAGGCGTTGCAGGTTTCTTGTGTTTTAAAAAAAACTACAAATTCGGCACAAAAATCGATACTTTACAGTGAAATCACGCTGGGGGTGTTCTACGAGGATGTTTACAGTTACCGTCATGATCAGCTGCTACCCGGTGTTTTTGTCATCTCGGTTTGTCGTTAGGCCACGGACGCAAACATGATACAAACTTTTTGCGCAGTTGTTCCGCAGCTGGAGAATTCTATCCTCGCGCTTTACGTCTGTCGCCGAGGAGGAGGAGGGAAGAGCGTTGGAGAAGGAGGAAGAAGACGAACTGAGTCACATCCCACATCCCGCTCGCAAATCCAAAGAGCAGTGGATGAAAGTCCGAAGCGAGAACTTGTGGAGTTTGATCGTCCAGATTGCGTCAGAAGGGCGACCCAACGAGCATGCGCTGAACGACTGGAGTTATTTTTAAGAAGAATAAACCTTTACATGATCGAGGAATAAATTAAATCAGCTTTAAAATCGGAATAAACCACCCACTTACTGTGGAATTAAGTTTAATTCCGAATAATCATTTTCATTTGGAAGTGTTCACATGGTCTTTTGAAAGCAGAGTTACTTTTTTTGATTTAAATTATTTTTATTCAGAATTAATGCTCTCATATAAACGTGGCAATTGTATTAAAATAAAAAGAAAAACAGATTAAAGTCTAACAGAGCTTCAGACAGAGCGGTACTTACAGTTAGCATCAGATCAACATAGAATATTGATGACATCAGTTGCGAAGTATCAAATGGCTATAGTCTTTAAAGCAACAAAACAGTCAAAGCTTTTCAGTACAATTTAAAAAAAAAATCCTATTCAGAAATACAGTGGTCCCTCGTTTATCGCGGGGGTTACGTTCTAAAAAATAACCTGCAATAAGCGAAATCCGCGAAGTAGGAGAACTTTATATTTTACAATTATTATACATGTTTTAAGGCTGTAAACGCCTCACCACACACATTACATTATACACTGGAACTTCTAGACTGGAATTAACGTTTTCTCACATTTCTCTCTCGTTTAAACACTCAAACTTTCGTAGATTTTCAACAAAATGTGTGAATAGTGAAGCGTGGGGGTGGGGCCGGAGAAGTGTGCGCGCGGACACGTGCACCCGCTCATCGTGGTCATATCCGTGATAGAGCAACGGCGCGAGGCCGTGCGTCTCACCAGGGGCCGCGAGTACGAGACCGAGGCCGGCAGTGTCCAAACCACGAGGCACGCAGTCCGAGCCACAACGCAAACACGCACATCAAACCTCGTCATGAGCGCCACACGAAACCAGGCAAAGGGCCGCATGCGGTGGTTTAATCCTGGTTTAGACCTGGTCTAGTCCTGGTTTAGTCTAGGTTTAGATCTGGTCTAGTCCTGGTTTAGTCCAGGTTTAGTCCTGGTTTAGTCCAGGTTTAGACCTGGTTTAGTCCACGTTTAGTCTACGTTTAGTCCTGGTATAATCCTGGTCTAGTCCCGGTCTAGTCTGGGTCTGGTCCCGGTCTGGTCCCGGTCTAGTCCCGGTCTGGTCCCGGTCTAGTCTCGATCTGGTCCCGGTCTGGTCCCGGTCTGGTCCTGGTCTGGTCCCGGTCTAGTCTCGATCTGGTCCCGGTCTAGTCCCGGTCTGGTCCCGGTCTGGTCCTCATAGTCCCGGTCTGGTCCCGGTCTGGTCCTGGTCTAGTTCCAGTCTGGTCCCGGTCTGGTCCCAGTTTGGTCCTCATGTAGTCCCGGTCTGGACTTTAGTCCCGGTCTGGACTATGGATCCAGTGACTCTTGTCTCTGCGCTCCTCGTGCATCCAGCGGGACTCCCGGATCCGCCCCCGGGTCCCCCTCTATAACATCTATATAAATGTGTCAAACTGAACACATTCTGTACTGTACAGGAGACACGGAGGAGAAGCCAATCAGGACGCAGTACACAATGTTGATACACTATAAAAAAAAAAAATTAAATTAAAAAAAAATCTAAAAAAATCTGCGAGGCAGCGAAAAGTGAACCGCGATATAGCGAGGGACCACTGTATAAGAATGTGAAATGCTTTAACTTTATAAAACAACACAAACTCATCATATGGAAATGTGAGTGCACCAAACCTCTAAGAATCACTGAGTAAATATTATAAATTTAGAGACAGTAAATAATAAAATTCTGTTGTGCGTTTCTGTTTAATGCAGCTCAAACATAGACACTTTCCCATTAAAATCCCATTCATTTTCCCCATAGATTTTCCGAAAAAATAAAATGTAAAAACAAAAAGTATTAAAAGTTTAAAAGCTTGCTCTGGGATAATCAGATATGAGGTAACTAATGACTGCAAGTCTTTAAAATATGTTCCTGAAACCTCATAAAGCACAACAAAGTTTTCTCAAATTTTAAGGGTTTTTTTTGGACTAAAACAGTTACCATTACACCTTCAAAGAACACATTTTGTGCTTGTGTCTGCTATATAGTTAGAATCTATGACACCAGTGGATCATTCTGCTAGATTTTGCACATTTTAAATCGGAATATTCATCTAAAACAACTTAATAAAACCAAAAAATTCACTGATTTCCATGGTAGAAAACTGTGGTGTCCAATGGGAGTGGACATCGCCATAAATGTCATCACAACAAAGACTTAGTTTTAACTAGGGCTGGGCGGTATACTGCTTCATACCGAATACCAGTGTTTTTTTTTTGTTTTTATGATATGAATTTTTCATATATCCCAATCCCGGTGAGTGTGTGCGTACAAAACGTCAGGAACACAGAGCGGCAGAACGTGGCGCCGCGGGACATTGTTTGAGAGGGGGACTGTTTTGCAGTGGCGTGAGAGCGGTGGAAGCTCAGTGTGTGTTGAGCGGTGAACAACATGGACGGAGAAAATGTTACAGACACAGAGGAACTTAAACCGAGAAGAGGAGCTGTGTCAGTCGTGTGGAAGAACTTCGGCTTTAAAAAATCTGGCGCCGATCAAACAACCTTATTCTGTAAATGTCGTCGGACTAAAGTTGTAGCCGCATGAGGCGACACGAGCGATCTGCTTCACCACCTCCGTCACAAACATGTCCTGGAATATGAAGAACGCACAAAACTAAGATCTGCATCCTCTTCCACGTCTGCAGGGAACGTTCAAGTCGGCGCCGCGACACAAAACGCCACTCAGACGTCACTCAAAGACGCGTTTGATAAGGGGACCGCCTACGACAAGAAACGCAAACGGTGGAACGATATCACCAACGCTGTTACTGTCCACTTCACCAAAGAAAATGATTTTTTTAAGAACACTGTGATATTCATTTTTGTTCATACCGCCCAGCTCTTACCTGGCCAGCCAAATGATATCTCTCTGTATTTCCTATACACCGCGATACCATTTGGACACTCTCCATCCACTCTCGCTCCTCCGGTTCCAAACCGACTCCGCGATTCTGATTCGTTCAAAGATGGTGACGTCAGTGCACCCGCCTTTGCCCGCAAAGTCACTCTTAGGCAGCGGAAGTTCCGCCTCAGTTTTGAATCAAGATGGCGCAATCTCTGATTGGTTCACTTAGCTGTCTGTCTACGCGCAACCGCAGCGCATTCTGTGGATCAAACGTTACCAGACTCACTCGCTGGTACAGCGATGAGTCATGGATTCTTCCAGGCAAGCCCAGCTCTACTTTTAACCTCCAACTGATAGCTGAAGATCACATTATGGAGTAGCAGATGTTTTTTGATTTCTACCAAAATGACTATGTGACGCTGTTGAATCCTGCGCGTCACCGAAAATAAAAATAAAACTGGAAAGCGGTGGGCGTGTACCAGCAGAGGTTGATTAGCGATATGGCGTCTTGAAATGAGACTCTAATCTGGTTTAAAGCTCTAAAAAGTTGATTCTGCTTCATAGGTCTGCTTTAAATGTTCAATTTTTCAAAATCGATGGGAAAAATGAATGGGAAATGTACTTCCTGAACCACAGCGGGACTGTTGCGTATTTTAAATCACAATATTCATCTAACACAACTTAATAAAACAAACAAATTCGCTGATTTCCGTGGTAGAAAACTGTCTTTGTCATGCTTTGAGTGAGTGAAGTGAAGCGTGAACTTTCAGTAAATCGAATAAAATACGAACGGTGTCCTTTAGCTGTGCATGGGTTTCAGACTGATGAAAAATTAGGATCGTTGACAATTAGAAAGTAAATATACTGTCTTTTGAATGGTGAAAAGCCCTAAAAATATAGCTTAAAACAGGAAGATGAAACCTGTGAACAAGGCAAATAATCCGACCACAAAGCCGGCATCAGATTAGCCGCGATGCCGCTCCAGTCAGAGTGAAAGTGAAAGTGGACCGGCTGGATGAGACGTTCAACGACTCAGATCTTGAATGTGTGTGCGTGCTTCTTACACAGAGGTTTGTCTTTTTTGGAGAAGAACTTTTGTCCCTCCAGAGACACGCAGCACACCTGGAACACAACAGCACAACACCAGCTTCAGTCATTAGTTCAGTAATTATGGTAAGATCAATCTGTAACAGGTAATTAAGAAATAGAAAAGCTATAAGGGGCGTGGGTGTCCTCTCCAAAAAATGTTCTGTATAAGATGTGTAACTTTTTACTGTCATTGCTCTATTATTTATTCAAGGACAACATATATATTTTCCAGGACATTTGAACCTTTTTCTAATTTTCCATATTTTCAACGATTTGCAGGATTTGTGAGAACCAGGTCTGGACTCGTAATCGGGCATACCAGGCATTTTCCCAGTGGGCCGACAGTCCTAGGGGCCGATGCTGTTTTTGTTTTTTTACTACGGCCCACAATTTAGAGGAGGCGGCCCATTGGTCCATCTTCTGGCGGCACGGTGGCTGAGTGGCTAGCGCTCATGCCACACAGCAAGAAGGTTCCGGGTTCGATCCCCGTGTCTGGGTGGGTTTCCTCTGGGCACTCCGGTTTCCCCCATCAACCCAAAACATGCACCATAGGTAAAATCCTCCAGCTCAGGTCCTGACCAAACTGAAGCAAGAAGATCATGGAGATGGTCCCCGGGCGCAGTAATGTGCTGCCCACTGCTCCTAATAACAGGATGGGTTAAATGCAGAGAAGAATTTCTCCAGTGTGAGATCAATAAAGTCACTTATTCTTCTTCAATATAGACAGTGGACTAAACCAATCAGGATATAGAAGCTTACGAGAGTGGTCCCACCTTGCCTGGTTTACACCAGACCATATCACAAGTGATATATGGTCTGGGAGCCACCTACTGAATATCTCGTACCGGAGGTGTGGTTTACGATTGCCAACGGCCGTTTATTGGGCGTTACGAATGTCTATCATTTGGCGTATACGTAGCCCATAGCAAATCATGTCAGTTGTCAGTTCAAACTACAAGTTTCGGTTTGTCGCGTAGTACGTGTCACCGTCTTTCCACCCCTCCCCGCTCTCTGATTGGCTCCCCAAATCAGGAGCCCTCGCTTAGCCTAGTTGCCAGGCTGTCTTTTAGATCGGAACGATCGTGCAAAGCAGCCTGGGATTTTCCAGGTTAGGTCCCACCCCTTTCTCTGCACTGATCCCCGCCAGTTTCAGTGTTGAGCGTGGAAACATGGAGAAGCGGCAGAAAGGGGGTGTGGAGAAGATACGGGCTAAAAGATTTTAAAAATCTCGCTATAGATGCTGCAAAATGTTCTAAAATAACAGACATATTCTCTGGAGGGGCTGGAGCCTCCACGTCCTCTGCAGGTTGAAGGTGGACAGGGAGAGGAGCAGCCAGAGACTGTGGACAGGGAACCCGAGGGAACCCAAGGGAACCTGAGTGACCAGGGAAGTGTCGCACAGGCACAGCAGGTCAGCAGGTAGTAATGTTAGGATAATACTGGGACTTTAAAGGGATATGCCACCCCCAGGTCAAACTTGGGCATCTCCCCACAGTCCAGAGACTAAAATAAGTGATGGAAAGCGTTTTCCTGGTCACCCAGCCATTGTCCGAGTCTGTCAGCACTGACCGCCGCGGTATCTGCAGCTACTCCGCGTTAGACTGGAGTCTAACGGCGCCAGAGAAAGATTTCGGCCAAAAGGAATTAATTTGCTCGATGCGTTTCCCAATTACTTTCTGTGTAGTGCGCATTCATATCGAGTGCAAATAAATGTGCAAATCAACACGGAGAGCTTGACTTGGTCATTTTGGGTGGGAACTATTTTTCAGTGCGGAAAAAGAAAGCCGAAGCACACAGCACGCTGCCAGGGGAATCCCTGGTATGCACCAGGAAGGGAGTAATTGGGAAACGCATCGAGCAAATTAATTCCTTTTGGCCGAAATCTTTCTCTGGCGCCGTTAGACTCCAGTCTAACGCGGAGTAGCTGCAGATACCGCGGCGGTCAGTGCTGACAGACTCGGACAATGGCTGGGTGAGCAGGAAAACGCTTTCCACCACTTATTTTAGTCTCTGGACTGTGGGGAGATGCCCAAGTTTGACCTGGGGGTGGCATATCCCTTTAAGGTGATGGACAGGCATGAAAATCACTCACCTTTCAGCAAAATTCGCCGTTTTGAAGCCAAAACAGGTGACCTATGTGAATCGTGTAGATTTGATAAGAACATTTTGTGTGTGTGTGTGTGTGTGTGTGTGCAAGATGCATTTTAAATAAACCGTTGAATGTGTAGTTACTGTAAGTTTGCTGGTGGTTTTTGTGAACTGGGATTTTTCCTTTAAATGTTGCGCCCTGGTTTCCCCTCGGCTAAGACGTAACAATAGTAAAATACTTCACTTCGGGGAACACAAAAATGCCAGGGCCGTTTTTTTTTGTCCCAGTCCAGCCCTGGTGGGAACCCTGAGATTATCTAAATGACAAAATCTGATGTGAATAATCAGGGAAACCATGATCATAAAGAAAGATGAGTTTGCTGTTTAAATGTAGTTTTAATAGTCTTACAACTCCATAAATCTGTTAATAATCCAACTGTGAGTGTAACTGCAGCCACTGTCTGTGAGCTGTGGCCTCTGTGTTTCTCAAAAGTAAAGTCAAACATCTCAGAAAAAGAGGGATGAGAGCCTGACCAGACAAAATAAGGAACCCAGAATTATTGGAGCTAATGCCTACAAATTTCTATCGGACTCGTGCTGTTTCTCACCGCGCAGACGAAGCAGGTGTCGTGCCAGGTGTAGCCCAGAGCCTCCAGGAACCGGTCGCCCGCCTCGATGGGGAACTCGCAGCCACGGCAACCGGTCCCAAACAAACTGTAGAAGTCTGGAAGTACAAGAGATACTGAAAAAACACACGATACCAAAAGCACGTGACAGTACTGACGTCACGCTGGGGGAGTTCTACACGCACTTGTATTGGCGGAATGTTCAGCAGTTACCATGGTGACACAATGCACTTAAAGGAATAGTAACGTTTTTACAATCTGAACCTTATTTCTGTAATTAAACAACGTCATTTACTCACTGATTGTACTTTGGTGTCATTTGGAGCATTTCCGGAGATTTTGTAGCGATATGCGTAACGTGAGTGCTCGGGGCATACAGTTGCTGTCCTCGTCATCCAATCGAAACCATGGCTGGATATCGGATTACAGGCCACTTTGGACTCCAGCGAAAGTGTACACTAACATTGAGCTTTTGTCATTTGAAAAGGGCTAAAGTTTGTGTTATTTGGTGACCGCAACCATATGCCCCGAGCACTTACGTTAAACCTGTGTGTGTGTGAGGGGAGGGCACACCATCAACCGTCAAAAGAAGATCCCGGTTAAAAAAGGTTGAGCACCCCTGGTCTAAATAACGGCATGTTGGAATAGCAGCGTGTAACTGACAGTATGTTGATCTCTGACAGACTTGTTTAACAGCACAAACCTTTTCAGATTATGTTAAAATAAAGATCAAATTAAAGTCTAACAATCTTCTAACAGAGCAGTGCTTCCAGGGAATGCTGATGACGTCAGCTCCAAAGTATCACTATGAGACCCGGCGCTGACCTGTTTCGCAGTAAGGCTCCCCGTCCTCCAGGTGGAAGCAGTTGTTTCTAATTGGCTGCTGACAGCACGCGCACAGGAAGCAGTGCACGTGCCACGTCTGCTTCAGAGCGTTGATCACTTCCTGGAAACAAGGACACAACACGACGTCAGTTCATTTCTTAGGTTTTGTACGCGTAACTTTAAAGAGACTTAAAGGAAAAGTAACTAAAGGAAAAGTAACGTTTTTTACAATTTGAGCCTTATTTCGGTAATAAAACAGCGTTAGGCTAACGCCGTTAGCCTAGCGCGACTTATAGCCATAGCTCTGGGCATTCCCCGAGCATGTAATATGCCCCGTGCGGGCTCCAAATAACACAAACTTTAGCACTTTTCAAATCATAGAAGCTCGATGTCTTACTCTACGATTTCGTGTGGTCAAAAGTGGCCTGTAATCCGAGATTTAGCCATAGTTTCGAGTAGATGAGGACGCCAGTGCGCATGCGCGGAGTGTGCTCTCAGCTCCCGGGACTCAAACATGGAACGCATAGCTGTAAACTATGGATAAATCTCGGATTAGAGGCCACTTTTGATTCAAGCGAAATCATAGACTAAGACATCGGGCTTCTATGATTTGAAAAGTGCTAAAGTTTGTGTTATTTGGAGCCCGCATGGGGCATATTACATGCTCGGGGAATGCCCCAAGCTATGGCTATAAGTCGCGCTAGGCTAACGGCGTTAGCCTAACGCTAATCTAAAACATCTCCGGAAATGCTCCATATGACACCAAAGTGATATGGGTGAGTAAAACAACTTGTTTTATTACCGAAATAACCCTCAAATTGTAAAAAACGTTACTTTTCCTTTAACTGCTAACACATAACATATTTAGATGACCATGTTTCCCTAATCTTTTTTTTTTTTTTTTTTGCGTTTTTGGACCACCTCATTGGCATAGTCGTGGTCAAAAAACAGTGGTTTCCCGTTCATTTTCAGACGTTTTTGCCAAACCTTTTGGAGGATAATCTCTTTTGTGCTGAATTGGTGAAAGTTGATAATGATAGATCGCGGTGGAGCTCCTTCTCTGGGTCTACTTGTTGTTGCCCTGTGTGCGCGCTGTATCCCGAGTGTCATCTCTGCTGGCAACTCGAGTTCTTTTCATAACAAGCCTTCCGTAGTTCTCTGGAACTCCAAAGATCCGGATGTTGTTCCTACACGATCTTGATTCTAAATCTGTCAAGTTTTCTTTCAAACTTTTCTGTTCCTTCAGGATAGCCCAAATTACATCCTTCGTTTTAATATTCCATTCTTCAATGTCTCCGATGTGTGTTTGTGCATCTTTCAGTGTCTCTTTTTGAGTCTGTAATTCCTTATTATTATCGGAGAGCTTTTTGTCGATTTCCTCTTTGAATGCATTAAACTCCTTCTTCATTTCACTCTTAAATTCTTCTTGAAGTGATCCAAACTGCTTGTTTATATCCTGTTGCAGCTCTTCTAGTTTGTTTGTTAAGCCAAAAAACCTTCCTGCCAAACTGCGCTGTCAGCTGTTAGCATAGCTTCTTCGGTAGAGACGGAGTTATCAGTCATTTCGGCGTCTTCTAGAGTTTTATTTCAGCCTCTTCTTGTTTGTCGTCCTCCACGTATCTCTACCCCCACTCATCCCACCTTTAAATTTGTGAATTTTGTTATTTTGTGGGGTTTGATCAAAACTTTACGGGCAAGAGCTACGGGTTATGCTGCCATCTTGGGATTCACCCTGGAAGTCTTCCCCTAATATTTTTGAAAACGCCATTCACCAAAAACGTGTTATCACTTTCGTTTTTGATGCTGTCAGTCTCCTTTCCCTTTGCTCTCTGTGCTAAATCACTCCCCCTTCAGAGCGCTATCCCATTAATGAATCCACTGCACATCGCGTGAGGTTTGTCAAGTTGTTGTGTACAGTTTTAGATGATGTTTTTGTCTAGCCTGGGAATTCCCAGGCCGCTTCCGTTCGTTTCGAACTGGAAGGGGGCCTGGCAGCTCGTCCAAGCGAGAGTCCCAGATTTAGGGCCCCAATCAGAGAGCGGGGAGGGGCGGCAAGACGGTGACGCGTACTACGTGACAAACGGAAGCTTGTAGTTTGAACTGACAACTGACATGATTGGCTATGGACTTACGTATACGCTCAATGATAGACATTCATAACGCCCAATAAACAGCCGTTGGCAATCGCTAACCACACCTCCGCTACGGGATTTTTCGAAGCGAGCTCCCAGACCCATATCTCACTTGTGATATGGTCAGGTGTTAACCAGACTAGTTTTTGTCTATTTATGGAGAATTGTCGTGTGGGAGCATTGGTGACGTAGCATCGTGCAGAATCTTACAACAAACCATAAGGAGGGTTTAAATAGGGAAAGAGATCACTAAATTAAACAAATATGCATGCATGACATCTAAAATCTCTTCAGATACGTTTTGGATGAGGAATAACATCATAACATGAAAGAAAAACTCTTTAAAAGAAAATCAACCTTGTCTTTTGAGCCATTCTTTAATGAGTAATCTTTATGCAGTGCGGCGGGACTAGGTTGGAAGACTACCTGGAGGATTATTGTTCATGTTTTTAATAAAGGAACCAAGTCCACAAGTCTTCATCATTGGACCAGGCTGAAAGTCCAACTACAGATGGATACAGTTCATGGTAGCAAGCAGAGCGTTCTCCAACATGAATCAGAGAATAGACTCAAAACAGAATTAAAAGTTCTATAAAAGTTAAGGTACATGTGACCCATCCTTCTATAGAGCGTTTTCATGTGACGTCTTAATCCGGAAGTCGGCCATGTTGGAGATATTCGAAACAAAGCGAACATTGCATTGCATTGCATTAACCGCCAAGTAAAAAAAACAACAACAACAAAATGGTCAACTATTGTCTGGTCCTCGGTGACACAATAGATCGGACAGAGAAAAACACCTGCAGTTCTATCGTTTACCTAAAGTAGTGACCGACCAGGGTGAACAGACCAACCAGCGATTCTCAAAGGAAAGGAGGCGACAGACAAGGCGACAGAAGCAGAAAGACGATGTTCATATTTTAATCTTTGCAAAATGTGAGTATTTGCAAAAGCAATATATTTGTACTTAAACATGTTACACATGTAATACAAGTATGTCGACCTTTGCCATCACAATACGCCACAAACAAACTGGTTGTTGCCTCCAGACCTTTAGAGCTCTGAAGGTCTTGTGCTGTATCAGGACTTGGGGAGAAGACCAGGTCGTTGACAATATCAGGATCGCTTACAGCAGCAGAATCGACAAATCGCCACTGTCACTGAACAAACTTGAATCCATCTCATATGGATCTTCTTGCCCAATTAATTTGAGTTTGTTCATATAACGCTCCTTTTCTTTGGCATCCAACTTATCTCTGTACAACTGGTCAACTATGTCAGAAGGTTTAGATTCCGATGTGGAAGGTTTTCAACAGGTTGCTTTATAAGCGTGTTTACTTTGAGTGGCCACACATCCGTGGCCCCAGTCTGTGAAAACGCTCTATACCAGGGGTACGTTCAGACTGCAGGGCTTAATGCTCAATTCCAATTATTTGTGAAATCCGATTTTTTTGCGAGGTCGTTCACATTTCCAATTAAATACGATGTATGTGATCTCCAGTGTGAATTTTAAACGCCCCAAAAGTGTCCCGCATGCACATTGGAGGACACGACGTCATGCCCAGCGAGCGTGCTCATTGTTTACGGATGTAGCCTAAAGTTGCTGTCGTACCGGAGCCAAAACATGTACAGCTTATTTGTTTTAAGGAGGAGACGGAGAAGGAGCAGGAGAAGGTTTTTGGCCACGGCGTTTTGCGGGGCAGTGGCAGCAACGTCTGTAGAAATGAACGTGTTGGTGCGGAGTTGCAGCCAAGAGTGGTGGGATTGCTACGTGCTTCACCGCTTCACTGACATGGAGTTTATACACTATTTTCGCATGACGGGAAGAACGTTTGTGTACATTTGTGAGCGCCTACTTGTACCACTCTCGCTGGAGGAAACACGCCCAGGTCGGATGAATGCGACCTGGCCGTTCAGACTGAAGTCGCATGCCAAAAGATCGGATATGTATCGGTTTTAGGACCACATATCTTGGGCTACGTTCACCCTGCAGCCTGAAGTGACCCAAATCCGATTTTTTTTGCCCTTATGTGACTTTAAAAATAATCTCACTCCAAAATCCCATATTTGCCATGTCTAACAGGTCATTCTAAAATGGACTAGAATGCAGGAAATCACATCTAAAAAATCCCCCCCCAGACCCCCCCTCTTGGTAGATCTCGGCACACCATCAACCTCAAAAGTAGATCTTGGTTAAAAAAAAAGGTTGAGCACCCTTGCTCTATACCATTTGGGGCAACCTCAGGGTTCCACAGTGCCATCTCCAGATCTTAAAATATACTCGATATGTGTAAATAGGAATATGGGGTTGTGTAGTACTAACTGCTGTCAGCTAAAGTAGGGACTTGCAGTAATCTCCAGAATGACCCTTGAGCTCTGGCGTGTCAATCAGACCACAGTGTTAGCGCTGTAGCCGTTAGCCGCTCACATGCTCTGACCCTTTGGCCCCACTCTTCCATTTCTCACACATCTTCAAGCCGCTTACAGCGTCGTAGAGGCTGTTTTCACGCCCCCTTCACGCTGATCGGGCCTTCCCCTGATCCCTGGCCCCAGAGCAGGCACCAAAGCTGGGAAAAGCTGCCCAGTGTAAGCCCTGTCATGGGACCTCCAGCAGAAGAAGGACGTGTTAGAGACGTGAAGTGAGAAGTATTCCTCTGAAGTGTGAATGAGGCCGCTCTGTGTGTGAACAGGGGGAGGTTACGGATCTGTTCTGGTGCATTATTCAAGCTTTTTTAACAAGTCTTGAAATAGTGACACTACACTGCAAATAAGGTTTTGATACTGTGCAGGTCGGGCTGCATGGATGTCTATGGAGAAATGTTCAGTAGTTTCCATGGTGAGACTATACACACACAGGCACTTTTTGAATTTGTGTGTGATTTTGACTTTTTATACCATTTATCTTGTACAATAAACATGTTTAAAGGGCCTATGTTACACTACTTTCTGATCTGTGTTATAATGCTCATCACAAACACACCTGGAGTTGTGTTTTGTTTCTTTCACGCATGTTTAAGACACAAACTCTGCAGGCTACGTCCACACGACAACGCTCCTGGATTTTTTTAAAATGCGGGTTGAAAAAAATGTGCGTCCACACACGTGTAGGATCAGTAAATATTCACGTCCAGATGAAAACGGAGCGCTGAGTGAAAACGATGTAATACATACGCCACACCGATATGTGGAGCTGTAAACGGGAAACAACCAGAGTTACCGGAAACACAATACTACAAAGAGCGCATGCGCATAAAGTCCTTTCTCTTCCGCAAACAAACAAACACAAGAAGATAATAATGAAGGCGAACACACATAGAAAAACTGACTCTCTCTTTTGGACTGACGACGAAGTGGAGTTACTTCTACGAGTTACGTTGGATTCCAAAACACGTCAGTATCAGCAGAACGTCGACTGGGAGTCCTGCCAAAGCAGATGATGACGGCAATGCGACGTCATCGTTTTCCAAAAGCTGTGTTTTGCTCGTCCACACGACAACGCGACCCCCAGCGTTCTCAGATTTCTCCACTCTGGAACCTGGTTTCAAAAAACACTGTTTTCACGTCCCCCAAAACGCCGGCGCCGTGTGGACGAAAGGCCAAAACGAATACAAACTTCTCCGTTTCCACCAAAAAACGTTGTGTGGACACATGCTCCACATGTTTTTAAACTCCACACACCTTCACCAGGATCATTTGGATGATTTCAGTCCTGGAATTACCGATCACTACTGAACTAAAGGTAAAAGGAGCTGTTAACATGAAAACTACCACTACATGACATCACAAGGTGGAACACAGGATTTTGAGCTTTGAAATGTAGACAGATTAAAACAAAACACAAATCTTGGTATGTTTTTGACTTAACACTCACATTTTGAGTAATATTGGACCTTTACAGACCAGACCCTGTGCCCAGATCCCAGGTCACCCACTGAAACCCGGGTCCGAGTCTCTTACCCCCATGATCTTGGCTCTGCAGCGGCTGCAGGTGGGGGCGAAGAACTCCTCGTAGCAGTGCTCACAGTACACACAGTTCTGCTCCTCCACAAAGCCGATGTCCGCCAGAGACGACCTGCAGTGGGCGCAATTAAACTCTTCTTTATGCCACGAGCGCCCCATCGCCACCAGGAAGGGCCCTCTGCAACACAACAGGGGAACACAGAGTTTAAATCACAATATTCTACTGAAATTACTTAAGAAAAGTAACAAGTCTGCTGAGTTTCGGGATAGATTTTTTATTTATCTAATGCAAATCTGCAACAAAAATATTTACCAACTTGTACAAAATATTTGAATATACAAGAATGAAAACTTCAATTTCGTCAAATGGATGTGTTGGAGGAGAGAGAGCAGCCTCAGGACATACGAGAAGAAAATAATCCCGCACTCCGTCTTACTTGCAAAATGTAAGATTTATTCAATAAATCTATAAATCTTACATTTTGCAAGTAAGATTGATTGATTGACTTTATTGAACTCACACAGGAGAAATTGTCCTCTGCATTTGACCCATCCTGTTATTAGGAGCAGTGGGCAGCACATTACTGCGCCCGGGGACCATCTCCATGATCTTCTTGCTTAGGACTTCAGCTGGAGGATTTTACCTGGAGCTAACATACATGAACACAGACAGTGGCGCCCTCTTTTCTGCATCACTCGAGGAAAAACAAAAACTAAAACACAACACTACCCACTGGGGCATGTTTTGGGTTGGTGGGGGAAACCGGAGTGCCCGAAGGAAACCCACCCAGACACGGGGAGAACATGCAAACTCCACACAGAAAGGCCCGGGCGACCCGAATCTTACGGCCATACCAACATGCCACATGGGGATCGAACCCAGAACCTTCTTGCTGTGAAGCGTACGTGCTAGCCACTCAGCCACCGTACTGTAAGACTGTAAGAGTCCAGGATTGTTTTCTTCTCACAAAATATTTGAACAAAAGCTGAAATAGGTCAGGCAGGGCCAGTCCAGCGCTGTGTATGTTGGTGTGTGTTCATGTGTGTGTTCGTGTGTGTGTGTACAGACTGCTGTGAAGTGTGTCTAAAGCTCAGATCACTCAGAGACGCTGCAGTTACACGCGTGTTCAAAACTGGAGCACAGGATCACATGAGCGACACTTACACGCCTATCGCCGTGGTAACAGGACGATATAACTCCAAGATATGAGGCGATAGCAACACACGCACTGAGCAAACACGTCGTATACTTTACTGGCAGATCCAGATTGATATCTATGTGTGTATTTTTTAAACACACGGACCTCAGTCTGGTCCCATGCTCTCCACCGTGTCTCCAGCCAGAACCAAACATGATCGTCCAATCAGATTTGTTTATTTCAGAGACGCATGTGAAACGAAGGACTTGATTGGCCATTTGTCAGTTCGAACAAAAAAGTGTGAACCCACCAAAGGGTCATAAAAAGAACTGAACATGAGGTGAATGTTCAGCGTAAAGTGCTGTGAAAGTGCATGAGAGACAGAGCAGTCCTGACCTGATGACCATACTGCAGTGGGCACACATGGGCGTCCGGGTGCCCGCGGGGTAGTGCTCTGCCATCTGCACCAGCGTGTCCTGGTCCTTTGGGTGGGTCTGAGGGATGGGTCTGCTGGGGACGGGGCCTTTGGGTGCTCCACTGCTCCCCTTCATGCCAAAAGAGGGAGTCACCAAACCCATCTGAGCTCCATGACCTATGGGAGGAATAGATTTTAATAATGTTTATCTACACAAAACAAGTCAAAGTAACCTGGCGATTTATTTACGTCAAGTTTAGTAACACTTATTCTCACTTACCTTATACATTCTAAGCATCTTAATTATTCACCATGGTGAGTGAATAAGTGCTTTTCACAACTTTCAAAGGGAAAAAAGCTAACAACAACTTAGCTGCAATATAATGTGTTCTAATTAGTGCTGTCAGGCGATTTAAAAAAATCTAATTAATTACAGGATTTGTAATTAGTTAATCTAATTAATCGCATTTTAATTTTTTAGGTGGTTTATTGTGCTCTCCCACAGTGCTAAAAAGGTTTTAGATTTGCGATCTCCGTAATGTGAGTTCTCGGGGCAAATGTTTGCGGTCTCCAAATAACACAAACTTTAGCACTTTTCAAATCACAGAAGCTCGATGTCTTAGTCTACGCTTTCGTTTGAGTCAAAAGTGGCCTGTAATCCGAGATTTATCCATAGTTTCAAGTAGATGAGGACGTCAGTGCGCATGTGCGGAGTCACAGCTTATTTCGCTCTCAGCTCTCAGGACCCAAACATGAAACGCAAAGCTGTAAATTATGGATAAATCTCAGATTACAGGCCACTTTTGACTCAAATGAAAGTGTAGACTAAGACATTGAGCTTCTATGATTTGAAAAGTGCTAAAGTTTGTGTTATTTGGAGACCGCTCGGGGCATATGCTCGCGTTACGGATATTGCTAATCTAAAACATCTCCTGAAGTGCTCCATATGACACCAAAGTGCTATGGGTGAGTAAAACAACTTGTTTTATTACCGAAATAAGGCTCAGATTGTAAAAAACGTTAATTCTCCTTTAAGTGTGTAAGTCTTTCAGTCGCTCGCTCTCTTTCTCTCCGTGCACATTACCTCCACTGTAACCAAGACAAGACTGCTGGCAGACCTGCAGAGTGCACCTATATTACCCCCATTCCCCCTCCCACATTACATAACATCCATTCGAAAGCTCATTTACACCATTCCACTATTAAATGGCGAATATTTCTGGTGCCAAAAGGTGAGCACATACAGTAGCTTTCATGCAACGTCAATAAATAATATACAAAGCTTCAGATATACAGAGAATACAAATAATTGCCCATGCAAATTACTCATGGCTCACAGGACCACCGGAACCCGCGAAACTGGAGGATTTAAACTTCCTGCGTGGATGTGTCCGGGTTTGCCAGATCTCACCACGAGGCAGTACGCGGGTGAGTAAATGATCTAGTTTAGTGCGCTTTGGATGTGCTCCCTTAGTCGCGGCAGAACACGCTGGCGAGGTTATGGGGAGTAAGTTTATGGTTGATAATCAAAAGGGTTCGGCACGCAGAGCGCATCAGATAAGGAAACGGGTGCGCACGTCTTTTCACGTGCTCTCCCCATGGACAACGCTCCGTCAAATTTTTATAAATAAACTCACCGTTCAAAGGCCCTGCACGCCAAACTTAAAATGCGCACTCATTGAATTGCCGCTCATAATTAATTGCGTTAAAGATCCCATGACATGGTACTTCTTGATGCTTTTATATGGCTCCTTAATGGTTCCCTAATACTGTAAATGAATCCTTCTTCAAAATCAACACTCAGTGGATGAGAAACAGAGATAAGATGAGAAAGAGTATTTTTTCTCTCTCTGAACACTCCATAATGGGCGTTGTTGCTTGAATGGAAATGAGGAGAAAAGAGCTGGCCTATAGTAGAGGGTGGGGGCGTGGCCAAACTCTCCGCTCTCGCTCTGAGCTCTCAGCTGATCCATTTCCGTGTTTTTGCACGGGGGAGAGATTTGAAGCGTTCCATTGAAAAATAAACACATTTCCACATAAAATAAAATTAAACCACTGCTGTTCAAAGGTCCAGAGGCTCAGATAAAGGACTTCCGAGCCTAGAAACACTCGGACGTGCCTCCAGGCAAATAAAAAAACGCATTTCGCATTGCCTAGCGCATTCGCGGTCCAAACTCTCTGGGCGTGATTTACAGAGACGCTGAGTACAGACAGACGGGGGTGGAACTGCATTTGCATTTCTTTTTTCGATCTGACGTCAATAAGGTGCCTTGTTCAAAATCGCCCGTTTGAGCTCCGATTTTTTGTAACGCAAAAAAAGATCACAAATGCTCAGTTTAGACATTTCGCAATTTTTAACCATGGGGGGGGCTAAACAGGGTAGGGGAGCTCACATTAACGTTCAAAAACTTCAGAAAGTGAAAATTTCATGCCATGGGACCTTTAATTTTGATAACGCGTTAATTAGCAGTGTAATTAATTAATCTAATTACCGCGCTAAACTGACAGCCCTAGTTCTAATTAAATGCAGACAAAACACAACAGACTTATTTTGACCTCAGCAGACAGATTCTGCTCAAATACAAGGGGAAAATTAGGTACGTGGCCTTGAAAACAAGAAATCACTTATTTAACAAGACCTGAAAAAAAAAAAAAAAAAAAAAACACCAGTCCCTTGCTCCGATAAATCACTTTTACACCATCTTTTCGTGTAGGTGGCAGGGGTGTAGCACCAGTTTTAGAACCCAGGGTACAAATCATCTTGGTGGGCCCTCATTACATGTCTAATGACAAACGCACATTACAGACTCTGTGAGGGGCCCTCCTGCTCTAGGCCCTGGGTAAACTTTACCTTTACCCTCCCAGTCCGACGCCCCGATAGGTTTTAAAGTTTTATTAATTGGCCATAAAGTAGGCTGAGTTATTTTTAGCCAGTGGTGGATGGAGTACTTTGTTTTGTTACTTAATTAAAAGTACAGATACAGGGCCAAAAAGGAAAAGTCTCAAGTAAAAGTCAAAGTTTAACATGAAAAACGACTTAAGCAAAACTATTAAAGTACCTGTTTAAAAATGTACTTAAAGAGTAAACAGTTAAAGTATTTTGCAGAGATCTTTAGAACAATTAAAGGATGAACGAATGAATGTAGTGATTTTAATAAAGAATTTTGCTGATTTTAAAGGGACAGTGTGTAAGATTTTTACCCGTTAATTACTGAAATTGAAGATACCCATTCAAAAATACATTGTTTTCCAAGCCTTTTCACTTCCATCATGAAATCAAAGTATTCTTTTGGACTTAGATATAGTCACATAAAAGGGGGATCTTCCCCATTCAGAGGCAGCCATTTTGAATACGAGAGCCGCAGAAGGACATTTGGGCTCCGGGTAAACAACACAAGAATGTTGCCGGATCAGACGACGTAATGTATCTAACACGTGTTTTGGACTAAATTGTTTTACTGGATTTTATTCGCTGGATCCTTACAGACAAATTGAGAGCAAGTTTATGGTGAAATACAGAGTTTGACCTGTGGAAAGCATTCTAAGGTAAGCTAACCTCGTTTTGTGCTTTTCCGTATAAAAGCCCCATGTGCTCGGGGAGTGTTTGTTGTGCAGGGAAATGAATTGCATAGTCAAAAAGAGGAGACTGTAAGGTTTCATTTGATGTGTAGAGTGTCATGGTACATGATCAGGAATGTGTGTTTTCATGAGAAAAGAAAAAGAAAAAAAAAATGGGACCGCGTTTTATTTATACAGTAGCGGCGCGCGGCTCGTGCGCGCGCCCGGGTGACCCTCGAGGTCTGCCGTATCTGAAACAGAAAGTGCAATAGCACCATCCACCTATGCGCCACGAATCCTACACACTGGGGCTTCAAGACACTCAATTGATTTCTTCGGTTTACTCTAAGTCACTCAAGTTAACTCAAAGTCCGAGCCTTTTCAGCAGGTCTCAAACCAAACAGAAACATACTTTTCAGTCCAGATCTAAAATGTAGTGGAGTAGAAAGTACAGATACCTGCATTCAAATGTAGTAAAAGTAAAAAGTATCCACTGTAAAATGTATTTAAGTAAAATACAGCTAAAAATTTTATTTAAATATTGTACTTTTATACCTTCCACCACTGTTTTTAGCCATTTTTCCGGTTTAGCTGACAGGTTTAACCCAGAGACACTGAAGGACGGGTCAAACGCAGAGGACACATTTTCCTACAGGGACAATAAAGCGTATCTTAACCTTGACAATAAACTCACAAACGTCCAACACAGACACCACCTTTTTTAATGTACGAATTGCTGAAAATGAAAAAATGTTTGGTACATATCCGTTAAAGTGTGTCTTGTTTGAAATAGCGGCGAGGCATTGGTTTGTACGGTGTTCTGAAGCCTGTGTGTTTGTCTGCTCCAGGTGTGCGAGTTATGTGACCTTTGACCTCTCTCTATAGACCGGCAGGATCACGGCTGTGACTGACTGCTCCTGTCACAACATCCTTTCAGCGCTCCTGTCTCCGCGGCGTCCCTGAACGCCTCACAGGCCTGAACACATCCCCAGGTGAAGGAGGACCAGGCGGAGACGAGGACCACCGGGAAAGCACCGCCGCTAACACGTGCTAATGGTGCTAATACATGCTAATGGTGCTAATCCTAACACGCACCTAAACAAACCAATTTTTCTGTCACTGCGTGCACATGGTAGGATCGGATCGGATTTGGAGAAATCCGATCCCGTTACTCGACGGGTGGTCTGTGCTTAGATCCAAGTACACATGAAGCTCGTGTAATCGGATAATGGTCAGCGACCTGGCCGGCTCCGCTATGCTATGTGGCGCTGTAGTCCAGCTACTTCCGGGTGATGGCTACTCAATAAAAACACAACAAACTATGTGGCGGTATACAAAGATGGCGTTCAAGGAGTTTGACGGAGCAGCATTGGTGTACGTGTTGTGCATTCTTCTTCGCAGCCATGATTTCGTCTGACTTTTCCAGCAACAATCGCTACTTGTTGCTAGCATGCGCAGTATGCCAATCCGATCCGATATCGTGCACAAAGCGGCACCAAGCGGATTACTATCGGCCTAAGCCAGGGGTTCAGATTCGGAAAACTAATCCCTATACGATCCTTTGATTGAGACGGAGAAAGAGAAGCACAAAGTTTTTGGTCACGGCGTTTTGTGGCGCAGTGGCAGCAACGTCCCTATGAACGTGTTGGTGTGAGGTCGCAGTCAAGAGTGGTGGGATTGCTATGTGCTTCGCCGCTTCACTGACACGGAGTTCATATACTATTTTTGCATGATGAGAAGAACGTTTGTGTACATTTGTGAGTGTCTACTTGTACCACTCTCACTGAAGGAAACACGCCCAGGTCGGATGAATGCGATGTCAAAAGATCGGATATGTATCGGTTTTAGGACCACATATCTTGGGCTACGTTCACACTGCAGCCTGAAGTGACCCAAAAGGAGCAATAAGTGTCTCCAGATCTTGAGTTAGTCTTGGTCAGGACGACATTAGGAGGAGGATCTGAGCTGTGGTGCATGTTTGGGGTTGATAGGGAAACCAGAGTGCCTGGAAAAGACGAGTTTGGATTAATGGATTAAAGGGATATTCCAGGATTTTTGACATGGGGGCTCATTTCCGAGTTAGCCAGAGTGCTGCAGAGATGTGGAGACACTTTTTAGCGAATTTCATGCAGTCCTTCCAGCTGCAGAGTTTTCAGATGCTAGGCTAGCGCAAGTCAACGGTAAATGGTAGCCGTATTTAAATCAGGGTTACCCACTCCATAGTGCACCCAAAACAAATCAGTTATAACGGCAGACTGTCGATGTAAATGTATGTTGATTGAGTAATTTTTTAGATCAAACTGACTGCGAATAGCATGAATCATTCCATATCTGAGGGACTAGCTTCGCAGCAGCAGCGGAATTTTACTTTACTCTAGTTGGTTGTGAAGTGACCAATCACGTAAACAGAGAAGCGCGAAAAGTCATCGTAGGGAAGAGCACAGAGTGAAGAGGTGAATTTTAAAACAACTACCGAGCAAAATGGTTTTTCAGTGTGCATTTAGAAAATGTACCCGCAGGTGGGCACCACAAAGTTTTCACAGCTTTCCGGTACACGATCGAGAAAGGACGCGACTGTGGCTTGTAGCTGCTGGCTTAGACATCAACACACCGGTGGAGACGCTACATAAACAGAAGATTTGCAGTGATCATTTCGGACCAGACTACTACACCAAATCCCTTGGAAAGCCTAGTCTGACAACCACTGCAGTACCATCTGTCTTTCCAAGCGTAAGATCCCGTGATGAAGAACAGGTTTGTACCCAGGTTTTTACCCAAGCTTGCTCCTGTCGTTATGTTAGCCTGCTGGTCAAAAGGCATGCACGCTCATAAAGTTGAAAGCCCTTTCAACATCCATCTCTCTCAACTCTTCGTCTGTATATTCCAAGCATCGGGGAGACCTCCAAACGTGGCCATGTCTGGATTGTAGAACAGGGCAGGCTACTGCCCTGCTACTGTACTGTACTGCTACAGCTAATGAAGGTAAACAAAAAACAGCTGGAAACCTAACTGCAAGGTGATATCACTCCGCCCATGCCTAGCTAGATCAGGGGAAAACGCGCTGTTGCATAAGGACATAAATCCTTTAAAGTACAAGGTTGATTATATTTCTAAAATTGTTCCATCAACACAGACATTTGCATCAACAGTCTGGCATTATAGTTGACTTGTTTTGGGTGCACTATGGAGTGGGTAAGCCTGATTAAAATCAGGCTACCATTTACCGTTGACTGGCGCTAGCCTAGCAACTGAAAACTCTGCAGCTGGAAGGACTGCATGAAATTCGCTAAAAAGTGTCTCCACATCTCTGCAGCACTCTGGCTAACTCGGAAATGAGCCCCCATGTCAAAAATCCTGGAATATCCCTTTAATGAAACAAGTGTGAATGAGGCAAAAAATAACTACAACTTCAACTTGTTTGTTTTGTTTTGCATAATGTGTGTTCTTTAAAGATGCACACTTTTCTAGTGTAGGGGTCCAACATGTTTTTATAAATATGCAGATGAAACTGCTTACTAGAATGTTCCCAGTATATGATATGAAATCTGTGTTTCATGTATTCACCTCCTAAACTCCCTGATAACTTGTGTTCCACCTACAGCGTGCACAGAGAGGACTGTCACGTTCACAGTCTGAGTCGGAGCTCTCCTCCTCTCGCTTTGGTCAATATTATCTTTCTGTGTGTGGGTTTGTGTGTGTGTGAGGAGGGGACGGCGCCAGAGCACGGACCTTTAATGGGTTCTCAGCTTAAATGCGCTGTACCTCATTTTTACTGCCTTAAACACGTCAAAAACAGAACTGGTTCATTTTAAACAGTTTCTGGCCTTTCTGTGTGGAGTTTGCATGTTCTCCCCGTGTCTGTGTGGGTTTCCTCCGGGCACTCCGGTTTCCCCCATCAACCCAAAAAACATGCTCCAGGTAAAATCCTCCAGCTGAGGTCCTGACCAATCATTTCATTTTATTATTTTTTATTTTATTTTATTTTATTTTATTTTAATTGAATCTAATCAATTCAATTTAATTTTATCTAATTTAATTTAATCTAATCTAATCTAATTTAATTTAATCTAATCTAATCTAATAAATTCAATTCATTTTAATTTAATTTAATTCATTTTAATTCATTTTGATTTAATTTAATTTAATTTAATTTAGTTTAATAAATTAAATTAAATTAAATTAATTTAATTTAATTTAATTTAATTTAATTTAATTAATTTAATTAATTTAATTAATTTAATTAATTTAATTAATTTAATTTAATTTAATTTAATTTAATTTTATTTAGACAATGCACATTAATCAGCATGACAACAAAAAGTATCAATGTAAATATGCCGGAATGAGCTTAATAACTATTTTACATCCGTTGTCCTAAGGCAGGTCAGAATAAAGAAGATTTAGAGAAACACGTAAACGAAACAGAAGTGCACATAGACATGATGGCAAGTTAACAACTTGCCGTCATGTCTATGTGCCATTCTCTGAGTTTAAAAGGCTCAGAGAAAAAGAAAATCTACCTGCGATCTACCTATCATGGAGACGGGTCCCCGGGCGCAGTCATGTGCTGCCCACTGCTCCTGAATAAAGAATGGGTCAAATGCAGAGGACAAATTTCCCTTCAGGGATAATAAAGGATATAAATAAATAAATGAGCTCACTAAGTACTTTTCACAACTTTCAGACCAGTGGGGAGTTTGCCATCACTGTAAAGATAACGACAACAAGCATGCGTGCACTTTCTTATTATCGGACAATAAAACACGATCTAATTAGACGTTGACAGCACACAAAGGACAATTTTAGACAGGTTTGACCCAAATACAATGGAAAAATCAGGTACAGGGCCTTTAAAACAAGAAGTCTACAGCAAAATCACATATTTAAAGCAGACCTATTGTACTTGTGTCTGTTCTATAGTTATAATCTATGACACGACATGATTTGGATGTTTTAAATCGAAATATTCATCTAAAACGACTTTATAAAAGAAACAAGTATGTTGACTTCCGCATTAGAAAACTGTGGTGCCAAATTTTACGTGTATCACCAATTAAGAAAATTGAAGAACAAAGTACAGAGGGAGTAGATCGAAGCAAACTTTTTGGTTGGGGTTCTGTCACCTGCTTGTTTCTATGGATATGTCATTACCTCTGCCTGGAATGTTCCACAGTACGACATTAAACAGCTCTACCTTATTCTTTTTTTCCAATTACATGTGTTTTATAGCTCAAAAACACCTAGAAAAAAGGCATTCTGACTGTGAGCAGGGTCGCCTCTCCGCAGATCTGACCTGTAACTTGGTCTGGTTTGGTCTCTCCACCAAAAAAGTTACAGAATACACTTTTAAAAGCTTTAAAAAGTCGATTTTGGAGAATAGTTTCTTTACCAACACGACACACGGACACTAACTCAGTAACTCCCTGCAAAAACATCAGCCCCAGCTCCTATAAATCCCTTTTACACCTCGGGAACTTCTCGTACGGGCGGAGGTATACGTTTATTAATCGGTCATAAAAGTAGCTTAAGTTTGCGTTATAAATAAGCTAGTTATTTTTAGCGTCTCTGCGGGTTAGCTGACATTCGGAACGCCGTAACTTATGCTAAGAAAACAGTAGGGGCTCCGCGGCGTGATTATATTGCCAGTTAATTTAGTGAAAACATTGAGGTACACGGCGGCAGTCTGAGTCAAACACAGGCTCTGTTCACTCCGCGGCGTTATGCAAGATCTGTGGATGTGCCCGTGTAATCCAAAACTAAACATATCCCACATGGGTCCGTACACTGCACCAATGGTTACACTCGGATTAAATTGCACATGTTAAAGAAGAGATAGTGCGCTTTTTTCTGGTATTTAGAAATAAACTATTACAAGTAGATTATCATTTTAGATTTTGATCATTGTAAACCGCAGTCTTGAACTGATTGCTGGGTTTCAGATGACATCTCATACTTATTTGGCCAGTCCACTTTTGTCTCAAAACGTTCCTAGACCGCACTTTTTGCGGTGGCAGTTCCAGTTAAACGGGGATCCCATTCATGTCAATGGAGAATTTAGGTTTAAGTTTTGCATCTTAAAGGGATAGTGCGTTTTTTGTTTTTTTTATGTGAATCTGTATGGCGTTCCCTTCAGCAGTGTCGTCTATTAAAGGAGAATTAACGTGTTTTACAATCTGAGCCTTATTTCGGTAATAAAACAAGTTGTTTTACTCACCCATAGCACTTTGGTGTCATTAGGGTGACCATTCATCCGGATTTCGTCCGGACAGTCCGGTTTTAGAGTTGTCTGTCCGGCCGTCTGTCACGTGTCCTCCTTTTTTACGTTTTGTCCTCCTTTCGTTGCATAAATCGTCATAAATCCCCACCCATTATTTACACTTGCTACTCTGCGATGTTCGCCGTTTCCCAATTCAGCGAGTGCACGGTTCGGAGTGTTGTCTCAGCCTGCAGTCGAGGCGGTGCATACTCGCTCAGCCCTGAGTGCAGTCCGTGGACCGCATGGCCATCTGCGAGATGGAACAGGTCCCGCCTCAGCTCAATGAGCCGGGTGGTCTGCTCCTTATTCCCTAAAGACAAAATATTATTCTTTTGCGACTAGTAATACTTGGAATTCCTGTGCGCGACATCCGAAATGCTTTTATCCATAATTTACAGCTTTGCGTTTCATGTTTGGGTCCCGAGAGCTGAGAGCGAAATAAGCTGTGACTCCGCACATGCGCACTGACGTCCTCATCTACTCGAAACTATGGATAAATCTCAGATTTCAGGCCACTTTTGACTCAAATGAAAGTATAGACTAAGACATTGAGATTCTATGATTTGAAAAGTGCTAATGTTTGTGTTATTTGGAGACCGCAAACATGTGCCCCGAGACCTCACGTTACGAATATCGCTAAACTAAAACATCTCCGGAAGTGCTCCATATGACACCAAAGAGCTGTGGGTGAGTAAAACAACTTGTTTTATTACCGAAATAAGTCTCAGATTGTAAAAAACGTTAATTCTCCTTTAACACTGACTTACCGCTGACCGTGTCCTCTGAGCCAAGTTCTGCTCCGGTTCTGTAGATCATGAAAGTAGTTCCGGTAAGTTATCGGGGACATTTAATAAAGCTTGTTTTTCTTCTCAAAACAATTTTTTGTCCAAAAAGTGATATATTTGGGTCAAAAGTTTCATTTCATTTCATTTATTGGTTTATTAGGACAGTGTACAATTACATTAAGCACAGTGGCAGAGATGTTTGTACCAGATTGTAGCTCATAGCTAATTTCCATCTGTAGTCCTGGGAAGGCGAGACAACACAACTATACAATATACAAATACACAATAAAGGTACAATATAAAAATATACAATAAAATAACGAAATAACAGTTGTCTATGAAAAATTCAGCAATCGGAATCGCTTGGTGCTATTTTCTCTCGAGTCGTATCACTGCGCGCCTTTTATTATTATTAGCCTGTTCACTTGTATGTGGATGTTTACAAGTGAACAGGCTAATAATACTAATAGGCGCGCAGTGATACAAATCAACAGAAAATAGCACCAAGCGAATTATACTTCAGACTTTTTCGTGTGCAACTCTTTTGTGACGCAAATAAGATAAGATAAGATAAGATAATCCTTTATTTGTCCCACAATGGGGAAATTGCAGTGTCACAACCCAAGTTTCAGAAAAAGGAAAATATGAGCATGAAAATATGAGCAAAATATATCACTTTTTGAGAAGGAAAAACAAGCCTTATTAAATGTCTCCAATAACTTCCCGGACCTACATTCGTGAGCTACAGAACCGGAGCAGAACTGGGCTCAGAGGACACGGACAGCGGTAAGGTCAGTGTAAATGGACGACACTGCTGAAGGGGACGCCATACAGATTCATGTAAAAAAAAACACACACACTATCCTTTTAAACGTGACATAAAGTCGGTTCATTTGTGTAAAATGTTCATGTGCACCAACAAGTCCAAATGCATCGATTAAAACGGCTTTGTAGTCCACACTTAGTATTTGCTGTCAAGATCGGCAGCCCCATACAAAATAATACAACCGAATGATGATGAAGGCGCCCACGGCAACGTCCAGAATAAGGTGGCCGGGCTAATCATATTTAATACTTAATGATGGGAGCAGCGGATGTGAATGTTTAAATGCAAGTTTTTGTTGTAATACAAGAAGTGATGGTTCTATTCACTGACTGAAGTGAGTTTCAACATTTGGGAATTTACCTTTTGCATATTTCTTTTCAAAGTACAATGTAAACAATGGGGAAAACTGGTTCTTGGGAGTATAACACCACATTCGAGAATCTGAGAACCACCAATCATTTAAAAATGACTATGCAACATTTATACAGTGTTATAGCGTGGTTCAAAATGCAAACAAGAAGTTGCATAGGATTTTAAATGAACTTTTTAACCATGCTAAACATGGTTCATCCTAAACAAAGTTGTGTTTTGTTTCTTTCATGTGAATTTGAAGTGTCAAACAAACGCTTTTGTCACAGTTTTGCCTGTTGTTTACATGTTTATGCTTGATCCAGTCCATCTTTTCCTTCCTCCTTGTTTTTCCTGCAGCTGTCGCTCATTCACGAATCATCCCAGGGTCGTCTATATAAACTCCCTCTGCCCGGTCAGTTCTTTCAGATTTTCGACCAGTCAAGAGCCTCTCAAGCTCTGTATCTGAAACTCTGAATCTGAAATCTGCTGTTTGCAATTTGTGTAAGTCTGCATTATTCCCTGTTTGAAGAGCCTGTTTCTCAATTACAGAATTTCCCAGTGTTGGAGAATATTTTAGTTCACATTATAATATCTTATCTTCCTTTGTTGTTTATCAGTCTGGTTTGTCATAATAAGCTTTACTCATTGAAGGACACTTTCTGTCGAACTGAACCAAGGCCTTTGTCTTTGACTGTGTTCTTTTGTGTTGCATTTGAGTCCAAGTTTCCTATGTGATTTACTAAGTCAAGCTGCTATGTCCGTCTTCATCAACAACCTCCTCGTTTACAGCCATCCAACACCTACTGGTAACACAAATTATAAACTTACAAATGGTTCAAATGTAGATTGCATGCTCGTGTAAGGTTGGGACATCAAATTATCTACTGTACTTTTTGTACTAGAGGGCGCACCTGACTATAAGCCACACTAACCTAATTTTTAAAAAAAAGAAAAAAAGATTTGTACATATATAAGCCGCACCTGACTATAAGCCGCAGGTGCCCACATTGTAACTTGAGATATTTACACAGGATTTTTTAAAATTTTAATTAACGTAAATACTGTACATTTTTCGAACAGCACCTATAGCAGTAACACGGCAGAAACACGGCAGTAAAACAACTGTCAAATGGCCAGCCTGTAGCCTCTGGAAGACTTAAAATAAAGTTTCAAGTTTAACTTTAAGGGTAAAACTCCCTGAACTCAATCTCACAGAACTGTTGATACCTGTAGGAGATTTTAAGTGGCTAAAACAAGGCTTCATTAATTCATGAACTCTCCTCACTTATTTGATAAGGTCTTGATAAAGAATTATTCCATACATAAGCCGTACCTGACTATAAACCGCAGGGTCCGAAGTGTGAGATAAAAGTAGCGGCTTATAATCCGAAAAGTACGGTATTCTAATCGTGATGTGAAGCTTACGCCCCCGACTGTCTGACCCCTTGGTCCTATGTGTGTGTGATAAGGTGTATGCTCCCTCGTCTCGGTTTATGCTTCTTGGACCTGATTTGCAGATCTCTGACCCAGCGGTGGTATGAGCCTGGCGTTGTTCCAGTCCATCATGTGCTTTTATCTCTTGCAGCAGTCGTATATATGGCTAAATTCAGATTTTCCCGCTCTAACTGCTCTTTTATTGCTCATTTGTCTGTTGGCCGAACATTGAACGCAGTCGTCCTGCTGAAGGCGTCAGACAGTAGGGGGCGTAAACTTCCTCTACTCCAGACCCGGGCATTTCAAGGCCCAGGGGCCAAATACGGCCAGTGAGCTGACTCTGACTGGCCCGCGAAAGGTTGCTTGGAATTAAAAAACAAAATCTACTTTCAAAATTGTACATAATGCATTTGTACTGATGCATTTGTACTGATGATCATCTGTCGGACGTGCTTCACATCTCCACCTCAAACATGAACCTGACTTTCATGCACTTGTTAAAGCTCAACAGAGGCGAGATTTCTCTCACTGATCAAGAAAAAAACACTAAACATGCTAACTCTGACTTTTTTTCTACACAGTTTGGCAGTTGGACAAAAAATGTTATGACATATCTTGTTTGGCAAAGAAAGATATTGTGGTGTCTTAATACAAAGTTAAGAAAGTTAAACTCAGAAAGCATTGTGGGGTTAATGTGACTGAAAAAGTTACAAATGTTTCACGTTTACCATTGTTTTGAATTATTTTACTGAATAAATTCAGTCACTCTCTCATTACTTAAAGGAAAAGTAACGTTTTTTTTTACAATCTGAGCCTTCTTTCGGCAATAAAACAAGTCGTTTTACTCACCCATAGCAGTTTGGTGTCATTTTGAGCAGTTTTGTAGAAGTTATGTTGTAGCGTATCCGTTAACTTGAGTGCTCGGGGCATTACTTTGCGGTCTCCAAATAACACAAACTTTAGCACTTTTCAAATCATAGAAGCCCGATATCTTGGTCTACGATTTCGTTTGAAGCAAAAGTGGCCTGTAATCCGAGATTTAGCCATAGTTTCGAGTAGATGAGGAGGCCAGTGCGCATGTGCGGACTGTGCTCTCAGCTCCCGGGACCCAAACATGAAACGCAAAGCTGTAAACTATGGATAAATCTCAGATTACAGGCCACTTTTGCTTCAAACGAAATCGTAGACTAGGATATCGGACTTCTATGATTTGAAAAGTGCTAAAGTTTGTGTTATTTGGAGCCCGCACGGGGCATATTACATGCTTGGGGAATATATTATATGCCCTGAGCTATGGCTAGAAGTTGCGCTAGGCTAACCGCAAATCTAAAACATCTCTGGAAGTGCTCCATATGACACCAAAGTGATATGGGTGAGTAAAACAACTTGTTTTATTACCGAAATAAGGCTCAAATTGTAAAAAAAAATGTTACTTTTCCTTTAATAATAACACATAAATTACCAGCTTCTGTAAACAATGCCATTTACTGATTTCAACATAGAAATAAAATTAATAACCAGAGTAGACTTCAAACTTTTGGCCTGGCCCTCCACAATATTTTCTGCTTCTCATTTGGCCCCCGGGGAAAAATATTTGCCCACCCCTGCTCTACTCTCTGACAAAATCAACCTACAAGACACATCACTACGCCATCATGTGATGCTTCTGAGGAAGATACAGGAGGGAGCCGAAACGCTCCAGTCTCCTGATGAAAAGAATCTCTAATTCAAAGTTCAAAACAGACTGAACCTTGACTGAACTGTGAATAGAGTGCTCACACACTCACCTGGAGCTGGACCCTTGACCATGGTTTTGACCACCGCAGAGTCATGACTGTTCACCGCAGGCTCAGCTCCTTCCTCGCTGTGGAGACACAGTAAACAGTAACTAAGGCACACTTTTTATTACAACATGTAAATAAAGAAGGGCGAAAAATACATTTCAACATAGCAAACTTTCAAACTGAGCAACAGATGAACTAAATACAGATATAAATACAATTTTCCAACATTCTTTATCTCAATTTGTAATTTCATGCGTTAATATATAAGAATATTAGGATTCTGTTCACAGCGCACATTTGAAACATCTCCAGGAGCATTCAAATTTAAGAGAAGACTGAAATATGAACTTGAATGACGATGAATCCCTGCATTTCAGAACATGAGCGTAAACTACAGGGTTAGAAGCTTTCATACATAAGGATTATATACAGCTCTGGAAAAAAACAAGAGACCACTGCATTTTTTTTCTGAAATCAGCATCTCTACATGTATTACAGCCATTCCATTCCAGCGTCTGTTGAATTCCAACACAAACACAAAGCTGAGCTACTTCAGTTCTTGCACCAGGAGTGGAATAAAGTCACCCAAGAACAATGTGAAAGACTTGTGGAGAGCATGCCAAGATGCATGAAAGCTGTGATTAAAAATAAGGCTTATTGCACCAAATATTGATTTCTGAACTCTTCTTAAGTGTAAACATTAGTATTATGTTGTTTTAAAATGAATTTGATCTTGTTTCTTTGCATTGTTTGAGGTCTGAAAACATGTATCTTTTTGGTTATTTTGACCATTTGTCATTTTCTGTTGCCTGGAAGAATCCATGACTCATCGCTGTACCAGCGGCGAGTCTGGTAATGCTTGGTCCAGAATGCGCTGCCGTTGGGCGTAGACAGACAGCTAAGTGAACCAATCAGAGAACAGTTAACGGACAGCGACGTGAACCAATCAAACAAAAGAAAAGAAAGAAAAGAAAGGCCTCTAGAGCTGTCAGCTGCAGTGGTTTTAAGGAATCGATGTGTTTTAGGTCATTTAAGACCAATTTTACAGCTGAATGGAAGGGACGTTCAGTTCTCCGATGCGCCATCTTGATTCAAAACTGAGGAGGAACTTCCGCTGCCTAAAGGCTTCCGCTGCCTAAAGGCTTCCGCTGCCTAAAGGCACCCGCCTTTGCGGGCAAAGGCGGGTGCACTGACGTCACCATCTTTGAACGAATCCATAATCGCGGAGTCCGTTGTTAACCGGGGGAGCGAGGGTGGAGCGAGGGTGTCCAAATGGTATCGCTGTATAACAAATACAGAGAGATATCATTTGGCTGGCCAGGTAACATTTTCTGCAATTAAATGCTCTAAACCAGGGGTGTCAAACTCATTTTGGTCCGGGGGCCATATCCAACCGACTTTGATCCCAAAGGGGCCGGATCAGAAAACTCATGGCAAATATACTCCCAAAAATAGCAATAATTCCAAATATTTGTGTCCCACCACGGAAGCTGAAAGCGCATGTCGGCATTAGAGATTCTCAGAAAATGCAGTTTTTGTGGGTTTTTTTTTTCAAAATTTGTGATTTTTGTTTTTTTGCAGAATGTGCTAGTTGAGATCATGAAGAACCCGCTCCATGTTTCAGATAACAGCATTGGCTGCTTAAAAAGCATACATTTAGTTTTATGTCATGCAAATTAGGCAAGGACTGCTGAAGAGACCAAACTTCGAGAGGGATCTTCTGGGATTTAGAAAATCTGGTATGGGTGCTTTCAAAAAGAGACAACTTTTTAAAATATTGTCAGATTTTCACATGTAATACATCATTGGAAAGCTTAGAGCCTGTACTTCCAGAATCTGTGAATAACTCAAAACGCCTCCGAAATGGCTTGGTGTTGGTTTTCCTGCGGTTGGACACATTTGTGCAGACAAATGCACATCTATTACAGAAGACTTTTTTATTTGATGAACTCTTTCTTTTTAATAACCTGAAACTTTAAGAAAAATGCGATTTCAACACAATGTTTTAGCATTAGCTTGTTTGCATTTCACAGAATTTAGTGTTGCTTTAGTCTTCATTTGTGCTGCTCTGGTGGGAGGGGCCACGTACAGAGCCGCTGGAGATGCTGCTATGCTAAACTGCGTAGAAAAGAGGCACAGAAAATTACCAATATTTGAATAGAAAATTAAAATATAATTAAAATATTTTAATCAAAAATCAGCCGAGGGCCAGATTAAAGGACTTGGAGGGCCGGATCCAGCCCCTGGGCCGCATGTTTAACACCCTTGCTCTAAACAATAATATTTTTATTTGGAATTTGGGGGAAATGTTGTCATTAGTTTATAGACTCAGACAAAAATGTTCCTTTTGCCCAAACACAAACCTATAAGTAGTAAAAATCAGAATAACTGATAATTTTGCAGTGGTCTCTTATTTTTTCCAGAGCTGTAGATTTTGCATAATACAGCCTCTTTAAAACTAAAATGTGTTTGTTAGTACCTGTTTAACAAATTAGAAAAGCAACTCTGAGCTAATATTATTATATTTATAAGTAAATAAAGTTCAAAGTTGGCTGAAGATTTAGTGAAAAGTGGCCTTGAATCCTCTTGCACTCGTTTCACTTGTTTTTTTAATGTCCTCTTCTCCTTCTCACTGTTCTGCATGGAAATTTGGGGAATTTGAGAAGTTTACGAAGATGGGTAGGACTAAAAAGTACTGAAAAAAGTATTGTTTCTTTGATTTAAGAGTTAAATGGAAGAGCAAAGTTAAAAGTCTTAAATAGTCCACAAGTCAGTGAGATCTTTTCAAACTAGAGTAGAATAATTTTGCAAGGAAGTTGCAAAATAGGAAATTGGGAAAAATGTACAGATCTGTGTAGTTGTATAGAAAATTATTGTTTCTGATTTTTTTATAGAAGCCAAAAGTTAAAAAAAAAATAAATGAATTAAAGAGACTAAACTAAAGTAGTCCTCATGTTTTTTGTTATTTTGACCATTTGTCATTTTCTGCAAATAAATGCTCTAAACGATATTTTTATTTGGAATTTGGGGGAAATGTTGTCAGTAGTTTATAGACTCAAACAAAAACGTTCCTTTTGCCCAAACACATACCTATAAGTAGTAAAATCAGAAAAACCCATCATTTTGCAGTGGTTTCTTATTTTTTTCCCAGAGCTGTATATCATAGAGTATAAGGATATTCAGAAAGCTGTTTGCAGAGGAAATAATGTTACTTTGATAACTGCAGTCTTTGTTTTTTACCATTTCTTGCAACTTTCCTAAATATTAGAACAGAGGTGGTGTCTTTCAGTATATTACAGATTTGTCTTATACTATTGAGCACTGAGATAAAACCAAATGGAGCTTTTCATTGTTGTTGAATTCCTGGCAGTGTTTTGTGTCCAGGGCCGACCGTACAAGGCCATGAGGAGGCGCTGTGTCTGTCTGCGGTCACATTCTCTCCGAGGTCAAACTGTTCACGTCTTATCTCCGCACTGTTTCATACTCACATTTACAGTAAGGCCGGCTCACCGACTCCCGCCTCATAAAGAACGGTCTATTCAAACTGTCGGAGGAGGGTCTGTTTGTCTCCACGATGTTATTGCTTTGTCTGGAATATTCCACCGTATTTACTTATCTTTGTATTTAATGACGCTTTTCCGCTGATCTCACCAACATTCAATGGTGGGGGAGGTGATGGTAACTGGAAGCAATGCTCTATCTGTTCTTGTTCTGTATCTCTATCTTGTTAGACTTTAATCTCAGTTTTGGTTTAACAATCTGACCAGAAAGAACAGACTTTGCTGGACTTACAACAGGTGAGGTGAAAAAACATTAAAGGTCCCATGGCATGAAATTTTCACTTTCTGAGGTTTTTGAACGTTAATGTGAGCTCCCCTACCCTGTTTAGGCCCCCCTCATGGTTAAAAGTTGCGAAATGTCTAAACTGAGCATTTGCGATCCTTTTTTACGTTACAAAAAATCGGAGCTCAAACGGGCGATTTTGAACAAGGCACCTTATTGACGTCAGCTCGAAAAAAGAAATGCAAATGCAGTTCCACCCCCATCTGTCTGTACTCGGCGTCTCTGTAAATCACGCCCAGAGAGTTTGGACTGCGAATGCGCTAGGCAATGCGAAATGCGTTTTTTTATTTGCCTGGAGGCACGTCCGAGTGTTTCTAGGCTCGGAAGTCCTTTATCTGAGCCTCTGGACCTTTGAACAGCAGTGGTTTAATTTTATTTTCTGTGGAAATGTGTTTATTTTTCAATGGAACGCTTCAAATCTCTCCCCCCCGTGCAAAAACACAGAAATGGATCAGCTGAGAGCTCAGAGCGAGAGGGAGTGTTTGGCCATGCCCCCACCCTCTACTATAGGCCAGCTCTTTTCTCCTCATTTGCATTCAAGCAACAACGCCCATAATGGCCTGTTCAGAGAGAGGAAAAATACTCTTTCTCATCTTCTCTGTTTCTCATGCACTGAGTGTTGATTTTGAAGAAGGATTCATTTACAGTATTAGGGAACCATTAAGGAGCCATATAAAAGCATCAAGAAGTACCATGTCATGGGATCTTTAAAATCAAACTCCTAAAAGGAAATCGGAAAACCTCAGTCCTTTCATATATGTTCTCTTCTAGAGAAATATCATTTCTTAAATTTTGAGAGACTGAAAACGTTTAAAAACTGTTGTACTAAATGGTGCTGCCCCGCCACCGTTAGAGGAGTTTATCAAAAAAAGAAACTATGAGTCTAGCACTAGGTCCACAGCTAGAGGGGACTGTGACGTTCAGCTCAGGAAGTGCACCTTTGCCCAAAATGTGCTCTCTGTCAAGGGCTGCATGAGCTGGAACACACTGCCAACAGCATCAGGGACAGCGCCACTATTGATTCTTTTAAGAAACAACTCAAGGAATGGCTACTTGGTAATCCAAGTTGTGACCACTAGAGAGTTCTAAGCACTTTAACACTGGACTACCTCATGTAACTAAGCACTTTACTGCCAAACTACCTCCTGTAACTGAAGGCAATTTATTATTAGAATTATTTAAGGCTGTAAACGCCTAAAAGCACTTTCGTCACTAGTAAAACTATCAAACTTTCGTAGATTTTCAACAAAATGTACTTTACTACTAGAACTAGCCTCATGTAACTATGGTAAAGAGCACTTTTGTATCAGGGTGATCTATTAATCCTGGTTTAGACCTTGTCTAGTCCCGTTTAGTCCAGGTCTAGACCTAGTCCAGTCCTGGTTTAGTCCAGGACCAGTCCAGGTTTAGACCTGGTTTAGACCTGGTCTAGTCCTGGTCTAGTCCCGGTCCCCCCTGCGTCCCCCATCTATTAATCGGCAAAGGTCTACAGCCAATCAGGACGCAGAATACAATGTTACACTATAAAAAAATGTTACACAATTAAAAAAAAAAAAAATCAGCGAAACAGCGAGGCTGCGAACAGTGAACCACGATAGAGCGAGGGACCACTGTATTTACAGCACCAGCTGTTCATTAATACATGCTGTCCCATTTAAATAAATAAACTTAAACTTTAAACTTAAACTTAAACAGGTCCCCTAACGCTCATTTTGATCACAGCCTCCTGAAAATCTGATGTTTAAATCCATTTTATATTTTTTCTTGAGTTTTCAGACCATCTTAAAACTTTTTTGACTCTTTGCTTCTACGTTAGAAAATGCTGGTGCCCAATGCTTTCTTTCTTTCTTTCTTTCTTTTTATTTAAAAGGGACAATGCATATTCATGAACATAAACTTGTAAATATGCCAGAATTTGCCCGAAGGTATTTTACATCTGTCGTCCCAAGCAGGTCAGAGAGATAAAAAGGACAAGAAACAACTTCACACAATAAACTGATAGAACAAACATCATAGAAACACACAATGAGACACAAGCATCATTTCAGATTTCAGGTTTTAAATGTTCTGAATGTGGTTAGAGTCTCTTATTGCAGCTGGATGTTCTTCTAGATTTCTGAACCCTTGACTGATAACACCTGCTGACTGAATGTTGTGCGTCTATAAGGTGTGTTGTTTTGTTGTGTTGTTGTTTTCATTTGTACCAAAATGACTACGCGACGCTGTCAAATCCCCGGGGAAGAAAATAAAACTGTTGAACAAAGACAAATCACTCCAAATACAACTTCAGGTGGAACAATAGTGAGGGTAAACAACTATTAAAAGCTCTAAAAAGTCTATTTAACGTAATAAGTTTGTTTTAAAGGTGCACTTTTAAAAAACTTTTCTGTTCGGGGTCTGTCACCTGCTTGTTTCTATGGAGATGCCATTGCTTTGCCTGGAATGTTCCACAGTATGACATTAAACAGCTCAACCTTTATATTATATTTATTCAATTACAGGTGTTTTGTAGCTCAAAAATACCTAGAAAAACAGGAATTCTGACTGTGAGCGGGGTCGCCTCTCCACAGATCTGACCTGTCTGGTTTGTCTCCATGAAGATAGAGACGTTTAATACGGCGCTGTGACACATTCCTCCACACACCCTACCAGAAAAGTTACACACTGCACCTTTTGATAATAAAAATCTATGAACCCGTTAGAAAATCCTCACGCGCTTCTGAATGGAAAGGAAAAATTACGACTCTCAAATTCAAGCCAGCCTCAGACTTTCGCTCTAAATGAAAGTTGTGTGTCCTCGCTCCTCCTCGCGCCCGTGTGTGTCCACAGGAACATTGGGTGGCCTCCTGTTTCAGTCTGTGCCAACGTTTGGACCAGAGATCTGTCCACTGTAGCCACGGCAACCATTCACTTATACTGATATTGATTTTCAATATTAGAACGGTCCAGGACGGAGTGTTTTATAGCACAGATTTGGCTTTCTATTGAGGATTGAGTTTAAAGGGCCTATATTACACTATTTTTATCTATGTTATAATGTTTTCTCATCACAAACACACCTGGAGTTGTGTTTTTTTGTTTTTGTTTCATTCACACATGTTTAACACACAAACTCTGCATATTCAGGCTGAGTTCGTCTCTCAAACAGAAAACACTCTGTTTCACATTGTGATGTCATTAAAGGGATAGTTCGTTTTTTAAAAAAATGTGAATCTGTATGGCGTCCCCTTCAGCAGTGTCGTCCATTAACACTGACTTACCCCTGACAGTGTCCTCTGAGCCGAGTTCTGCCCCGGTTCTGGCGCTGACGAAAGTAGGTCCGGCAAGTTAGCGGGGACATTTAATAAAGCTTGTTTTTCTTCTCAAAACAATATTTGTCCAAAAAGTGATATATTTGCGTCACGAAACAGTTGGCCACGAAAAAGTCATAATCACTTGGTGCTATTTTCTGTCGAGTCGTATCACTGCGCGCCGATTATTATTATTATTAGCCTGTTCACTTGTAAGTGGCGATGTTTACATAGGCGCAGTGATAGGGCTCGAGAGAAAATAGCACCAAGCAAATTAGACTTCTGACTTTTTCGTGTGCAACTGTTTTGTGATGCAAATATATCACTTTTTGAATATTGTTTTGAGAAGAAAAACAAGCTTTATTAGCTGTCCCGGGCTAACTTGCCGGACGTACTTTCGTCAGCTCCAGAACCGGGGCAGAACTCGGCTCAGAGGACACTGTCAGGGGTAAGTCAGTGTTAATGGACGACACTGCTGAAGGGGACGCCATACAGATTCACATTTAAAAAAACACACTATCCTTTTAAACGTGACATAAAGTCGGTTCATTTGTGTAAAATGTTCAATTTTCATGTGCACCAACAAGTCCAAATGCATCGATTAAAACGGCTTTGTAGTCCACACTTAGTATTTGCTGTCAAGATCGGCAGCCCCATACAAAATAATACAAAGGAATGATGATGAAGGCGCCCACGGCAACGTCCAGAATAAGGTGGCCGGGCTAATCATATTTAATACTTAATGATGGGAGCAGCGGATGATGACAGATTCACATAAAAACAAAAACGCACTATCCCTTTAAGTAGTAATACATGTGTATTACTCCACTGTGTTTCACTGTGCTCACACCTGAGCGCCTGAGAGAGTGGTAGCCGGGTAACAGTTATTCATACTCCCTACAACTGTACAACTCACCCTTATGTAACAGATAATACTCCCTACAACTGTATATGGCTGTGATTGGACACCTTATTTGATATTGTATTTTATATTTTACTTATTTTTCTATTTTATTCTGATTTGTACATACACATTTATTATCTTTTACCCATTATAATAAAACATCTGTAAGTCAACATAATAACGAAATTACTTAAATAACCACCCATATGGTACGATTTCATTGACTAGCGCCACTATGCGCTATTTATCGCACGACCAGGAAGTGCCCCGGTTTGGCCCCTGACCCAGAGAGCAGCGCGGAGACAGCGGACGGTAAAGAGAGCGTGTGAACCCGTCGAGTGTGCACCCTTGAACGCACTGGGGAAGGGGGGTGCGCTCTGTCGGCTAAGACGCGCTCTCGGGCCAGAGAGAGAGAGGCGCCGGTCGGGGAATGACGGGGCAGCTACGGGCGCTCCGTCACAATAAAAGTTATATTCTCGCAGAGATCAAACTACTGATTACTGTGACTGTCACATGTTTCTCAACATTTGAGATGGACTTCTTCACGAAATGGAAGCACACATAGGCTAAACTCAGTCTCCCCATGCGTACACATAAAAAAACCCAACACTGTCACATACCCCCTGGAGTACCCCTGGTTGGGAAACACTGTCCTATATGATGCAAAACTGACTCTTGTGAGCTTTTTAGCTTCTTATAATGTTCATTCACACATTTGAGTTTTCATTTATTATTAGTTTGTCTACATCTCCAAAGCTCAAAATGCTCTGTTCCACCTTGTGATGTCATGTAGTGGCTGTTTTCAAGTTCACGGCTACATTTTACCGTTTATTTCAGTATAGATTGGAAATTCCAGGGCTGAAATGATCCCAAATGGTTCTAGTGAAGGTGTATGGAATTTTAAAAACACCATGGAGCCCTTTCTGTATGACCCCATGACATCACAAGGTGGAACAGAGTGTTTTCTGTTTGAAGATATCCAGAGTTTGTGCGTTAAACATGTGTGAATGAAACAGAACACAACTCCAGGTGTGTTTGTGACGAGGAAACAACATTTTAACACGTCTAAAAGCTCGCGGGCGTCACTTTTGGGACCTTCAGACTCTTGCTTCGTCTGTAAATTCCGGACAGTGTTTTCGGTCCAAGTCTGAGCAACATTTGGACCGGAGCTGTGCCGGCTGCGGCCGTGGAGACAGGTGGTCCACACAGGGGTCCAGTGTCCGGCGCTGTGCCCCCCGTGAGCGACAGGTACTGAGTAAACTGAGCCGGGGCCAGTGTGGGTGGGCATGGGTATTCCGCGGTGACGGGCAGCGGTCGTGTTTCTGTGCCAGGTTTTAAAGCAGATGTTTGAGCGCTGAATGCCCCTCTCTGATCACTGATGCCCGGCACGGTGGCACGGCGGTGAGACCTGGAGGATTTTATTCATTTCATTTCTGTAAAGCCCACAATTTGTTTACAAAATCCCTCAGTCGAAGTAGGAAAAATTAAATTTGTCAACTGGATAAACATTTGTCCTGTTGACAAATTGAACTTTTCCTTTGCCAAAGCCCCAGATTGTGGAATGTTCCCTAGTATGGCATTAAACATTTCCATCCAGCATTTACTCATTTGTTTCTGTTGTTCAGAAATACAGTAATTCCTTCTGTGAACGGGAGCAACTCTCCACAGATCTGACCTGTAATGTAGCGTATGTAAACTGCTCGTCTCCATGGTGACAGACAGGTTCAGTTTATACTGTGGAATATTCTAGTCAAAGCAATAAAGTTTCCTTCCCTCCCTTTTCTCCATCCTCTCCTCCTCCTCCCACTCCTCCTTTTCCTCCTCCTATTCTTCCTTCTCCCCCTCCTCTTCGTCCTCTTCCTCTTTTTCCTCTTCTTCCTCCTGTCCTCCCTTCTCCCTCTCCTCTCCTCCCACTACTCCTTTTCTCCCTCCTCCTGTTCTTCCTTCTCTCCCTCCTCTTCATCCTCTGCCTATTCCTCTTTTTCCTCTTCTTCCTCCTGCTCTTCCTTCTCTCACTCCTCCTTTTCCTCCTGTCTTTCCTTCTCCCCCTCGTCTTCGTCATTCTCCTTTTCCTCCTCCTGTTCTTCCTTCTCCACCTCCTCTTCATCCTCTTCCTCCTGTTCTTCCTTCTCCCTCTCCTCTCCTCTCCTCTCCTCTCACTCCTCCTTTTCCTCCTGTCTTTCCTTCTCCCCCTTGTCTTTGTCGTTCTCCTCTTCCTCCTCCTGTTCTTCTTTCTCCCTCTCCCCCTCCTCCCACTCTTCCTTCTCCCCCTCTTCATTTTCTCCTCCTTTCCTCCTCCTTTTCCTCTTTTTCCAAGCTTGAATTTCCCTCTTCCTCCTCCTCTCTTCCTCCTCCTCTCTTCCTCCTCTCCTCTCTTCCTCCTCCTCTTTCTCCTCCTGTCTTGCTCCTCCTCTCCTCCTCTCTTCCTCCTCCCCTCTTCTTCCTCTCCTCCTCCTTCTCTCTTCCTCCTCCTATCTTCTCTCTTCCTCCTCCTCTCTTCCTTCTCCTCCTTCTCCTCCTCCTCCTCTCTTCCTCCTCCTTCTCTCTTCCTCCTCCCCTCTTCCTCCTCCTCCTCCTCTCTTCCTCCTCTCCTCCTCCTCCTCTCTTCTTCCTCCTCCTCTCCTCCTCCTCCTCTCTTCCTCCTCCTCTCTTCCTGTGATATCTGGTCAGTTTGTTCTGAGTTTTCGTGCGTGTTTGAAAACAGGAAACGCCTTCGTTAGCATTAGCCGCTCATTAGTTTCCAGGTGACGAGTGGAGCAGGAAACAGGAGGACGTCCCATGACGCTCGCTAATTACAGCCAATTACAGAGCAGCTCGTTAATATTCTCCACCAATCAGGACAATTAACCAGAGGGTAATCGGATTGTTCCGGGCTCTGATCGGTTGATTGATACTGACCTCACTGACCAGCTGGACGAAGACGAGAGGAGGAGAGGAGAGGAAGAGGAGGAGGAGGGGAAGAGGAGAGAGGGAGGAGGGGAAGAGAAGAGAGGGAAGAATAGGAGGAGAGAGAAGAAGAGAGGGAAGAGGAGGAGAGGAAGAAGAGGAGGAGGAGAGGGAAGAGGAGAGAGAAGATGAGAGAGCAGAAGATGAGAGAGAAGAAGAGGAGGAGAGGGAGGAGAAGGAGAGGAGAAGAAGAGGAGCGGGAAGAGGAGGAGACAGGGAGGAGGGGAAGAGAAGAGAGGAGGAGAGGGAAGAGGAAGAGAGGGAAGAAGAGGAGAGAGGAGAAGAAGAAGAGCAGGAAGAGGAGGAGAGGAAGAGGAGAGAGAAGAAGAGGAGGAGAAGGAAGGATAGGAGAGTGAAGAAGAGGAGGGAGAAGAAGAGGAGAAAGAAGAAGAGGAGAGAGAAGGAGGAGAAGGAAGAAGAGGAGAGGGAAGAGGAAGAGAGAGAGAAGGGGAGGAGAGGGAAGAGGAGGAGAGGGAAGAAGTGGAGAAGGAAGGAGAAGAGAGGGAAGAGGAGGAGAAGGAAGAAGAGGGGAGGGAAGGGGAGGAGAGAGAAGAGGAGGAGAGGGAAGAGGAGGAGATGGAAGAAGAGGAGAAGAGAGGGAAGAGGAGGAGAGGGAAGAAGTGGAGAAGGAAGGAGAAGAGAGGGAAGAGGAGGAGAAGGAAGAAGAGGGGAGGGAAGGGGAGGAGAGAGAAGAGGAGGAGAGGGAAGAGGAGGAGATGGAAGAAGAGGAGAAGAGAGGGAAGAGGAGGAGAGGGAAGAAGAGAAGAGCGAAAAAGAAGAGGGAAAAAGAAGAGGGAAGAGGAGGAGAGGGAAGAAGAGGAGAGGGAAGAGGAGGAGGAGAGAGAAGAGGAGGAGAGAGAAGAGGGGGAGGAGGAGAATCTGTGCTTTATTTAAGTTTTGTCAGTCTAATCACATTAACTCCTAAACCTCATAAAATCAGATGATACAAAAATCCACATCCAAACTGTGCAGGACTCAAGGAGTAGTTTCTGCAAAAACGTTTTTACTTTTACAATGACTCGCCTCGTAATATTTTCTGAATTATTTGAATGCCACTGCGGATGGTCATTCTGAAACCGCGAACATTATTTTGTCTCTGCACAGCACACGGACCAACCCCCCGACAGAACGTGTGTGTTTGTTGAACCGGTGAACACATGGTAACACGCCTGTCCTGACCACACGACACATGCTGTTTTATCGTCCGGTGATATTTACCGTGACCTCACGCTCCACATTCTGGCACATTACACACGAGGAAGTGTGTGGACCGCGCTGTGGTCAGAGCGTGTGTGTCCACGGCTCAGGTCCAGACGGTTTGTGCGGCTGTGGTTTTCAAACGACTTCATTCATCGAGATTCTGAAGGACACGCAAAATATGACTGATAAACTAACTATGACAAAATATAACTGGCAACTGTCATTTTCATGTGTACTTCTTACTAAAATTAGAGCTGGGCGGTATGACCAAAAATTGATATCACTGTATTTTTCCAAATTATATCGGTGTCACGGTATTTGACGTTATTCTTGTTTCATGCATGGCTCAGTGTTAACCCCATTTCCTAATAATTTAGGGAATAATTACTGCAGTAAATTGGACTTGGTAAAACATATCTGGGTCCAGTGCTTTAATCATCTCCTTGATTTAAAGGTCCCATGGCATGAAATTTTCACTTTCTGAGGTTTTTGAACGTTAACGTGAGCTCCCCTACCCTGTTTAGGGCCCTCCCATGGCTAAAAGTTGCGAAATGTCTAAACTGAGCATTTCCGGTCCTTTTCTGCGTTAGAAAAAAACACAGCTCAAATGGGCGATTCTGAACAAGGAAACTATGTGACGTCACCGTCTCTGTAAATCACGCCCAGAGAGTTTGGACCGCGAATGAGCTACACAATGCGAAATGCGTTTTTTTATTTGCCTGGAGGCACGTCCGAGTGTTTCTAGGCTCGGAAGTCCTTTATCTGAGCCTCTGGACCTTTGAACAGCAGTGGTATAATTTTATTTGATGTGGAAATGTGTTTATTTTTCAATGGAACGCTTCAAATCTCTCCCCCCGTGCAAAAACAAGGAAATAGATCAGCTGTGAGCTACAGCGGAGAGCGGAGCGTTTGGCCACGCCCCCACCCTCTACTATTGGCCAGCTCTTTTCTCCTCATTTGCATTCAAGCAACAACGCCCATTATAGAGTGTTCAGAGTGAGAAAAATGACTCTTTCTCATCTTATCTCTGTTTCTCATGCACTGAGTGTTGATTTTGAAGAAGGATTCATTTACAGTATTAGGAAACCATTAAGGAGCCATATAAAAGCATCAAGAAGTACCATGTCATGGGATCTTTAAAGGTGCACTATGTAACTTTTCAGGTTCGTCGGCTGCTTTTTTCTATGGAGATGTCATCGTTTGCCTGGAATGTTCCACAGTGTGACATTAAACAGCTCAACCATTACTTTTATTCACTCACAGGTGGTTTTAGAGCTCAAAAACACCTAGAAAAACAAACATTCTGACTGTGAGCGGGGTCGCCTCTCCACAGATCTGACACAGACACAGATCAATAATATTCTCCACTAATCAGGACAATTAACCAGAGGGTAATCGAACTGTTCCGGGCTCTGATCAGTTGATTGATACTGACCTCACTGACCAGCTGGACGAAGACGAGAGGAGGAGAAAGAAGAAGAGGAGAGGGAAGAGGAGGAGAGGGAAGAAGAGGAGAGGGAAGAGGAGGAGAGGGAAGAAGAGGAGAAGGAAGAGGAGGAGAGGGAAGAAGAGGAGAGAGAAGAAGAGGAGAAGGAAGAGGAGGAGAGGGAAGAAGAGGAGAGGGAAGAGGAGGAGAGGGAAGAAGAGGAGAGGGAAGAGGAGGAGAGGGGAGGAGAGGGAAGAGGAGGAGAGAGAAGAGGAGAAGGAAGAGGAGGAGAGGGAAGGGGAGGAGAGGGAAGAGGGGGGGAGAGGGAAGAGGAGGAGAGGGAAGAGGAGAGGAAAGAGGAGGAGAGGAAAGAGGAGGAGAGGGAAGAGGAGGAGAGGGAAGAGGAGTAGAGGGAAGAAGAGGAGGAGAGAAGAGGAGGAGAGGAAAGAAGAGGAGAGGGAAGAGGAGGAGAGGGAAGAGGAGGAGAGGGAAGAAGAGGAGAGGGAGGAAAATACCTAGAAAAACATTCTGACTGTGAGCGGGGTCATCTCTCCACAGATCTGACCTGTGACTTGGCCTGGTTTAGTCTCTATGAAGATACAAAGCTTTAATGCCATACTGTGAAACATTCCAGACAAAGCAATGACATCTCATGGAGAAAAGCATTTAACGGACCACCAGGAAAGTTACACAATGCACCTTAAATTAATGTTAAATTTGGCAGCAGTACAATTTCTGTCCTCGCTTTCTTACAGGTTCAGTATGTCACCTGCATGATTCCGTGGAAATAGAAAGTTAAAATCATACTTTGGAACATTCTCCATGGAGACGGAGGAGTTGTATGTCATACTGTGGAATATTAAAGCCAAAGGAACAACATTTCCATGGACACAAGAGGAAGTTTGTGGAGATTGTGGAGAACGTTTTCAGGTAAACACAATTTTACTTGAGTCTGTTATTTGGCTAAAAGTTACATACTGTGGCTTTAAGTCCACATTTTCAAAGCTCTTTCCACCAGCACAGTTAAGATCAATTCTGTACTGTAACTGTACTGTTTCAGATCTGTGGAGAGGCGACCTCGCTCACAGTCAGAATGTCTGTTTTTCTAGGTATTTTTGAGCTGTAAAACCATCTGTAATGGAACAGCTCCCCTAAAAAGAAAAACGTCAAACCGAAGCCTGTGCGGGTTTGTCTTGAGCTGGGCTGACCTCTGCTGGTGAAATGTAAGAACTACAACATAAAGACGCCAGCCAGTAAAGACAATCTGACGACCTCATAACTGGATCACATTTTTTTTGTAATCTAATCATACAGTGATTATGATTTTTAAAGCATTTGTGTCCCACCACGGAAGCTGAGGGCGCATGTCGGCATTACAGATTCTCAGGAAATGCGTTTTTTGTGGGGTTTTTTTTTCAAAATTTGTGATTTTCGTTTTTTGCATAATGTGCTAGTTGAGATCATGAAGAAGCATCTCATGTTACAGCATTAGTGACGTTAAAAACATACATTTTTAATTTCAAAAATGCTTGTTAGGCAAGGAAGGCTGAAGAGACCAAACTTTCAGAGGCTGTTTCTGGAATTTCTGGGATCTGCTATGGCTGCTTTCAAAGAGAGATAACTTTTTAAAATATTGTCAGATTTTCACATGTAAGACATCATTGGAAAGCTTAGAATCTGTACTTTCAGAATCTGTGAATAACTCAAAACGCCTCCACGATGACTTGGTATTGTTTTTTTAAATAAACAATTGCCAAAAAATTAGCAAAAATGTTTTACTCTTAAAGAGAACATGTATAATTTGAGTGTTTATGGAAACTTAATTTTGCCTAATGTTAGAACCACTCGTAAAAGTTTCTGTGTGTGGGGTAAAAATGTAGAATGCTCTGGATTTACAGCAAAAACTCTGCCAAAATATTCACAAATTTAAGTTCTTGTAAAAGACATGGTCTGGTCTGAATATAGAGACGAGTTTGAATGAATTGTCAAATGGCACTTTTGTGTATCAGGGTTTTTTTGTTTTGTTTTTGTACAAGAATGGAATTTGCCTTTTTTTTGTTTTTGTGTTTCTTTCAACTGAGCTGATAAGGAAGCTAATTAATCATTTAAGTTATGTTTTGGAAGACAGGGGTGGGATTTAACAAGTTTTCTTCTTCCCACTCCTTTTCGAGCAAAAAGAAAAAAAAGAAATGTATTTGACTGTATACTGTTACCTGTATTTATTTCCTTGTGTTGACCTGCTCGAAATGAATAAATAAATGAAATGAAATGAAAAATCATGATCTGATTTCTGGAGTTGTCAGATTATTCAAATGTAACGTCAAAAGCTCCAAGGAGCAACACCTTTATTTAGTTAAATGAAGGTTTAAAACAGGCATGTCCAAACTATGGCCCGTGGGCCAAATACGGCCCGCAGCCAAATTTTTCTTGGCCCTCAGGCTCAGGTGAATTGGCCCAAATTACCTTGAGCAGAACTTTTGACTGTAAGTTTTCTGAAAAGCTACCTTGATAAGACAATATTTAATATTTATTGTGTGGTTTTGAGGATCATATCATGAATAAAGGACTGATAGCTCATTCTAACGTGTTAAACATGCAGATATTTCAATTATTGACTGTACTGAGCACCAGTCTATGGCCCTCGATCGGCCCTCTGCTTCGTCTGTGTTTAGATATGTGGCCCTTGATGAAAAAAGTTTGGACACCCCTGGTTTAAACTGTCCGAAAAGTCTTCCTTGTGTGTACATTGTCTCTACTTCCTGTCTTTTTGTGCTTTTCTTTTTTTCCACAAACTGTAAAACTATGATACATCATACAGAATACATGAATGCAGCTAAACTAACGGAGTAGTGAAATAAAGGAAGGAAACGGACAGAGTCAAAGCAAAGAAAGAGAGAAAAGATTTATTAGCTGCAGAAAATAAAATCATAGATATATTTAAGCTCAAACACAATCGTATCTTTACATTCCATAGTTTCCATAGGCGCTTAAATAAAGGCTAAATAAGGAACATTTTGCATATATCTGGACACATACACAAATAAAAAGTCAAAAACAACCAACCGTCACTGACAAGTTTAAAGGTCCTATATTACACACAGAAAGGATTCTTGTGAGCTTTAAGTCGTGTTATAATGTTGTTTTCTCCTCCAAAACAAACCTGGAGTTGTGTTTTGTTTCATTCACGCATGTTCGAGTCATCCTGGTTTACTCCGTTCCACCTTGTGATGTCATGAAGTGGGAGTTTTCAAGTTAAAAGCGCGTTGTGTAACTTTCCCGGTGGTCCGTCAAATGCTTTTCTTCATGAAGATGTTATTGTTTGTCTGGAATGTTCCACAGTATGGCATTAAACCTTTCTATCTTCATGGAGACCAAACCAGACCAAGTTACAGGTGAGATCTGTGGAGAGGCGACCCAGCTTAGAGTCAGAATGTAGGTTTTTCTAGGGATTTCTGAGCTATAAAACCCACTTGTAACTGAATAAATGTAAAGTAGAGCTGTTTAATGTCACACTGCGGAACATTCCAGGCAGAGCAACGACGTCTCCATAGAAACAAGCAGGTGACGGACCTCCAACCAAAAAGTTACACAGTGCACCTTTTACCTTTACTTCAGTAGAGAGGCGCAATTCCAGGACTGAAATTATCCGGAAGATTAAGATTCTGGGGAAGGTGGGAGCACTTCCTGTTTTACCACATGACATCACAAGGTGGAACAGAGTGTTTTCTGTTTGAGAGAAGAACAGCCTAAATCTTCAGGTTTGTGTCTTAAACATGTGTGAATGAACCAAAACTCAACTCAAGTGCGTTTGTGATGAGGAAACAGCATTATAACACATCAGCAAACAGCGAAATATGGGCCCTTTAAAAGAAAGAAGCTGATTGGCTGAAGCAGAATGTCGCTCTTCTGTTTCGCGTGACCTCGGTTCTCGTCTTATCTGCGACACTCTTGAAACAAAAGTGAACATTTTGCACATCACGTCATGTGTTCGCTCACAGGGCGTCCAGTACATTTCCATTATTACATTTAAATATTATTCCCAGTCTTCGATACAAACTTGTACTTTCCGAAAGCTCTAGACGTACTCAGTCCAGTCATTGCAATTCACCCCTACAGCCTGTTGATGGCAGTATTGTGCACATACAAGTCAATCTAAAATCCAACAGAACCTGAACCTAACACTGATAATGTAAACATGGTGTATTTAGAGCTGGGCCATGCGACAATAATAACAAATCTAGTATTAAAGAAGCTTTGTGTAACTTTTCTGACTGCTTGTCTCCATGGAGATGTTATTACATTGCCTGAATTCTTCCACAGTATGGCATTAAAGGGATAGTGCGTTGGTTTTTTTTAAAATCTTAATCTGTATCTGTATTAATCTAATCGTATCACTGCGCGCCTATTACTTAGCCTGTTAACCTTTAGCGGAAGTGATCGACGGATGCGGTCCGCCGTAAGGGGAAGTTTACGAGTGAACAGGCAACAGGCAGCTAACGGGAGCGCAGTGATACGAATCGAGACGAGATATGCGAATGCGAAAATACGCTGCTGGATGTTTCGTGGACAACTGTTTGGGACGCAAATATATCACCTTTCGGACAAATGTTTTGTTTTGAGAAGAAAAACAAGCTATACTACAAGTTCCCGCGAACTCCCCGGACCTAATCACCTGAGCTCCAGAACGCGAGCAGAACCGGGCTGAGCGCAAACTGTCAGAGGTAAGCCGGTGTTACCGCACGTAACTTTTAGAAGGAAACCCATATAGATTAACATAAATAAAAACAAAAACGCACTATCCCTTTAAACACAAACATTAAACGTCCATCCATCCATTTTCTTCCGCTTATCCGGGACGGGTGTCGCGGGGGTAACAGTCTAAGTAGGGACTCCCAGACTTCCTTCACCCTGGACACTTCCTCCAGATCCTCCGGGGGGACCCCAAGGTGTTCCCAGGCCAGCCGGGAGACATAGTCCCTCCAGAGTGTCCTGGGTCTTCCCCGGGGCCTCCTCCCGGTGGGACATGCCCAGAAAACCTCCCGAGGGAGGCGTCAAGGAGGCATCCAGAACAGACGCCCGAGCCACCTCAGCTGCTCCTCTCGACGTGGAGGAGCAGCGGCTCTACTCCGAGCTCCTCCCCTGTGACTGAGCTCCTCACCCTATTTCTAAGGGTGCGCCCAGCCACTCTGTGGAGGAAACTAATTTCGGCCGCTTGTGTTCGCGATCTCGTTCCTTTCGGTCATTACCCAGAGCTCATGACCACGGGTGAAGGGAGGAACGTAGATTGACGATAAATCGAGAGCTTTCCCTTTCGGCTCAGCTCCCTCTTCACCACAACGGCCTGGTACAGTGACCGCATCACTGCCGACGCTGCACCGATCCGCCTGTCAATCTCACGCTCCATCCTCCCCTCACTCGTGAACAAGACCCCGAGATACTTGAACTCCTCCACTTGAGGCAGGGACTCTCCACCCACCCGGAGAGCAAGACACCTTTTTCCAGTCGAGACATTAAACGTCTCTGTGGACATATAAGCAACAGGTGCCAAATGTGTGCAGAGGTGAACAGTCTCAGTAAGAAAGTTTTAAGTTTTTAAGTTTTTAAGTTTTTAAGTTAAACATTATCATATTTAATGCCTTACTGTGAAACATTCTGGGCAAAGAAATAACCCCATCTTTGTGAGAATACAACAGAGCGGGTCAGACAGTCTAATTACAAACAGTAGCTTTAAAGAGTTTGTTAAAATCATAATATTCATCGAAATTGTAATGTCCTGTTGCCCAACACTAAACTGAACAATGTTTGATTTTGGATTTCCAGTCCACAGACGGAAACGGACGTGGAAAGCGGCAGTGCACAGCGAAATAAGCCAAACCCCGTTCATCCACACAGGTCTGTAAGAATCCTATACAACCCTCTAACTAACAGATATACAAGAGAATATAGTGAGCGTAAACCAAACTCTGTCATCCACACAACCACACATTCTCACACAAACACAGTTCTTCAGCAAGCTTGTTCTTTGGTTTTCTCAACAGTCTCTACCTGCTGCGATCGTATTCAATCACAAAAAAAATGAAATGTTGACCTTCATTTCAAGGGACAGATATCTAAGATTTGAGTAGAATCGATGGACCCAGAAGTGCGCCCGTGCTCACTTCCTATTTGGAACGCGGCAGGTAGTGCGTTAGCTACGTCCATTTATATACGAGTATACAGTCTATAGTATAAACCTCAAAGGACTCTCCGATCTGAAGGTCACTACCTAAAGCCTCTGCAGCTCTGGAGGTTCTGAGCGTTCCTGAGGCCTGCTCTGTCCATATACAGAGAATGCATTCATACCTTTAATTAAATGCATTATGTCATCTTTTTCCATTTAGTTTGTTTTCTGACCCAAAGCTGTGTTTAGCTTTCACCTTATTATAGTTAAAAAAAACAAAAAAAACAACATACTTCCAAATCTTTACACTTACTGAAAGTCAACATTTCATTTTTCCTGACAGTCCCTCCCTACAGCGTACACGCCGGCCTGCTCTGCTCTGGGGCTGCTGTACTTCTACTTCTTATACACTTCTGTTATACGGGGGTTCAGTGATGATGCCACTTCCGGGTCCAACCAGTTGTTTGTTTTTTTGTTCCTTATTCATCAAACAAGAACCATTCAAAAGTGTATGCTAAACCACAAATGTTATCAAATTTGTAAATAATGTAGCAATAATCTATCATAGGATTGCCAGTGTGTTTACACTATGTTGCCAAAAGTATTCGCTCATTTGCCTTGACTCGCATATGAGCTTGACATCCCATTCTTAATCCAGAGGTTTAATATGACGTCGGTCCACCCTTTGCAACTATAACAGCTTCAACTCTTCTGGGAAGGCTGTCCACAAGGTTTAGGAGTGTGTTTATGGGAGTTTTTGACCTCTCTTCCAGAAGAGCAGTTGTGAGGTCACACACTGATGTTGGACTGAAGATCTGACTCTCAGATGGAGGAGCGTGATGTGTCACTCAGGGAACGTGTCTCCGCTGCTCTAGAGCTCAGTGCCAGCATGCTTTTCCGACGCTTTTCATTTTCGCACTTAGTGATATATGACTTGGATGCAGCTGCTTGGCCATGGAAACCCATTCCATGAAGCTCTGTCCGCACTTTTTCTTGAGCTAATCTGAAGGACACATGAAGTTTGGCGGCCTGTAAATGTTGGCGACCTCTGCGCACTATGCACCTGCTGAGGCGCATAGTGCCCCCGTCAGTTTACGCGGCCTACCACTTCGTGGCTGAGTTGCTGTCATTCCCAATCACTTTCACTTTGTTATAATCCCACTGACAGTTGACTGTGGAATATTTATGAGCGAGGACATTTCAGAACTGGACTTGATCCAGAGGTGGTACCTCACTGAGCTAAGAATGACCCATTCTTTCACAAATGTTTGTAGAAACAGTCTGCAGGCCGAGGTGCTATTCACCTGTGGCCATGGAAGTGACTGGAACACCTGATTTCCATTATTTGGATGGGTAATACTTTTGGCAATATAGTGTATCTGCTGATCACTGCGAATGGTATCTGAGACTAGCCTCGCTCCCTACTCAACCCCCCTTGGGCACTTTCTGTCACAGTTGGAACCATAGATCCATGTTTGAAACCGTGTTAGCTTTAAATAACTGAATCTCTGTTTAACATGAGATGTGCTGTGGCTAAAGGAAACTGTAAACATGATGGACCCGGAAGTGACATCACACTTCAACTATAAAATCTGGTGTAAATCTGGTTTAAATCTAGTACAGTTCTGGTGTAGTTCTGGTGTAGTTCTGGTTTAGTTCTAGTGTAATTCTGGATTAGTTCTGGTGTAGTTCTAGTGTAGTTCTGGTTTAGTTCTGGTGTAGTTCTGGTGTAGTTCTGGTATAGTTCTGGATTAGTTCTGGTGTAGTTCTGGTTTAGTTCTAGTGTAATTCTGGATTAGTTCTGGTGTAGTTCTAGTGTAGTTCTGGTTTAGTTCTGGTGTAGTTCTGGTGTAGTTCTGGTTTAGTTCTGGTGTAGTTCTGGTGTAGTTCTGGTGTAGTTCTAGTGTAGTTCTGGTTTAGTTCTGGTGTAGTTCTGGTGTAGTTCTGGTGTAGTTCTGGTGTAGTTCTAGTGTAGTTCTGGTTTAGTTCTGGTGTAGTTCTGGTTTAGTTCTGGTTTAGTTCTGGTTTAGTTCTAGTGTAGTTCTGGTGTAGTTCTGGTGTAGTTCTGGTGTAGTTCTGGTTTAGTTCTGGATTAGTTCTGGTGTAGTTCTAGTGTAGTTCTGGTTTAGTTCTGGTGTAGTTCTGGTGTAGTTCTGGTGTAGTTCTGGTGTAGTTCTGGTGTAGTTCTGGTGTAGTTCTAGTGTAGTTCTGGTTTAGTTCTGGTGTAGTTCTGGTGTAGTTCTGGTTTAGTTCTGGTGTAGTTCTGGTGTAGTTCTGGTGTAGTTCTGGTTTAGTTCTGGTGTAGTTCTAGTGTAGTTCTGGTTTAGTTCTGGTGTAGTTCTGGTGTAGTTCTGATATTGATCTGGTTCAGTTCTGCTTCTTATATGACTGTGGTTCGGATGGTTCTACTGCACATTGAGGGTGCGCGCGGACACGCCGTGGTGCCAGTCTCTCAGCTCGTGGTACTTAGGCCCCACCACCAGCCGGGTGGTGGTCTTGTTCACTCTGTCACCCACACAAAGGGCAGGAGAGGAAGAAGAACACTGTTTAGAAAAGTCTCCACACACTTAGACCCTCTGTTTATATGAACACCACTGATCGAGTCCCACAGAGAAGATAAAAATGTGCTGTTACGTTTCGAGAGTTGATGGTTGGAACCCTATCGTCTACTGTTGTGCTCTTGGGCAAGACTAAAGATGTGACACTTGCAAAACGTAAAGAGATGTATTTATTCATTTTTATTTGGGACAATGCAGCCATACAGTTACAGGTCACACTTACATTTTGTTTTACAATTTTACAAAATGTTTACTGTTGGTTTAAAGGTGCACTATGTAACTTATTGGTTAGGGGTCTGTCACCTGCTTGTTTCTATGGATACATCATTGCTCTGCCTGGAATGTTCCACAGTGTGACATTAAACAGCTCTACTTTACATTTACTCAATGACAGGTGGTTTTAGAGCTCAAAAATACCTACAAAAACAAACATTCTGACTGTGAGTGGGGTCGCCTCTCCACAGATCTGACCCGTAACTTGGTCTGTTTTGGATTCTGTGATGATAGAAAGGTTTAATGCCATACTGTGAAACATTCCAGACAAAGTAATAACATCTCCAATGAGAAAAGCGTTTGACAGACCTCCCCAGGAAAAGTTACACAATGCTTTCTTTCTTCATTATTGTCACTTGTACTTGTTGTTTTTTTTAATAGTTTTTTAATACTAAAGATGCCGTTCACCTGTAATGTGCAAGGTGGGTGAAGTGTCTTGCCCAAGGACACAACAGAAATCAATCCAAGCGGAAATTGGGTCTTGGAATGTCTCAAATCAAACACGTCAATGCGAATGTTTCTATGAGCACCACAAACTTATTTTCAAATACTTTTCTAATTTTCACCACATTTTGACGAAATAAGGAAGTGGAAACATTAAAACAGGAAACAGAACAAGTAGATCAGAGGTGTTGGTAATAGCAGAGGGCGCAGAAGAGATAAACATAGAGAATAAGCCATGCCAGAGCACACACGGACACACTATGGACACACAATGGACTCACAATACTCATGAACCGTCCAACTGACTGTAAATTAGTCCATTATTCCACAACAAAGCAAAACCAGCCAAAAGAATTACGGATGAACACATTAAAGTAACTCACAATACCATAATACACTGTGGTGGTCACAAGGACAACAACTCAGATCAACAACGCACAAGCTTTGACACCGCAACAGCCAAAGATCCACACCACATCATCACAACAAACCAACAAACCAACAAACCAACAAACCAAGACAACGTCACTACAGGATTTGCGAACTTTGGGTAATGATGTTAAAAGCTTAAAGGTCCTACATGACACAAAATGGACTATTGTGAGATTCAAGCAGTGTTAAAAAGTTTTTACCTCCTCAAAAACAGACCTGGAGTTGTGTTTTGTTTTATTCACACATGTTTGAGTATTCCTTTATTATAAGTCTGTCTATCTACAAAGCTCTAAACGCTCTGTTCCACCTTGTGATATCATGAAGTCGTAGTTTTCAAGTTTTCAAGGTGCATTGTGTATTGTTGTTCCACAGTATGACATTAAACAGCTCTGCTTATATATTATTTATTCAATTACAGGTGATAAAAGGAGAAGTTCAATTTGTCAACTGGACAAAGTTTGTTTGGTTGAAGACGTTTCGTCGCTCATCCGAGAGACTTCTTCAGTTCTGGAACTGAAGAAGTCTCTCTTGGTCTTCAACCAAACAAACTTTGTCCAGTTGACAAATTGAACTTCTCCTTTTATCATGGATTCTACCTGGACGACTGAGGGACTTTTCACGCAATTACAGGTGGTTTTATAGCTCAAAAATATCTTAAAAACAGACATTCTGGCAATATGTGGGGTCGCCTCTCCACAGATCTGACCTGTAACTTGGTCTGGTTTGGTCTCCATGAAGATAGAAAGGTTTAATGAAAGGTTCCAGACAAAGCAATAACATATCCCTGGAGAAAAGCATTTGACGGACCCTCCACCAAAAAAAATTACACAATGCATCTTTAGCAGATTCTTTTTACCTTCAGTTCTGTAGAGACTGGCAATTCCAGGGCTGAAACTATCCAAATAATTCTAGAGAAGGTGTATGGAGTTTAAAAACAAAGTGGAGCACATGACATCGCAAGTAGGAACGGAGTGTTTTCAGTTTGAGAGAAGAACTCAGCCTAAATACGCAGGATTTGTGTGATAAACATGTGTGAATGAAACAAAACACAACTCCAGCTGTGTTTGTGGTGAGGAAACAACATTAGAACTCCTCCTGTGTGAGATCAATAAAGGTCAATCTTCTAATCCTTGACCACTGTAAGGCGCTTTGTGCTACAATTTAGTTTGAAAAGCGCCTTATAAATATTGTTTGATTTGATTTGAACATTGATCAGAAAGCAGCGTAACATGAGCCCTTTAAACGGTCCAAAACAAACCACAGAAAAGACGATGGAAAAATGCAAATGCGTAAAACGTAAATATAAGTACTGTGTGAGTGAAGTGTGAGTTGTACAGTAATAGCTGGTTATAATACTTAAGTAGAATGACTTACATTGTCTTCTTGGCTGTCTCTGTCTCTTCTGGTTGAGCTTTAAGAGGGAAAAGCACATTATTATTATTATTATTATTATTATTATTATTATTATTATTATTACTACAGTCATACCTCACCTTAAAGGAAAAGTAACGTTTTTTTTTTACAATCTGAGCCTTCTTTCGGCAATAAAACAAGTAGTTTTACTCACCCATAGCAGTTTGGTGTCAATTGGAGTGGTATCGCAGAAGTTATGTTGAGCCGTTCTGTTCTACTAATGATCCCGTATCCGTTAGCGTGAGTGCTCGGGGCACTGATTTGCGGTGTCTAAATAACACAAACTTTAGCACTTTTCAAATCACAGAAGATCGCTGTGTCAGGGTAGACTTTTAGTAGATTCCAAAACGGCCTGAAAGCCGATATCGCAACAGAAAAGTAAAGTTCAGAGCGGTGTTAGCTTCTTTCGGACTAGCGGTGTTTACAAAACAGCTGAGTTCACGCATGTGCACTGTCCTCTCTGATGACGTCATCAAATGAAACTATAGCTGGATATCGGGTTTCAGGCCGTTTTGGAATCCAATAAAAGTCTACCCTGACACAGCGATCTTCTGTGATTTGAAAAGTGCTAAAGTTTGTGTTATTTGGACACCGCAAAGTAATGCCCCGAGCATATGATACGAGCACCATGTTAACGGATACGGGATCACTAGTAGAACAGAACGGCTCCAACATAACTTCTGCGATACCACTCCAATTGACACCAAACTGCTATGGGTGAGTAAAACTACTTGTTTTATTGCCGAAAGAAGGCTCAGATTGTAAAAAAACGTAACTTTTCCTTTAAGAAAGACCCAACTAACGAATAATCCAAGTTAGGAAACGCGTTTACGTAAAATTTTCGTCTCTGAATACGAAAGAAAATTTAAGTTACAAAACGCAAAATCTCAAAAATTCAAATAATGCGCGCTCGGATGTGCGCTCGGCTTCGCAGCAGCCCGAATCCCCCATTGTGACTCTACTTACGAAAAAATCACGTTACGAAACCACTTCTGGAACTAATAATTATTAATTTCGTAAGGTGAGATATGACTGTACATTTCTTACATTATTGTGTTTAGTTTTGTATCATGTTTTTGTGTATTTATGGAGAATTGTGGCATGTGGGCGAAACTTTGTACATAATCTTACAGCTAACCGTAAAGAGGGTTTGAATCGGACCCGGTAGAGATCACTAAATTACTCAAACATGAAGTGAAAGAAATATACAGTATATATATATATATTTAATGTGGCTTAAATTGTGTAACTTCCGTCAAATGCTTTTCTCCACTGTGATGTCATTGCTTTGTCTGGAATGTTTCACAGTATGGCATTAAACATTTGTATCTTCATGGAGACCAAACCAGACCAATTTACAGATCAGATCTGTGGAGAGGCGACCTCGCTCACAGTCAGAATGTTTGTTTTTCTACAAATTTTGAGCTGTAAAAACCACCTGTAACTGAATAAATGTAAAGTAGAGCTGTTTAATGTCATACTGTGGAACATTTCAGGCAGAGCAATGACATCTCCATAGAAACAAGCAGGTGATGGACCCTTAACCAAAAAGTTACACAGTGCAGATGGTTCAGGTGACATCACAACATTCTAGACAGGGGCAGCTACAATTAATATTGTTGAAATGCAGATTTTTGTTGTAATAAAGTGAGTTTTTGATCAGGTTCAACATTTATGAATTTACGTTTTGGATATTTAGTATAGAATACAATGGATTATTTATTTTCTGATCTTTATTTTAACACAAACTGACCATAAAGAGCCGACTTGTCTGAAACTAAGCTGATTTTGTGCCATGAAACAATCTCTCAAACATAAAACTACAGTCACAAGCAGTTAACAGTTTTGCAGTTAGTCTCTATCATTTTATTTTATTTTATTGAAAATCAAACTCCTAAACAGGACAGCACATTTTCACATTTCAAAATGTGCTGTTTAAATCAATTTTACATTTTGTCTCGAGTTATCATTCACACAACATACTCCAAATGTCAGTGCTTTGGTCAGACACCGGGGGGCGCTCTTTAACTGGGAAACGTTAACAGAAACTCCACTCATCTCCTCTAACTGCATTTCATAGTTTTGCGTTGTTTTGGCACACAGATATTAATTCTGAATCTAAAAACAATCAAGTAGTAAAATAACTATCGATGCACTGATTGTGTCACCATGGTAACTGATGGAACATTCTACCATAGAAATACAGCTCTGGAAAAAAAATAATAAGACCACTGCAAAATTGTCAGTTTTTCTGGTTTTACTACTTATAGGTATGTGTTTGAGCAAAAGGAACATTTTTGTTTGAGTCTATAAACAACATTTCCCCCAAATTCCAAATGAAATTATTATCGTTTAGAGCATTTATTTGCAGAAAATGACAAATGGTTAAAATAACAAAAGAGATACATGTTTTCAGACCTCAAACAATGAAAAGAAACAACATTTTAAAACAACATAATACTAATATTTACACTTAAGAAGAGTTCAGAAATCAATATTTGGTGCAATAACCCTTATTTTTAATCACAGCTTTCATGCGTCTTGGCATGCTCTCCACAAGTCTTTCACATTGTTCTTGGGTCTTAGTTTAGACCTGGTTTAGTCTTGGTCCAGACCGGGTTTAGTCCTAGTTTAGTCCTGGTTTAGTCCCCGTTTTAACCTGGTTTAGTCCTGGTTCATCCCTGGTTTAGTGCTGGTTCAGATCTGGTTTAGTCCTAGTTTAGACCTGCTTTAGTCTTGGTTCAGACCGGGTTTTGTCCTAGTTTAGTCCTGGTTTAGTCCTGGTTTAGTCCTGGTTTAGTCCCATTTTTAACCTGGTTTAGTCCTGGTTCATCCCTGGTTTAGTCCTAGTTCAGATCTGGTTTAGTCCTAGTTTAGACCTGCTTTAGTCTTGGTTCAGACCTGGTTAAACTAGGGTTAAACTAGGGTTTAATCCTAGTTTAGACCTGGTTTAGTCTTGGTTCAGACCCGGTTTAGTCCTAGTTTAGTCCTGGTTTAGTCCCTGTTTTAACCTGGTTTAATCCTGGTTCAGATGTGGTTTAATCCTAGTTTAGTCCTGGTTTAGTCCCATTTTTAACCTGGTTTAGTCCTAGTTTAGACCTGCTTTAGTCTTGGTTCAGACCTGGTTAAACTAGGGTTAAACTAGGGTTTAATCCTAGTTTAGACCTGGTTTAGTCTTGCTCCTGACCGGGTTTAGTCCTAGTTTAGTCCTGGTTTAGTCCCCGTTTTAACCTGGTTTAGTCCTGGTTCATCCCTGGTTTAGTGCTGGTTCAGATCTGGTTTAGTCCTAGTTTAGACCTGCTTTAGTCTTGGTTCAGACCGGGTTTTGTCCTAGTTTAGTCCTGGTTTAGTCCTGGTTTAGTCCTGGTTCAGATGTGGTTTAATTCTAGTTTAGTCCTGGTTTAGTCCCATTTTTAACCTGGTTTAGTCCTGGTTCATCCCTGGTTTAGTCCTAGTTCAGATCTGGTTTAGTCCTAGTTTAGACCTGCTTTAGTCTTGGTTCAGACCTGGTTAAACTAGGGTTAAACTAGGGTTTAATCCTAGTTTAGACCTGGTTTAGTCTTGGTTCAGACCCGGTTTAGTCCTAGTTTAGTCCTGGTTTAGTCCCTGTTTTAACCTGGTTTAGTCCTGGTTCAGATGTGGTTTAATCCTAGTTTAGTCCTGGTTTAGTCCCATTTTTAACCTGGTTTAGTCCTAGTTTAGACCTGCTTTAGTCTTGGTTCAGACCTGGTTTAATCCTAGTTTAGACCTGGTTTAGTCCCAGGCTTGTGCTCTCCACAAGTCTTTCACATTGTTCTTGGGTGACTTTATTCCACTCCTGGTGCAAGAACTGAAGTAGCTCAGCTTTGTGTTTGTGTTGGAATTCAACAGACGCTGGAATGGAATGGCTGTAATACATGTAGAGATGCTGATTTCAGAAAAAAAAAATGCAGTGGTCTCTTATTTTTTTTCAGAGCTGTACATAAAAAACACACCCCCAGCCTGACGTCACTGCAAAGTATCAAGATAACACCTAAACCAGGGATCTCTAACTTGAAGCTCAGGAGCTGCCAGGAACTCTCCATCCCCTGCCAAGGAGCTCACCAAGGGATTTCGGAATTATAGAAATGATGATGAATATCTAAAATTAGATTGTCAGTGTAAATGTCTCAATGTGATGCCTCTTTGTGAACTAATAAATGGATTATGGTTTATTTTTTTTTAGACCTTTAGAATAATTTCCCTTGTGGATCAATAAAGTTTGCCTAAGTCTAAGTCCTCATCTAAGGCTGCGGTTCTAGATAGGATCACAAGTGAGCAGCCCTTTGACGGTTTCGTTTTGTAAAGGTAGCTCAAAAGTTTAGAGACCCCTGACCTAAACTCTTGTTTGTTATGGAGGTGCTTACGGTTCTCGGTGCCGGTGATCTGGGCCAGGATCCTGAAGGACCTGGACTGGGTGGTGCCAGTGCGCGGGCGCCAGTCCTCGGTGTCCTCCATGATGCGTTTGCGGCTGGCGTCGGCGTGAGTGGGCACGTGGTAGAAGTGGATGTCTGTCTCCACGATGTGTTTACGAGGTGCTCTGCTCAACGGCACAAAGGAAGGACAGGAGATCAGAACTTTGCTTTGAGGGATTTAAAGGTCCGGTATTACACGGTACGTTGTCTTGTGAGCTTTACGTTATGTCGTAATGCTGTTATCGCTTTAAAAACATGCCCAGAAGTGTGTTTTGTTTCATTCACACGTTTGCGTAACCCTTTATTATTAGTCTGTTTACATCTGCAAAGCTTAAAATGCTCTAGTCCACCTTGTGATGTCATGAAGCAGCAAGTTAACACCTACTTTTTACCTTTAGCTGTGAAGATATTGGCAATTCCAGAGCTAAAACCACCCAAGTAGTAAATGTGTATGGAGTTTTTTTAAAAAGTGGACGATTTCAAGGTGCAGGATTTGTGTGTTAAACATGTGTGAATGAAACAAAACACAACTCCAGGTTTGTTTGTGATGAGGAAACAACATTAGAACAGTGTAATATGGACCATTTAACACGGAGACAACAAGACACGGCATTATGGATGATGAGGATGATGATGATAATGATGAGTGTGTGATCCAGAGCTGCACAAAATTGTACTGCTGCCACAAACTCGATACCAATGAGCTTCGAGTAATGACCGAAAGGACCAGATCGTGGTTCCAAGTGGTTAAATGAGTTTCCTCCTCGGAGTGGCTGGGCGCTCCCTTAGAGATAGGGTGAGGAGCTCAGTCAATCAATCAATCAATCAATCAAACAAACATTTATAAAGCACTTTTCATACAAAAGTGTAACACAAAGCGCCTTACAGTGATTAAGGATTAGAAGATTAGAAGATTGACTTTTATTGACCTCACACAGGAGAAATCGTTTATTCGTTCAGTCACACAGAAGGAGCTCAGAGTAGAACCGCTGCTCCTCCACCTGGAGAAGAGCAGCTGAGGAGGTCCTGGAGAAAACCCAGGACATGATGGAGGTACCGTGTCTCTCGACCAGCGTGGGGACAGCTTGGGGTCCCACTGGGGGAGCTGGAGGAAGTGTCCGGGGTGAGGGAAGTCCAGGCCTCCCTGCTTGGGCTGTTGTCCCTGGATAACACTGGTCTACAAATTTTTGGACTTGATCTGCTTCCGAGATAAAAGTGGCTAAATCTCATTTATATTGATAAGACGAACTGAAAATCAATTGATAACTGTGCTGGTTAGCTAATGTATTCAAGATATTGAATGATATAATAATAATATATATCATATTTTCCGCACTATAAGGCGCACCTAAAAGCCTTCAATTTTCTCAAAAGCCGACAGTGCGCCTTATAATCCGGTGCGCCTTATATATGGATCAATATTGGTTAATCATGGCTACCGTATCAGCCACTACTGTAGCTTCTATTCTATGCACCTTATAATGCGGTGCGCCTTATATATGAAAACAGTTTTAAAATAGGCCATTCATTGAAAGTGCGCCTTATAATCCGATGCGTCTTATAGTGTGGAAAATATGGCATATTTTATACAGGAGGTCGTCGGGTTACGACGGTCTCGACGCCGTTTCGTGGTTACGAACACGCCCCCATTTAAAAAAAAAAATATGCGTCATTCCATCTTACGCGGTTTAGCGTGGTAAGCGACGTAAACAAACGCGAACGGCGCGCGCCGCACGGCGGAAAAATACGCTTTGTTGTGGTTGTAGGGCGAAGAAGACGGCCTCGTGTGCGTGCCCAATGTGGGCGGAAGTACCTGATGTGGGCTCTGATCTGCTCCTATGAAAGCGACAGTGATAACCAAGCAGCGTAGTGGTCTAATTATTGAGATGGAAAGGTGCTTTGGTTGGAAGATCAATATCAAATTCCGACTTACGACGAAATTCGTAGGATTCCGAGGACCCCCTGTATATTGATATGATATGGTATGGTTTATTTATTTGCACAGGGACAGTGTACAACATTTCATTGACCTTTGAAAGAAACAAAAGAAAGATGCAGGTGCCAGGTTATAGCAAAAATGCTAATTTTCACCTGTAGTCCCAGGACAGGTTGATGTTAATTAAATATACTGTGAGAGAGATGGTAGAGATGGTAATGGGCCAGTGCATAAGAATAATCACATGTACATACATATCAGATAAAGACCCTCACTATGCCATTTCTAAATAACATTCAAAAAAATTAATCTTTATACATCCACTCACACACATTCATCACTAATGAGTGCACATTTGCTTTGATTTTAGCCATTTCTTTGTTGGATGTGCAAACGTTTGAAAACTTGTACATGTTATAATCTCATTTCAACTATTCCACTGATTCAAAATGCCTTCACTATAAAAGAGAAGGCATTTTTACTAAAAGAGGTCCTACATTTTGGAGCGCCACACTCTCCTCTAGAGGTCGCCCTGGTGACGTGAGTCGTTTTTCCAGAGCTCAGTGTGACGAACCTTCTCAAATTAGGCAGATGTTCGCATACATTATATATGTTAAAACTGTCGACATATTAAAATGAATGTATGTGAATGTGCAGACGGACTTTAAGATAGAACTGGTTGCTTGTAGACACACTGTACCTTCTGATAAACTACAGTTTTTGCCTTATTTTGCATAAATTTCCTATTTTGAGCCAATACTATATCTTGGAAACTATAGCCAATCAGCACTTCTGACTTACTTTTTCTTTATTAGTGACCTAAACCAAGAAAAATGTCACTACTTTTGTTCCGGAAGCAATTTGCTTGTAGACCAGTGTAAGCGGAAGAAAATGGATGGATGCAAGAGAGGTGTAAAGCCTGTAAAGCCATACTGTGGAACATTTCAGGCAGGGATATAAGATTTCAATAGAGACAAGGAAGTTGCAGCTCCCCCTCGAGAAAAGTTACAGAATTTATTTCAAATTGGTGTTGTCAAAATGAATCAAATGTTTCAAAAATATGATTCCTACAGGAGTTATTGAATATCAGGTTTCTTGTCTCATATTGTGCAGCTCTGGAGATATTTCCCTGGTTGGTAATGAGGTTAAAAACGCCACAGCCAATGGTTTAGGGCAGGGGTGTCAAATTCATTTTGGTCCGGGGGCCATATCCAACCTACTTTGATCCCAAAGGGGCCGGATCAGAAAACTCATGGGATATATAGCTCAAAAATAGCAATAAGTCAAAATATTTGTGCAGAGAAATGCAAATCTATTACAGAAGTCTTTTTTATTTGATGAACTCTTTCTTTTACAAAATATTATAATATTATGAACAGGGCTCTCAAGTCTCACGCATTGAGAGTGTGACACACGCAATTCGACGTGTTCACACGCTCACACGACACACATGGTATTTCTCACGCTGATTTTTTTGTTTTTGTTTTTTGTGCCCAGAAAATCGGTCTGTGTGGCTCAGTTTATGCAGGCACCGCGCGTTTCCCCCTTCCTCCCCCCCTTCCTACCCCCCTTCCTCCCCCCTTCCTCCCCCCTTCCTCCTCGCCCCGCTCCCTCCTCCCCGCGCCGCTCAGCGAGTCAGTAGGGTGACCACCGGCATGAAACAGGAAAGGAGGACACTTGTGTCCAAAAAGGCGGACAAAGGCCCTAAAGTGAGGACACCTTGTTTTTTGTTTTGTTTTTTCCTTGGGGGGGCTGTTGTAATGCTGGATATTACAACATGGATATAGCCATGTCCAACGTTTACTGTAAATCAGGGATGAAAGAGCTTTTAGCGGATCTCCGCTTTTTATTCAGCCGCGGGGTCATTTTTTTTATATCTGCAAAGTGCAAGCCGCGCGGGGGGGGGGGCGCATTTCGGATGTCGCGCACAGGGATCCAAGGAGCGCTCAGGGAGTTAGTGTGTTTGCTCAGACACATTAAAAATTGGGGGGAACATTGGCCATGTCCCAATTCCAAGTATTACTAGTCGCAATAGAATAATATTTTTGTCTGTAGGGAACAAGGAGCAGACCACCCGGCTCATTGAGCTGAGGCGGGACCTGTTCCATTTCGCAGACGGCCATGTGATCCCCGGACTGCACTCAGGGCTGAGTATGCACCGCCTCGACTGCAGACTGAGACCACACTCCGAACCGTGCATTCGCTGAATTGGGAAACGGTGAACATCGCAGAGTAGCAAGTGTAAATAATGGGTGGGGATTTATGACGATTTATGCAACGGTGGCCGACGAGGGTCCGAAAGGAGGACAATATGTAAAAAAGGAGGACACGTGACAGACGGCCGGACAGACAGCTCTAAAACCGGACTGTCCGGACGAAATCCGGATGAATGGTCACCCTAACTGTCAGTGAACAACAAAACGGAGAACCAATAATAACTTCATTTATATAACTCTCATTAGTTGCTTTGTAGTTTAAGTTTGCTCTTTAGACAAACATTTACACAGGGCTCTGTGTAAATGAAATCGCAATTCGACGTGTTCACACGCTCACACGGCATTTCTCACGCAATTCAGGACCCCCCCGCTCTTCGGAAATTACAGTCTCACGCACGACCCCGCTCAAAACTTGAGAGCCCTGATTATGAACAACCTGAAACTTTAAGAAAAATGCAATTTCAGCACAAACATACAGGTTTCCCATTCACCTCTGTGAACAAATTAATTAGTCAATTTTTCAATTAGTCAAATTTTCTTGGAAAATTCTGCACCACTTTTCTCATTTTTGACATTTTGCTGATGAGGGTGTCACGGTCAACAGTCAAAACAATGGTCCTTTAAGAGCGTTTGTTCATTTGTGCTGCTCTGGTGGGAGGGGCCACGCACAGAGGCGCTGGAGACGCTGCTATGCTAAACTGCGCAGAAAAGAGGCGCAGAAAATTACCAGTATTTTAATAGAAAATTGAAATATAATTAAAATATTTTAAAGGAAAATCAGCAGAGGGCCATATTAAAGGTCTTGGAGGGCCGAATCTGGCCCCCGGGCCGCATGTTTGACACCCATAGTTTAGAGCGACATGTTTGATCAGATGAGATGGGACACTCGTGTACCTGGGAGCCTGAGGTTTTCTTTAAAAATAAACAAAAAGAAAAGATGCGGATCAGAAAGATGCAAAAACAGACCAAACCAAAGACATAAAATCAGCGATTTCACTTCAGACTAAACTTACTTCATAATGCCCTGAGGTCCACTACAACGTGCAGCACAGCGGAAAGAGGAAACAGTTCAACAAATCAGAAACTGTTTTGTTTTTAAGTTAGAAGAAAGTTAGAAAAATAAGGAGGAAATCCGGAATAGTTTGAGTAATTTGCTAATTTCGTTCATTCAAATTGCAAACACACTCAAAATGTTAGTGCTTTAGCCAGGCACTGGGAGGCGCTCTTTTTTGTAGCTAAAAACAGAGAAATGGCAAAATAAATTTAAAAAAATAAGTAAATTGTGTAACTTTTCTGGAATGTTTCACAATCTGGCATTAAACCTTTCTATCTTCATGGAGACAAAACCAGACCAAGTTACAAGTCAGATCTGTGGAGAGGCGACCCCGCTCGGACAGAATACCTGTTTTTCTATTTTTCTAGGCTGTTTTGAGCTATAAAACCACCTGTAATTGAATAAATGTAAGGTAGAGCTGTTTAATGTCATATTGTGGAGCATTCCAGGCAGAGCAGTGACATCTCCTTAGAAACAAGCAGGTGACGGACCCCCAACTAAAAAGTCAAATAAGAAAGAAAGAAGGAAGAAGTGTTTGTCAGAACACACTCAAAATGTCACTGGTTTAGACCAGCTATGGGCTTGGTTTAGTCCTGGTTTAGTCCAGGTTTAGTCCAGGTTTGGTCCTGGTTTGGTCCTGGTTTAGTCCTGGTCTAGTCCTGGTTTAGTCCTGGTTTAGACCTGGTATGGGCCTGGTTTAGTCCTGGTCTAGTCCTGGTTTGGTCCTGGTTTAGTCCTGGTTTAGTCCTGGTTTAGTCCTGGTCTAGTCCTGGTTTGGTCCTGGTATGGTCCTGGTTTAGTCCTGGTTTAGTCCTGGTTTAGTCCTAGTTTAGTCCTGGTTTTGTCCTGGTTTAGACATGGTATGGTCCTGGTTTAGTCCTGGTCTAGTCCTGTTCAGTCTTGGTTTAGTCCCAGTTTAGTCCTGGTTTGGTCCTGGTTTAGTGCTGGTTTGGTCCTGGCTTAGTCCTGGTCTAGTCCTTGTTTAGTCCTGGTTTAGACCTGGTTTAGTCTTGGTTTAGTCCTGGTTTAGTTCTGGTTTAGTTCTGGTTTAGTCCTGGCTAGGTCCTGGTTTAGTCCTGGTCTAGTCCTGGTTTAGTTCTGGTTTAGTCCTGATTTAGTCCTGGTCAAGTCCTGGTTTAGTCCTGGTTTGGTCCTGGTTTAGTCCTGGTCTAGTCCTGGTTTAGTCCTGGTTTAGTCCTGGATTAGTCCTCGTCTAGTCCTGGTCTAGTCCTGGTTTAGTCCTGGTTTAGACCTGGTATGGGCCTAGTTTAGTCCTGGTCTAGTCCTGGTTTGGTCCTGGTTTAGTCCTGGTTTGGTCCTGGTTTGGTCCTGGTATGGTCCTGGTATGGTCCTGGTATGGTCCTGGTTTAGTCCTGGTTTTGTCCTGGTTTAGACATGGTATGGTCCTGGTTTAGTCCTGGTCTAGTCCTGTTCAGTCTTGGTTTTGTCCCGGTCTAGTCCTGGTTTGGTCCTGGTTTAGTCCTGGTTTGGTCCTGGCTTAGTCCTGGTCTAGTCCTGGTTTAGTCCTGGTTTGGTCCTGGTTTAGTCCTTGTTTAGACCTGGTATGGGCCTGGTTTAGTCCTGATTTAGTCCTGATTTAGTCCTGGTTTAGTCCTGGTTTAGTCCTGGTCTAGTCCTGGTTTAGTCCTGGTTTAGTCCTGGTTTAGTCCTGGTTTAGACCTGGTATGGGCCTGGTTTAGTCCTGATTTAGTCCTGGGTTAGACCTGGTATGGGCCTGGTTTAGTCCTGATTTAGTCCTGATTTAGTCCTGGTCTAGTCCTGGTTTGGTCCTGGTTTAGTCCTTGTCTAGTCCTGGTCTAGTCCTGGTCTAGTCCTGGTTTAGTCCTGGTTTAGACCTGGTATGGGCCTAGTTTAGTCCTGGTCTAGTCCTGGTCTAGTCCTGGTTTAGTCCTGGTTTAGTCCTTGTCTAGTCCTGGTCTAGTCCTGGTTTAGTCCTGGTTTAGACCTGGTATGGGCCTGGTTTAGTCCTGGTCTAGTCCTGGTTTAGTCCATGGAGCTTTTGTGTGTGTTTTTTCTCTCAACACTATGGCCACGTCTCATTTCTCTTTTCTCGCTTCCTTCTCCTCGATTCTTCTCCTTGATCCTCCATTTTTCAGCTGTCAATCAAATGTGTCATATTAAATGTCCAAAAGAAAACCACAGAAGGAAGGAGTAAACCTGAGGGAGGCTTCAGGAGCAGACCACCGAGAAAAGAACCAAACTTTATTGGTCTCAGTGAGGAGT